>OZ008341.1:8757858-9357858 GCA_963931975.1 Cataclysta lemnata | reverse complement strand
AGTCAACGTAAGTTAGCTGGTGTATTTTGTACGTAGACAGGGATTTTGAAGTGTTCACAGTCTTCATTGAGTGATATAGAAGGGAATGTACTGTGGCCTGGGTTTATGATTTGGGTGAATATTTAAGAGAACACTTAAAATGCACTATTCGATTTTAATTTTAACATTATAAAATTAGTACAAAGGTTTTACCTGACCGCTCAGCGACCCAAGACAAGAAGTGTCTTGGGTGGCCGAGCGGTCAGGCACCTGCCCTAATAGCAGCGGACGCGGGTTCGATTCCCGCCTCAAGATCATAATTTTTCGAAATTCTTTTTCTAACCACCAAAATCTTTGTACTTAAAATGCATTTTAACGCTCACCTCCGCTATTCAGGCTTGCCATGAGTGCTGTGCCAAATTTCGGTACGAGCTTAGGGCGCACATGAGTGCGTTGCGACGTCGCACTGCAAACATTAACATTTTATAGAAATCAGAAGCATATCATAACTTACTGCGGCCTTTAATATTGGTAGTTCTAAAAATGATTTTTTTTATTGTGCCGTGTGGTAAAGACAGAGTAGAATACAATTGTCACCACCCCAAATCTCTCCCGTGGGTGTTGTACAAGGCGACTAAGGATAAATCTGTGTGGAGGAATGGGCAGCAGCGTTACCGCTTAACTTTTGTGCCCGATAAATGGCAATAATCTCGCCACCTATTACATGGGACCTAACATATTTGGCGAAACATGGGTGCTAGTTCACCGCTGCCTACCCCTTCTGGGATATAGGCGTGATTTATGTATGTATTTTTTTTTAACGAGAGTAATTTTTTTGCTATGCGATTTCGCAACGCACTGATGTGGCTTCGTGCTAACTAATTCAGCCACAACGACACTGCATTACTCCGACAAATTAAATATTATTTTTGCCTGTAATTCATCGGTGTAGCGATAGCAGAGTACACATACAACTGTCACCAGCATCCATCTATCCCGCGGATGTCGTATTACGGAGTAAAAGTTTTATGTTTTGTAAGTTAGAATTTGTGTGTAACTAGTGATGCATTGTTAATTACATTATAATAACATTGATATAATAATAAGGGAAGCAACAATGGGGCTGGCATATCTAAATAGATAAAAGCCCCCAATAAAAAAATAAAGAGAAAAAAAATCGGATGCAATTAAATTGCCTATTGTTTGCCAATTGTCAAGCATTAAATTGTGCACTCTGGTTGCCATGTCGTCTTGTCGTGAAGTCTGGTGAACTATGATCATCATCAGGTCATGATAAAAAAATATTTGTTGTCTGTTCATAATAATCCATCAAAGTTAGTTAAGAAAAGCGCTTTAATTTAGGTTCCAGGGCCCGTAGTCAGGTGACAATCGTTTCATAACGATAACGTGTCGAAGTTCGTCACGATCGGCCATATTACTTTGGTATCCACAGCGTCTTAGCGTGCGCTACCAACATAACTAGGAACTTACGGAGACGATTTTGGTCACGTAATTTCACGACGAATTACGTTAAATCCCATACATTTTGCTTTATCGAACTTCGTTATCTTTGTCAGTGTGTCGGTTTCATTCCTGCCCTTTTATCATGAACTGTCAAATACAAGCGCCTTACTCAAAGTGGCTGAAATTTTAGGAAACATCTAGAAGTTTATGATCACGCTCTTAACAACAGATGACGCAGTCACTGACCCGTAAATATTGGGAGGTAGTTAAATTTAGACCGTAGCATGAACATAAATTGTTGCGCAATAGCTAATATTTACATAAAGTAATTTCCTTTTGGATGAGTTAATAAATATGAATGGTAAAAGAAAAATATTCCAACCAACACCTAGGCAGGAAGATTATGAAATTGCTAAAACGCGTGGCCGCCATAATAGTAACTCTACCGAATAAAACTAATTATTTTATGAATAAAATCGTTTTTATTAAAAAAAAATTCCTTTTTCATCCTTCTTTGCCGTGCTTTTAGCCGTAAATTACTATAGGTATCTAGAGTTCTCAATAAATGGCAATAGGCTTGCCCCCTATGACATGAAACTGGTATACTTAGATACTGGTTTATAGTAGACCAATTTAAAATAATATGCCTGCTACTTTGGAAGGAACTTAGTTTTAAGTAATAGCTGTAATGTAATATGTATGTGCAATTGTCCTGTCAAGTGCAATTAAATATTCTAATCTGTTATCTAGTGTGAAAACACTTCTACTTTCTTGATTTATATATGTATTGGTTTTTATCTCTCTCGTTTTTCTTAATTTAACAAGAATCTTGTTTAAAAGACAAAGAAAAATGACCATGTCTTAATTTTCAATTTATGTATGTAACTCTTTACCTCTCTGAATGTGTATACCGCTCAAGGGTGATCATTGCAAGAGCGCGAAGTCAACACTCGTATCTATAGTCAAGTCAAAGTAATTACTTGAGTTACTGCCACACTCAGAGACGTCAATTATCTTTAATGAGTATTTAATGTCAACAATTTTCATTCAAATCAAGACCATAGACCCGGCAAGAATAGAGACTAGTTTTGAATTGTCATATTTTGACGTTAAGTACTCATTAACGTTATTTGACGTCTCTGAGTGCGGCAGTAAAAGTCGTTCCTTAAATTGTCATTTTTATACAATATTCTTACTTTAGACAGTTCTTACTTAAGTAGTAATTATTTATTTAAGTACTCTTACTTTAGACTGAGCTTTCTTCATTAAATTTCTTGTTTACTGTTTAAAAATTACAATTTAAATAACGACTTTTACTCAAGTAATTGCTTTGACTTGACTATAGATAGATACGAGTGTAAGTGCGATCGATGTACTCCAAAGATAGCGGACGTATTTTGCGCACTCTAACGGAGCCCTTGAATAAATATTTAGGGAGGCCTACTTGCAAGAAAAGGCTTTCCTGGGGCGCATTTTTATGACATATCAACATTACGTCGCTAGTTGTGAGGAGAATAATGAATAATAATAATAATATAATCATATTTTTTTACAGTCACACCTATCATCTAGCCCAAAGTAAGTAGCCCTTGTGTTATGGATACTAGATGACGGACATATTTCTAATATAATTATGCATATAAATGTTGAAAATATACTACGTAAACATATAGACAACGATGACTCGGAAACAAACATTTGAGGTCATCACAAAGTTTGCCCCTACCTGGATTCGAACCCGGGACCTCTTGGCCAATACCCAGCAATCTGAGCATTCGACCAAGGCGGCCGTCTAAATAATAATAACCATGTCCAGGCCGAATAAATATCAGTATTCATCCAGCAAGCTTTGTTTCGCTACATGGTGGAAACGTTGCTCGTAAAATAATCATTTGAAGTTACCACTAGCGTTACAGTAATAAAGTAAATTGAATAAACTGTCAGTTTTGTTGTGAAGGCAGACCGGCCGCCCGTACGGTCGCGTTGCGGCTACGGTGGAATCAATTTGAAGGTTTATTGAGGGATTCAGGGGTGGCCAAGGAAACGACACACTAATAGGTTCTGATTATCTTCATATTCTGTAGGTAGGTACTTCAACAATCATTAATCATCATCACCAGCCCTTTTAATGTCCCCACTGCTGGAGAACGGAAGTCATACCCAAAGAGGGTTGGTGTCAGGCAGGCGGCCGGCTGTAAAACCTAAGCCAAAACTTTGAGCAGTATGGATTGGAATGTTGTCATTCCAATCACTCTTTCGTTCATAGGTCTCTCGACATGGTCCGTTCCGTCTCTTTTCTAAACATTCATTCATCAATAGCACCTTTACGGTGTGATGGATGATATGAATCAAAAGGGATTGGACGGCTTGATGACGTCTGACCGATATGAATGGAAGAGGAAACATACTGCGCCGACCCCAGATAGACTGGGAACAGGGGGCCTAATATAATTCAACGAAAATGGAAACTGAGGCCGATATTTCGAGCGTTTCCTACTATAATTCATTATCGGACCGAAACTTCGTTCGAACAAAAATTGTTTGAAATTGATTAGAAAATTCAAATTTGACATATTTTAGTTCGGATTTTTAACCTCAATTTTACGAAACCACAATTGCTTCGTTTTGATTTTCGTAAGGTGTTCAAATTTGACAGATATTCGTTCGGATTTTCAACCAAAATTTGACGAAACCAAAATTGTTACCTTTTGATTTTCGTAAGCGTGAATTTCTTGTGAAGTCTACATAAAATGGCATCGAAGCGTCTTCGCGAAATACGTGAAGAACGTTTAGAACGTGGCTGGAGTCTGGAGTACATATATATTAATAATTAGAACATTTAAATGAACATTAATTTATTCAACTGCATTAATGTAATATCTTCTACATATTATAGCGGCGATCAAGAGATTTTTATGAAAGTAGGAATAATTTACTCACAATTAAATCAAATTTAATGTTACTTGTAAGCTCCCAAATAAAAATTGCTACTTAGAAATGCTTGTAGAATGAGCACTGTGTTGGCGCAGTGTTCGAAAAGCAATAGTAGAAACATTTATAATAATGTATTACAATACTTGAAACCCGTAGTATACTGCCCTCTTTACGTGAACCCTTCTTAGTACTATCCTACATACATACATACATACATAAATCACGCCTATATCCCCGAAGGGGTAGGCAGAGGTGAACTAACACCCACATTTCGCCAATCATGTTATGTCCCATGTAATAGGTGGCGAGCCTATTGCCACATATCGGGCACAAAAGTGTCGCAGTACATTGCTAGGTGGTATAAGAGGAACGCTGCTGCCCATTCCTCATCACTGATTTATCCTTAGTCGCCTTGTACGACACCCACGGGAGAGATTTGGGGTGGTGACAATGGTATTCTACTCTGCCGTCACCACACGGCACGAGTACTATCCTCTCTGCTTGAAACCAACTAAGAAGTCTGTATACCTACTTGAAAGTATAGAAACGTTTTAGTTGGTTGACAACCAACAAATATTAGTACAATACGGATAATTTACATTGACTAAGGTAACGTGTATAATCGCAGCATATACTTGTACTCTTAAAATTATTCGATTGAGCATCCGAACATGTAATTAGAGTAGGTTCACTTTCCAAGTTTCATTTTAATCTCGTTCAAGTATTGACAAGTTTCGTTCGGAGAATTATAGTAGATCTCCAGGGCAGGAAGAAGAAGACTGCTGGAGAACAGAAGAATATAGAGAGATTAGCCACAACCCACCACGCTGGTTGGTGGGTATTAACGACTGCAGATGCATCCGGGACCGACGGCTTAACGTGCCTTCCGATGCATGGAAAGAATGATGGTCTCACTCATGAAAGTTTTGATCACCCATCCAATTACCGGCCTTAGCGACATTGCTAATTTACGCAATCGCAACAATCTTTACACTTATCTAATTATTTCTAGCTCATCACGTATTGAAACAAACGCACATGACCTATCACGAATACATTCATGATCATGATGATTTTATTCAGCCTTACTGTGACGACAGAGCATAATACTATTCACCATCACAACCAATCTCTATTAAACAACTAATATAATTTAGCGAATGTGAGTGTCCGATATGTATGGAAGGAAGCATCCTTCAGGGACAAACAGGCATAATTTTCAAAAAGCAATCACACATGGTGACTACTTCTGCACGATAAGCTTTCTTAGTCGGAGGTTAATTTTTAGGCCCTAAGTCCCTAGGCCGTCGGTCTGATTACTTCTAATTCCAGTGTTAAACTGTGCAGTATGTAGCACAATTGTTGTTATGATTTTAAACAAAAATGTCTTATTTACTTAACATTAAAACATAAAATATTTTCAAAAAGAAAGAACAGCAAACACCAGAGTGACCATTAGGTATTTCAATACAAAACCAAATAAATACCTTGTTTCACCACCTCAGATCAAGTTTTCAAGATTTCAAAGGTATAAAACTGTAAGTAATTCACTTTATAGGTTTTTATGGATGGAGAAAAACGTACGGGTACGAATTGGTTAACCTCCTCCGTTTTTTCATCGGTTAAAAAGGCTCTCAGTAGCCAGCGTAACAGATAAAAGAATAGTTGGTTACAATATAAGTAAAATCCCTTACCATAACAATAAATGGAGCAAGGGGGAACACAGCTCTCCATTTCAATATCAATTTGTACCAGATTTCCAATGCTCGTTGCTGACTACGCAGTAATGCACTCCGCTGGCTTGAAGGTACGTCACGATAGTGCCACCGTCGAATAAGATTAGAAACGATAGTCCAATTGTGCGATATTGCAGAAGACACAGTCTCTGAGCACGAGACTCCTTCGGCGTTTGAGCGTGGAGAAAATTGCAAAAATTCTTTTCCACATTTCAGCTGTCCCATTTTCTCGGAAGTAGCAGCTAGCTGGCATTACTTATAACCCACAAAGCAAGATGGGTCTAAGAATAATTTTTTTGAGCATATTTCAATATACATACATGCATACGTCATTGGCCGTGTGGTGACGGCAGAGTAGAATACAATTGTCACCACCCCAAACCTCTCCCGTGGGTGTCGTAGAAGGCGACTAAGGATAAATCAGTGATGAGGAATGGGCAGCAGCATTCCTCTTATACCTACCAACTAGCAAAGTACTGCGACTTTTGTGCCCGATAAATGGCAATAGGCTCGCCACCTATTACATGGGACCTAGCCTAATTGGCGAAGCGTGGGTGCTAGTTCACCTCTGCCTACCCCTTCGGGGATATTGGCGTGAATTATGTATGTATGTATGCATACGTCACGCCCTTCTCCCACAGGGGTAGGCAGAGATCACTTCCTTCCACTTGCTACGATCCTTATATACTTCTTTCGCTTCATCCAATCTCATCAATCTCTTCATGCATGCATATTTCAATATAGCAACGTAGTTTATCGCGTTAAATGGATATAAAGGCAGTAATGCACTCTCACACGAGTATTCTGACCATCGATTATGGCCGTGAGCACATTGAGTGTTCATTGTGTCTACTTCTAAGTAGGTAATAAAATTTCCCTTTTTCCACCGGTGGTAGCCAACGATCACGTCTTTGGACGCAAAAATTAAAAGTAAAAATACACTATTCGATATTAATTGCAACATTATATAAATGTTAGAAAAATTTGTACAAAGATTTTGGTGGTTAGGCACCTGCCCGGATTGCAGTGGAAGCGGGTTCGATTCCCGCGTCAAGACCATAATCTTTCGATTTTTTTCTAACTACTAAAATCTAAGTAAAATACATTATATTGAAGCCATTCAAACCTGCGTTGTATGCACCAATGCCCAATTTATAACTCCGCACATAGGTAACCATAATTATTGTTTTCATAATTATGTTCTGGGGATGTTATTAATTAATAGCAGTGTAATGTTCTCATCGGCAGTTCACACCGCGTGAACCTAATTTTATTGCGTGGATATTAATTAACTCTTGTTGTTTAGTTAGCTATTATAGATCTGTACCAGCTTGCAATCACATCAACTTAGTTTAATATTAATCGCAATTTGAAAGTACATTATTATTATGTACATACTTATATCAATCACGCCTATTTTCAGAGGCATTATTGAAAAGGTGAAGTCACACCCACGCACGTTTCGCCAATTATGTTAGGTCCATAGAATAGAATGATGCGCATAACGCTGCCAGCCAGACTGTTTTGTCGATAATTATAATCGAAAAACGCATTATATACATAGGCAGCTCCAGACAAATTTGCTAGGTATATAAAATATCGGAGCCCCTAAAAATTTGTCCGGTCTATTATTAACACATTCCTGAAAGAATTCTTTTGGAGCAAACGCGCTTCAATAATTATAGCGAGAGGCTATTTTTATTTCAATATTGTCCACGAAACCCTATATAATCTTGGATGTAGGTTTCAGGTTTCGTACTTAACAACTCATTAAATATCTGTTAAGTTGATAAGCTCAATGAAGAATAGACTAGGAATAGAATAGGTTTTCAAAATAAATGTAATCTATGTAGTTTGATTTGTTCTTGCTTTTTCAACTTTGTATAATTTGTAGAAAAATACGTCGGAAAATTTTAGAATTAAGGCCTGACTTTGAGATTTTATACATGTATACATAATATAGAATCGTTTAAGCGATGCATATAACCCGCGCAAGTGCTTCAACATGCGCAAACCACATGCACCGTGTAGAAGCACCGTTAATTGAGCAAGGCTCGAGAAGTTCGAATGTCCGAAACGGTAAAAAACAAATTTCGACCAATTGAGGCGAAGCGATTTATATGAAAATTTACTCTGTTTCTTGCTAAATAGATTACAGAATAAAGTTTATGAAGCATGACTTTGAAAATAAATTTAAATAATCTCCAGTTGCTGCTGGCAGCTTGATGAAATATTTTGGGCTTGTTATTGGTTTATTTTTCTTCTTAATCATTATATAAATCTCTTCAAAGCATTCTAAACATGTTTTTTATACATAAATTGACAATGCAATGTAATATAGATGTTCTTTTTTAATAACTTCGGCGTAATTTTTTTTGTTTGAGAGTCAGATAAAAAATAGTAAAAATGAAAAAATATTTGATGCGAATTGGATCACTATTAAATGAGGATCATTTCACTGTATGGGGAGGAAAAAAACAAGAACAGCGCAAGTTATTTATATTTAGTAACATATTTTATCATAAAAGGGTCATCATCATCATCATCACCAGCCCTTTAATGTCCCCACTGCTGGGGCACGGGCCTTCCCTATGGATGGAAGAATATAGTTTGGATTGGGCCTTAACCCACCACGCTGGCCCAGTGCGGGTTAGTGGGTACTAATGACTGCAGATGCAGCCGGGATCAACGGCTTAACGTGTCTTCCGAAGCACGGAGGAACTCCAGATAATAATTTTTTGGTCACCCATCCTATGACCGGCCTTGGCGAAATTGCTTAGTTTACGCAATCGCAGGCCAAGCGCGCTGTGCCACTGCGCTAGCGAGCCATAGAAGGGTAGGGCAAGTATTTTACGTGTAGTACGATACGTTATCGATACTAAAATATGTGTGCACACTGAAGTATCTGTTAAAAATAATTCTTACTAAAAACAATCTTCTTTTTCTGTTTCTGACTCCATAACATGGAAGCGACTAACAAAATAATAGCAATCGTTGTGGTGACAAACCGAGGTTTTCAGGGTCGACCGCATGCCATCCCTACCTTTCCAGAGAACGAGGTTGTGGTTAGTTTGCTCACCACCGCGTGATGAACCCCGGACACGATAACATACACACACGGGTCCACAAATTTTCCCCAAACGCCCCTTTTTCCCTTTCCATGCGAAAGGGCCGGGCAAAACTGTATTTTGTTCAGTCGTTACCAATCTTTAAACGATCATCATTGAATAAATGTCCAATGTGACCCATTTAGTGTAACATTTTCAGTCCTGAGCCTATACATTTGTAGAAATCCAAGAACGTGGGTGGGTCCATTACACCCAATTAAACAACCGTACAAAAAGCAAAACCAATTAATTAATAAATTTAGCATCGGCTGGAAACTAACGAGAACCAACTTCAATGTTACCTGAATTCAAAATTGTTTAATTAAATTACCTATTGAGGGAAAATGAGGTTGGCCGATATCAACATTTTTCGTAATTAGAATTTGAGCTAAAATTTAAGTGACTGGCTATACATATACTATACTATACATATACATCAAGTATGACGTCATGATAATTATTATTGTTATTGTTGTTAGTGAAGCTTCCCCCGATTATCAAAAGAAAAAGGCGGTGGTAATTTTGTGAATGTTTTAGTTACCTATATTCAACAATTCACTCACCAACAACACATTCGTTAATATTCAAATGGGATAATGAGCTACAAATATCTATATTATAGGTATTCATAGCACACTTAGAAGTATTATTTTGCAATATCTTTTTCTAAAATTGTATAACTGTAGATACATTTTTTACAATCTTCAATTAAAGTAGTTCAAACAAAATATATTTGATTCAAACAGAAAAACGACTTTGTCGTCTCACTTATTTTACCAGTAGCAACTATGCAAGACCCTTTGTGTATATTTAATTGGATCGTGACACTGGGAACAAGGAATTCAATAAATTAGACTCTTGTCTCTACTCTCGAATTTCCCTCGAATTGGCACATTTGTCAATATTTCAAATAGATCTAAGCCATCTGTAAATGAGACTTCTTATCAAACTTTGTACTTTCAAATATCTGGAAGGAACTAACGATTTCATGTTCAGCAGGGATTACAATTCAAAGAACACTTGTAATTTATACCACCCATGTGGTTGTAATTTATAGTTACGATAGCGGAAACTATTATCTGCTAAATATAAACAATAAATAAATTAATTATTGAAGATTCAGCGAAAAAAATAGATAATTGCGTTAACAAAGGCCAGCACACAAAGTTCTAGATAAATATGAAGATTGAATTTGAAGTGGACTCACGAATAAAATATTATTTTAACTTTATGGTATTACAAGGACATATACTTACAATACAAGTATATTGCCTGTGTTTTACCATAATATTATTAGAAACCAAGAACTTAATTGATTAAAAAAAATAAAGAACGACGATAAGTAAAGAAATTTAATCATGAAAATTATTGATTAATTCTTAACAAGTAGAATTATTACAACATAACAATAAATGGGTACTAAAAAAGTGAAAGCACGTCCGTTCCGGCCGAATGCCGCGCGCAGAAAGAGAGCGGGCGCGCCTTCCGCTCGTTATTTATAAGCCTCGGGGGGTACTCGTAGGTCGCGGAGGGGGTGTTCCTTACACGGCCTCTCCTGACCGTGTGTCGTCCACGACACTGGTTATCAGGGTTTGCTGCTGGGACCAGCAGCAGGTAATGAGGGTGGTGGCGAGGGTCCCGCTACCAAGTCCTCGTCTAGCAGAGGCATTGACAGTCCAGCTTCGGCGGATAGCTCAGCTGGCGTGTCATCGTCCTAGTTGTCATCTGAAAACAACATTGTATAAAAAAACTATTCAAAAGTACACCTGTTAACACACCTCTTTCTCTCAATCTCCAGTCATTTAATTCAAACTTCATCTGATATATATCGCATTCGTGTCACTGCCTTTCATCATTCTTAAAAGTGAAGCTACGTCTAGCTTTTATTTCATACCAAAACAGGAGCCAGGCCTTACTCTCCAAAGTTCGCTTACTTCGGTTCGGCTCCGCGGCTCCACGCCACCTAGAACATGATCCGACAAACGGATCGACACGTATTGCGTCTAGCCTGGCGCTGACCGTATCAAGCGTATCAAGCGTCCAGACACTGTATGCCGACCGTATTCGTGCATACATACACTCTACGCCGACCGTATTCGAGCGTACCGACACTGTATGCCGACCGTCTTCGTACATACATGTCACAGATCGATCAAACTGACCAACCTATTCAGCATCTTGGGGCCCTTCAAGAGCTGATAACAATTAACAATAAGGTGCAGCGACGAACGCCACAGCGATAAACGCCTGAGTGAGTAGTACCATTGTTACTAACACTTGCACCAGACACATAGGCAACACACGCCAGAGTAGCATCCAGCTCACTCTTGAAGAATGCTGCGCAAGACTCGGGGCACCACTCGCCCTTCCACGGCACCATATGCTTCGCCCCCGCCTGCGTTGTCTTGCCATAGCCACCGCCAAGCAGACGAAGGGCGTAGCAACCACTCGGCAGTACTTCGGTCACCTTATAAGGACCGCGCATACCAGGATCAAGCTTTCCTGTTGCCTGTGAAAACTTTATGACAAACACAAGATCGTTCATATTAAATTTACGTGGAGGATGCCTCTGTCGGTTTACGCACTCGTGAACAATTTACATTAAGTGACCTAACCATAGAAAGGTATCGCGGGCTACTTAAAAAGACCAGATCACCAGCGTGCACTCCGGCGACAAAGTCTAGGTAAGCGGCCAGAGAGACTACACAGAAAGCAACTAGTAAAAACATAAAATGCGATGAAAGAGTTCCGGATCTCAATCACCCACAATAATGAGTTTGTTATTGCCCAATGTCAAATTAGTCTGAACGACCCCTTAAAGGCGTTCCAGAACCCAATACGAGTAGGTTGAATGCCACAATATCGTGACTAAGAATTTGCCACAATGACGGGGCAAACATTCACCATTCCCAATAAACGTCTGACACACATACAGAGTACATTTGCCACGCCAAGGGACGATGTACTCCGCTGCTGCCTCTGTAGCCTTTCCATAAGAGCCAGAGATGAGTTGCGGCATTGCAGCTCGTTCCGCCCATGCGGCAATGCATGACGACGCGGTACTGCCCATGCATACCAGCGTCCAACTTGCCAGTAAACTGCGCTTGCTTTCTGTTTGACAGTAATGCCTTGACCTTGTCACGACTCGGCTGTACCTGACCTTTACATAATTATCTCAATCCCTAAGTGGCTAATTTGGGAAGTCAAAACTAAGCCCTTTTACAGGTTGATCGAAAACCCGAATCAGTGTCTAGTACCCTACGTAAAATAGTGAAGCCCTATTACTGCTATGACTACGTCAATACTGTGGATAGATTTAAATCAACTACAAAAGTTTACATCGTTCATATCACGTGTTTGGGAATTCTGTTTGGCAAAACACGATTTTACCTTGTGTCCAATTTTCTTGCAAAAAGAAAAAGTGACTGGGTTAGTCGGTAGGTACTTTACAGACGGTGGCACTAACATCTACCTTCGATTTCTTACTAACAGTGTGCTTGATTATGGCCCGGCTGTCCACACAAAATAAGCTTGCCTTTTTCGAAACGACTCGACGTTTTCTCTAAAATGAACTAACGACATTTTTATTTCTTTGATTGGTCTAACTATCAGCTTTTAGAAGTACTGAGCTTAACATTTGAAAGAAATTCAACTAACTCATTGGACCTAATTTTAGTGTTGGTAACTAACGCTCATATTTGCGGATTGATTGACCACGAATAGTATGAAATTATTGCTGCCATCAATTTGTCACTGGGTCTACGAACTATGCGTAACCTAAGAAAAAACCCACGAATAAGGATATTCAGCGTAAGACGCATATTTATCAGAGCCAGTACACATCACGTCCTACAAAATATGAACAACGTCAGAAGCTATATAGGAGTTACACCTAAGTATAGGAGCTGTATAAGAGTTATATAGGAGCTTTTAAGCAGGTACCTCTCTGCGACAAACATTCATGGTCGGTCCAGTTATCTAAAGATTTCTTATCCATAATACGATCTGCTATCGTCAAACCAGAGAAGACCTCACTGTAGTATTGATTGTGCGAATCGCATCTACAATACGATCAGTTACTATAGAATGCAACAGAGTAGACCTTACCGTAGTATTGATTGAGCGAATCGCATCTACAATACAATCCGTTACCATCGAGTGCAACAGAGTAGACGGCGCGGGGCGTTTACTTCGCTGGCCACATGCTCTAACGCAGGCTCATTACTCCCACCCGGCACCCGACCAGCACCGGCTCGCCGCGGGGACGCCACATAGACGCCTTTTCTTTAAGCAGCGACAGTGGTCGCGTAGTGGAGCGCGCCCGCTCAGCCGACGATTGTGACGCCTCGTGCGCTCGCGCACCGGCTGGGCAATCGGCTGGCACCGTGCTGGGGCGGCGTGACCCGACTCGGGTCCCTCGGTGCGACCGTCATGCACTCACGTCACACCGAATCTTTCTCCCGACCAGCGTGCCTTTCTACACACACACATTTTTGCAAAATAAAAACCGATTAACACAATAAAATTTCGTTATATGCGACACGTAACAATGAAACTAAGTATTCAACCCTCTCAATGCCTCAGCGGGCATTATAAGTCGGCGGTCGTAGATGCCTAAGGCCGAAGCAATCCAGGCCTCCCATCATGTCTTCAACCTTACTGAACTCATCAGCAACTGATCAATAACACAATATCCAACACGTGGTAATAATTCACCTAAACAATCTACGGGGCACAACTAAAGTAGTAAATGTTTTATATTCTTACATTAAAAAATAGCACCCGCATCGGGTATCCCGACTAGTTAGACGAATATACATCACGCTAGGATTAATGGAAGTTGTTTATTCAACACAGAGAACAATTGTCCCTTATAATTTCAACACAACTATGTGTTGATCGAATCGTGTCATACAAGTAATTCACTACGCGTGATGGCGTGATATTATTTACAAGTTGACTATTTCTTATAAAACCTATTTAGGACATCGGTTTCAATAAGCACTGAGATAATTACAAGCCACAATATGAAAATCTACCTCTAACGTGATATCATGAAATTCTGCCGGTAATGTGACATAAAAATCAATTCAGAACACATCACTACACCACGCAATATCTGTACGTATGTCCAAAATCTTATGGCACGAAAAACGAATGACAAGATCGTTCGATATTAAAGAAATACTTGAACCACTACTATTTAATATATCTGTGGGTATGTCGCTATAACGACGCGTTTAGTGGAGACGTACCTACGTCTCGACAAAAATTAACATCCCTAGACCTACCTTCTTACAAAATGAACAAACAATCTTACTTCGGAGGTAGTTACAGAAATGTTTTTATTCACATTCTGTACGGTGGATTCGATTTTAAATAGTCTTGTACAAAATCTGCTTTGATGTCCGGGTAGATTACAATTAAAGCAATACATTTTTACATTTGGATTGTATCCAAAGTTGGTCATTAGAGAGAGACTAATTTCCTATTGCACATGGACAATTTGGTTTTATCTAAATCGACAAGAATTCTGCTATTGTTTCTGGCGTTATTTTAGCCCTTCTGGCGACTGCCGGTATAATAATATGCGGATCTTTTATGCCGCGTATTATTTACTAACAAATCTTCACTTAATCGTAATTTCGATTTAGGAACATAATCTGCATAAATGGCGTTCTTATCGGATTCGTTACACATTAGGTACATCAAAAGTAGGTTTGTTACGTCGATGCGTCGTGGAAACAAAGATTTCAATTGTGATTTAAAATTGACCAACTGTTATTGTTACCACTCCACTAGCGTAATCAAGTACGCACGTCACTTTTTATAAATAAGCCCACACGGACTAAGCAATGCTTTTCATCCTATTGGATATGTAAAAGAGCGCGTACGACTTCCTCACACTATGCATTGAAATCGTAAATACTAGGGTCAAAATCAGACACATAATAATAGGTGGATCTCACCGGGCTTATCGCGCTGACTGCTGACACATTCACGCTCGGCGCACACGAAATTGTGTCTGTCGCTACCGCCAATGTATTCGTGCAAACTTCACCTCGCGCACCCAAAAGGGCGGCAAACTCACTCGCCAGGGCAGGCATATGCAAGGGCGGCGTGTGTGAACGCGCCAACTGCGTAGGCGCAGCAGCGTTGCACACGAACGAGCACCAGCGCTCTTGCTCGCTTCACCTAAATGCGATCCCTAGTATCTTCCAACACCAACAAACGAGAAATTATTGTTCGCAATTGTTGTGTTCGATACCCGGAACGGAAGAACGTGCTTTCGAGGTGTACTAATAAATTTCTTAGACATTTCGACAAATTCAACTGGAGTAATTTAACGTCTCAATTTGAACTATCAGTTTACGGTAATTCTCGAAAACTTAACAAAATGGTTGATAGGTTTCCACTTGTACCCACAAACTATAACGATGGCGAACGTTAAAATTAGCACATAGTGAATCCCACTTCTGATATTAGAAACCAAGAACTTAATTGATTAAAAAAAATAAAGAACGACGATAAGTAAAGAAATTTAATCATGAAAATTATTGATTAATTCTTAACAAGTAGAATTATTACAACATAACAATAAATGGGTACTAAAAAAGTGAAAGCACGTCCGTTCCGGCCGAATGCCGCGCGCAGAAAGAGAGCGGGCGCGCCTTCCGCTCGTTATTTATAAGCCTCGGGGGGTACTCGTAGGTCGCGGAGGGGGTGTTCCTTACAATATATTATACCATTTAAACTACAGTGGTAACCTTTAGTGCTGTTGGCTCTACCCAGAAAAAGAAAATTGTTTTTTTTTTGTTAATTTGTCTGTCCCCAATTTAATTAAAGGGTACGAAAAAAAAAAAGTTCAACTACTACTGTACGCATAAGTAGTACTTATTGTTCGACGTAGGCCGGAAGAACAACTTCTCTACGTATACTTACTATAACGTTTTCACGTAACAGCTGTCAGAATTATATTTTCAGTGCCGTTAATATTAACTTAATATAAGTCTCTCAGCAATGTCAATAAAATCTCGTTGTATATAAAATAATGTAAATAAATTATGTATTTTTAGATTTCTAGAGTGCTTTCTTGACTACAATTCGAAACTTCGAAACTTCTTGCTAGGGCTACATCCCCCATCTATCGAACGCATAGAATTCAAAATGTATGAAACTGACGTATGACCGAGAAAATAATACTTTCTACTTGGCTATAATAGTTGGCTTGGTCCTTAGATATTCTTGCAGTCTTGCTTGCCAAATTTATTTATTCATAATTCTGCTATGATTACAATACACTTATGAATCGTCAAGACGCTAGACATCGAAAACCTGTGTGTCCAAGAGAGGAAAGGGGAGTGCACAGTATGCCTCAGTTTGTAATGATAGGTCTCCAAAACCCACGCTCAGCCAACAAAGCGCTGACCTCGACGCATTCAATACCAAAGTCAATACTAAACGCGCTAGAACCTTGACAAGCCTTGCTAGCATACCGGCACGCAAGAAGGCTAGAGAAACCCGGCGGGTTCTATTCTTGCCGGGTCTATGGTTTAGATGATTTTTTTTATATTAAGTACTCATTAAAATACTTACAAATAATACATACATAAATCACGCCTATATCCCCGAAGGGGTAGGCAGAGGTGAACTGGCACCCACGTTTCGCCAATTATGTTAGGTCCCATGTAATAGGTGGCGAGCCTATTGGCATTTATCGGGCACAAAAGTCGCAGTACATTGCTATTGTTAGGTGGTATAAGAGGAACGCTGCTGCCCATTCCTCATAATGATTTATCCTTAGTCGCCTTGTACGACACCCACAGGAGAGATTTGGGGTGGTGACAATTGTATCTACTCTGCCGTCACCACACGGCCGATAATAAGGGTTAAAGTATAAAATTGCCGATGTTCTCTCATTATTTAGTAGCAGTGTATAATTCCTTTAAAACAATAGTTATGTACATTATTCTTTTTTTATTTTAAACTTAATTTCAAGGACTTATATTTATGTATAAAATTTTATCTTATTTTTAATACTTTCACTACCAATAAATCTTCAAAACAGCTCGTCCTAAGTACCACTTAGATCCACGGACACGGACACCAGTCCGTCTTCGTTATAAAAAAAATCTCTAGGTATCCTAGGTATCCTATAGCTTAATGTTGTCTACATATACCCATAAAAATATATAAAATTTAGATTTGAGGTTCTAATCGCCAATATGTTTCGCTAAATTCTCCATACAAAACGGCAATTTGATACTTAAGCCCCTTATACCTTAACAAAATAATATTCTATAAAATAATATAAATATTAAATATTTCGTAAGAATATTATGAAGATATAATAAGTATTCTTCATTGCACACCGATAAATGTTCAATACAGAAAAGAAGTCTTGGTGGTCTTATCCAATATTAGCGGTATCTTCCAGATAACCTTTGTATGGACCAATCATTAATTATATTTTCATTTATTTATTTAAATGTTGATTTTTAAACTAAACCACTCAAGAATGTTGAATATTGCAAAATGACTATTTTAGAAGAGGATACTAAAATAACATTGTCTAGGATCTATTGTACATTTTGGGTCGATGCCCCTTATGACATCTATGACTTGTCACCGTTCTTTCATTCTTTATCTTATTCTTGATTTTCTTTACTTTATCTTGATTTTCGGTTCAGTTATAATAATGTTATATTTTGTTATTTTTCTCAGGCCTGCCTTTTTTCTGTCAGTTTTATATAGTTCATTCTTCGACTTTTATAATGGAATCTATGTTAACTACGGTCGCTGCAAAATAAACTATTTACAAATTATTTAGCAGAAGTTTGCCATTTAACAAGTCATTAAGTGAAGTGTTTACATGCTTCAAGTGAACATAGCTTGATGGAGCTGGGCTATTCGACTAACTATGGTTCATAATGTGCTTTCTAGCGAACTCCAATTACAAAGGGGAAATGACAAACCGAGCAACAAAGCAATGGAGTTGACAACAGATCTTGATATTATGGGCGATTAATGCTCGTTTAAACATAAGTTGTGAAGCCGAATATTTGTGTACTTATCTTCACAACTGATTTAGTATTTATGAATTTTAGGTTGATAATTTATACATTAAGATTAAGAGATTGTCACCACAGAGGTGTTGCAAAAGTCGACTAAGGGAGATTACCCGGTGCATATTTTTAACTGCCCTCTGTGGTGCAGTTCCAGGCGAAGCTTGATTCCGTCTTCGGTACTTATCGGCACTTGCCATAGATGAGTGAAAGACCACGAGCTTACTTACGAATACCAGGCACCCGAACAGTGGAGGGCAAGCCACCAACAACTGCATAACCAAAGGGGGTTGGTGACAGGCAGGCGGCCGGTTGTAAAACATAAGTCGAAACCTAGAGCAGTAACATGTTAGTGATGGCTGAATGTATAAAAAAGTTATGGTTAATGGAGCGATAGATTAGGACGACAACGACGTATGATGACGGATCATAACAATCATAGGTAACAAATGATGACGGATCTTATCAATTACGTTTAGCAAGTTTTTTGGCTCGTTACCGTTATTCGCCACAATGTCTGCCCATTAAAACGCAAATGAAACCAAAACATACGCTTACGCAATGTTTATATGCTGAGCAATTATTAGCTTAATACCTTATTACATTGGCTTAATTATTTTGACCTAATTTCAGGAATCTAGTAAAAGCGGTGTAGAGATTAGGCAAATACAGTAATGAAATGTGGTAATTAATTAGGGAAAGGTCGGATCAATGGGTCATCTTTATTATTATGTTTATATAAAAGAGAATCTTGAATATAAAAGAGGAGCTCGCTAGCGCACTGGCATAGCGCGCTTGGCGTGCGATTGCGTTAACTAAGCAATCTTCACTAAAGCCGGTCATTGGATGGGTACCAACAATTTATTATCTCGAGTTCGTGCTTCGTTAATGTTCCATTAATCCGTTAGTCACGGCTGCTTCTGCAGTCATTAATACCCACCAACACGCACTGGGTCAGCGTGGTGGTTAGTGGTTATAGTTTCAAAAGTTTCTGGTAACAATACATTAGAAATGTTGTCAGGTGGAAATTATCAGATCTTTTGTCATCGTCATCATCTTCAGCTTTCCACTTTCACTATCAACCATCAATGCTGAGGTACCCTCCCGGTCCCGCTGTATATGAAGAAATATAATAAGAATGGGCCATAACCCAGAACAGGGTCCTATTGAGCTCCAGTTGGAAATAAAACTCGAGATTTTACTAAATGATGCCTTTTTAATAATGACTTACTAAATGATGCTGAGAAAATTATTATTACTTTGTTTGGATGAATAGGCAGAGAAGATGCACTGAGGTGAACAGTTTAGAACCTTTTCACAATACTAATTCATACCTACACTGTCATAGTAGCAAGTATTACTGATTACGCTTGATGTTACTAAAATGTACTGTAATTATGGGGCTGACAGTACAGACTACTTACTAAGATCGAACTAGCTAGATAAGAGCGTCAGTAACACGAATCATATCGAAAAAACATTCGTACCGTTAACGTTTTGTATGAAACCTTGAACAATGCTCCAGAGAGCGTAGCCAAGCAAAAGATCAAGCTTTTTAACTATCAAACGTGTGAAATTTTAAAGCAAGAGTATTTTATTTAATACAATATAATAAATGTGCAAGCAGTTACAGAAAAAAATAATACTTTATTGCTCATTATAATTGCAGTCACCACTCAAACGAAGCTGACTGTTGCTCTCCATATGTCGCCGAGGAGAATAAACTATTGTCATTTACATAAAAATATCGATTTAGAGCCTTGTTTTGTAGTACAATTTCCAGTAACAAGGTAAAAAAGGCGGTCCGCCGAGACAAAACAATCGAATGACCAGGCTGTGCGCCAATTCGCTTACCTCGCCCAATCCGTTACTTTTTGATGAAATTGTGAACGAACAGCTCAGGGAAAGAGCATAAAACGAATACTGCACATAAAACGAATACTGCACAACATAACCAAATTAATAGTGGTTTTGAGTAGAGAACCAAAAAGTTGTCAATAGAGCTGTCTATTATTTTTATTCTGAACGCAGTCATGCGCATTGATTTGTTTTCTCTCTCTACTTCTCTGGTATTTTCCGTTCTTATTACAAAGCGTCCACATTAAACTTTGAATGAAAAATATTTATTTGGATCTCCACAAAATTAACAACTGTAGTTAAAACTTTGCCTGTCAACATTAGGCACGCACGTGCGAAAAAAACTGTTTCGTTTTGAATAAAGTTATGAAAATTGAAGTTTAAATTGGAGCCTCGAGAAGTTTTACACACAATTGTGGGCAGCATTGTTCCGGTGAGCATGTATAAGTAATGAGGAATACCAGACGAAAGATTTATTCATCACGTCATCACTGGAAATTACCCGTAGAATAATTTTGTCTGTAGCCAAGTTTAGGTAAGTTATAGATGTTATCAATTGATTTTGCCCTTTTCATTGAATTGCAAAGCCTAATTATAAATGTAGTTTTATTGTTGGTTTTAAGTTCAGTAAGAAATATACTGTACTATTAAGTATAGAAACTAGAAACATTTACGTAACACGCTCTAAATTAAGATGTTGATATACTATGGGCTTAATCTTATAGCGAAAACCTACAAGCATTTATAGTGTAGTTTGTTGTTTTATGGACTTACGTAGCACAGAGACAGAATAGTTGACAGTTTAGGTTTGTTGTTAAAACTCGCAACTAATTCCAAGTCTTTGTGGTCTGAAAAGTTTTGTTTAAGTAATTAATGTAGCGGTTGCAAAACTTGCAAAGAATTTACATACATAATATCAGTCGTATCACTATACTAATAGGTAAGTAGGTTTGACAAAAGGAGGTAAAATCTGAAAGTATTGTTTAATTACGTTGAGATAAAATATATAAAAAATATTATATATAAATTGCATGCTGCATTTAGCACCTGCATCCTCATAAGGATAATGCAGGTTTAGGTCTCTCGAATATACCAGAGATCAGTGATCTGACTATTTGAACCACTAGTGATCTGACCTTTCGAACAAATTAGGTTACCACAATGTGTCAGGGTTGGCAATCGATTGGAGATATTTAATAAATATATAGTAGACTGTAATTAGAAGTAAAACATATTTTTTCCCTGTTAAATTACAACCTCTTATTATCACTTATTAAAAACAAAGCAGCAGAACGTCTTACTATAAATAAATTAGAACTCAAGTTTTCTTGTCTTTCTAAGTATTTTTGAGTGTCGGCGTTTTATTTAGTATTCAGCGATATTTAAATCCTACGCTGGTATAATCGCGCGCTAAGCTTTTTCTAATACGATTTTTTTTCTCTCAATTAGACCTTGCTGTAGAACCTTATCCATTCGGAATTTAAATGAGGGGAAACTGTGAATTGGGCATGGTAATCTGTGTCATCGACTCGGCTTTACCGGCTTCGGTAAAACATGACTTGATTATAAAGTAAGCTTTTTGCTACCCGTACCCGTACTTACACTGTGGAAAATAATAGCTGTTTAAAACATACAAAGTCTTATTACATAAAAGTGTTTTTGGAGTGTTTAAATCAGAGGCTGTTACTGTCACAAACTATTGACAAGAATGGAACAACATCAGAATTAAACACATCTTAAACAAAATACGACTTAAATATAGTAGGCCATAATGATAAACACGGTTTAAGTATAGACTAGTTAATCAAGTGTTTTGTCTCTTTTTCTCGCATTCAAAATCACGTTTGTAAAACGAAGACAAAACGCGGTATAGTATACTATGTTTACACCGACAGGATTTTCACAATGAAGGTCTACTCCTTTTTTCATTTACGAAGTAAATGTAAAAAGTAGTACCTATCTACTTTAATAATTTACTTTTGATATCTTTTATTTGAATATACCTTTTAATCAAGATTCTCATTATCATGCACCTACCATGTTCCCAGGGATGGCACAGTTACTTGAGTCCTTCCTAGAATTCATTAACATTACTTTTTGTTAAATTTTAAAAATTATAATGTAACTTAAACAAAGAAAAGAAAGTCAGAATATTTTCGAAAACTTATGTCCTAATACAATGGCAGACTATACAACATGACTAACCTTAAATTAATTAAATTGGCAAAAGTCTAACCTTCCAATTTCACGCTGAAACGTTAAATTATTATTACTCCATTGACTTGAAAGTCAACGGAGTAAAATAAATCTAACAGCGAGACTTTGTTTTCTTTTCAATAGGTATTCAATATTATAATGAGTTAATTATATTATGTAAGCCTATGAGTTAATTTTATTAATTGAAACAATTAGGGATTATTAAGTCCTATATAGTAAGCAGCGACTACCACCTAGGTTATGTCTAATATATTTTAGATATAAGTTACCATATTACACACTGCCTGCTTATTATAAATCTTGATGAAATTGTCACTCATATTCTCTTGGTAGTTGCTACCTAGCCCGGATTGTTAAGTTGTGCAAATATTTAAAAAATTCCACTTTATTTTCTAGCCCCTTGTGCCCGTCCTATAGTTAAACATAATTATATGCGTCAACCTTCCGTCTTGTTTGATACAAATTCCTGTGTGGATATTTACCTGAAAGACCGTTACCTAAACAAATAAATGCAAGGCATGGAGCACCTAGTGTGGTTTTAAGTTTGGTATTCAAATATTTTAGTGGTGTTTACGGCATTTGTGACACTTAACAGAAACTACACAATAAGACGTGTGGTGACGGCAGAGCAGAATACAATTGTCACCAAGGCGACTAACGCTTAAAACAGCAAATGAGTAATGGACAGCAGCGTTCCTCTTAGACCACCTAGCAATGTACTGCGCTGCCCGATCAATGGCAATAGGCACCTCGCCATTACATAGTAACCTGAGGTGGTGGTGAGGTGAATTAATACCCACGTTTCGACAATTAGGTTTGTCAAAACGTGGGTGTTAATTCACCTCTGCCCACCCCTTCGGGGATATAGGCGTAATGGCGTATTTGGCGTAACAGAAACTATTTTATGATAAATACTCAACTGTACTGCGATCTTCTTGCTCACAGTCACGTGTGAGCCAGGCCATATGTGTAATTTACGCAAGAATTCCTTTACCATTTGGAGTACTGATGTAACAATGTTTCATTAAAGCCGCTGTTTGGAACACCATTTGATTAAAGCCACTTATTGACGAGCTTCTCTTATTCGCACGTACTCTTAATAGAATTGAACAATTTATGATTATAATAAAATCGTCACTTTATATACCAAAGGGGTAAATTTACACCTACGCCAATTATTTTAGGTCCCATGTACTAGATAGGGGGGAGCCTATCTAACTGGCACGTAAATCGCCGTCTATTGCTAGGTGGTATAAGAGGAACACTGCTGCCTATAACTCAAGCCTGTCATTACTCTTAGTCGCTTTGTACGACACTCGCAGGAGAGACGAGGGTAGGGGTAGCGACAATTTTATTTTGCCATCACCATACGTCGTGATTTTTTTTTGACTGATATTCTATGCGTTCTAATAGATTGGCCACCTGGCTAGGGCCACAATACAGTTTTCGAAAATTTCTGGCATCTTTTTCTTTGTATGCACCATATAAATATTAGAGAAAATAGCACAAAGAAAAACTAACACCCACATCACGACCATATAATTTTTCAAACTTTTTCCGACCTGTTCTTTTCCGCGGGTTTTGGAGACCTATCATTACAGACTGAGACATGCTGCGCACTCCCCTTTTTTTTTTCTTGGACACACGCGTTTTCGGTATCTAGCGTCTTGACGATTCATAAGTGTATTGTTATCATACCAGATATGAATAAATGAATTTTGACTTTGACTTTATTAGCACCTTACTTCTGGCCAGACTCAGTCCCAGCAAAACGAGCTATAAAAGAAAAGGAACGATGAAAGACGAACTCTTAACGAAACTCAAAACGAAAGTTTAATGTTGTAAGTTTAGTGTTCTCCATCATTTTACTTTTTAATTTTTATTAAATTAAACACAATATTTATCTTAAAATATTGTACGCCATTAATTTCTTAATTGAAATATGCTTCAAATCACAATAATGCAGTTTCGTGGTGCCCTTTATAGAGAAACAACGTTTAGATCCTTTAAATTGAGATGTAATCAATTTATTTTTTTATTCTTAAATGTACCT
The DNA here is from genome assembly GCA_963931975.1 of Cataclysta lemnata. Taxonomy (NCBI): domain Eukaryota; kingdom Metazoa; phylum Arthropoda; class Insecta; order Lepidoptera; family Crambidae; genus Cataclysta; species Cataclysta lemnata. The sequence continues at coordinate 9,333,446 of OZ008341.1, read as the reverse complement.
ACTGCCAGCTCAATCGTCACTGTTTTGTGTCTACTTTGCTAGAGCACAACCTTTCAGTAAAAAAATATGTATATCGGGAATATTAAGGACTGCAGACTGATAAATCCAGTATAATTGACGGTCTCCAGAAGCAAGCAGAAGGCAATAATTTTGGTCATTAACTCCGAGTGATCACTGTTTTCATTATGCAATCGCAGAAGCGCTTATAACATCGAGCTCCTCCTTGGTGATTATTTAATGTAACCTAAATCCTGCTTTCAGTAACCCCTTTATTTCCGACTAACAAACGATCGTAATAAAGCACCGTCGAACAGAATGTATTACAAGATACAACATCGGCTACCTACACGAGAGGATTCCCAAAGCACTCGTGCTGCGTTTGAATGTCTAGCTACGCGTTATCTTGCTCACAGATAACACGGTCTATATTGGTCTATATTGTGTCTACTGGATCTAATCTGGAATTAGTTTCTTTACGAGTTCCTCGGCGTAACGGTTTACATGGTTCTCGAACCTGACAGTCTTTCTCTGAAAACAGTCTTGCGACGAGCAATACTTTTCTTCGAAATCTTTACTATTAGTTTATTCGACATATAAACTAATAGTAAAGAAAAATATCACCTAGCAAGAGGCTAATAATTTGACTAATAAATTCCACTCTAATAATTTGACTGCAACATTTACCTACTTACTAAGTTGTTTACCATTCGCGCCAAAATTTTTCTCGATGATAATTTGTGTCAGTGGTGAACCTTTCACAGTTCACCATTTACCAATGAAGGGCTAAATTGTAATTGTTGCAGTTTATGTATGCTTCTATTAAATTGAATTGCACTTGATACGCTATTATTTTAATAATTAGGTAATATCACAAAATATTTATTATAAAATAGTGGCAAAAAACAAAAACAAATTGATAAAAATTATGATGTTCGTTCGAATTTCAAAATTGTCTTAAAAATGCTACACCTTAAACAAATTAAACGTTCCATTTTCAATATTTCATTTTTAAAATTCCAATTACCAACAGAAATCGCGAGCGACAATAATAAAATAAATGTTACATTTTAAAGTATTTTTTTTTCGAAGACCCTATGTTTCTGAGAGAAAAATTATCGATAGCATCTACTGCATCGATTAGTAAAATAAAATGGCGAGTGTTATTTTTTTTTATTTTTCACATGGTTCGATTCCCGGTTCGGGTAAGGTTTTTTGGGAATTCTGTGAATGCAATTATGTTTCTTTTTATAAATAAAGGAATGTTTCCTTACATTAAATTGAGCTATTTTAAAGATTCAAGGTACTTTCCCTCCAGGGCCCACTCTTTCCACACTGTATAATAAAGGGCCGTGTGGTGACGGCAGAGTAGAATACAATTGTCACCCCCCAAATCTCTCCTGTGGGTGTCGTACTAGGCGACTAAGGATAAATCAGTGATGAGGAATGGGCAGCAGCGTTACTCTTATACCACCTAGCAATGTACTGCGACTTTTTGTGCCCGATAAATGGCAATAGGCTCGCCACCTTATTACATGGGACTTAACATAATTGGCGAAACGTGGTTGCTAGTTCACCTAATAAAGGGCAGTAGATCTCAATTGTTCAAAAAAAAAATTCATTAGGTTATAACAGTCACCACGAAACGGCAAACCTGGATATTATCGTCATTCGATGGTGGAACTAGCGGAAACAAAGTTCAGAAGGTATCTGGACAGGGAAGAAGACTTCGATAATTATAGTAGGTATCATTAAAAGTGTAATTATACCGAGGTCACAATATATTGGGTGGTGGGTGTCGTACAAGGCGACTAAGGATAAATTAATTATGAGGAATGGGCAGCAGCGTTCCTCTTATACCACCTAGCAATAGCAATGTACTGCGACTTTTGTGCCCGATAAATGGCAATAGGCTCGCCACCTATTACATGGGACCTAACATAATTGGCGAAACGTGGGTGCTAGTTCACCTCTGCCTACCCATTCGGGGTTATAGGCGTGATTTATGTGTATGTAAAATATGAGGTAAAACTTTTATACGGCAGTGATAAAATAATCTCCAACATGATTTGAACTCTTGTTATTTGTAATCAATTTAGAATAAAACATAAAAAATCGTAGCATGCATGGACCTATACAATATTTGCCAAATATGTTAGGTCCCATGTGATAGGTGGCGAGCCTATTGCCATTTATCGGACACAAAAGTCGCAGTTCTATTGCTAGGTGGTATAAGAGGAACGCTGCTGCCCATTCCTCATCACTGATTTTAGTCGCCTTCTCCGAGTTTGGCATAAGCATCACCAAAAAATTCCACTATATTAAATAGAATTGCTTTCAATTGTCTTCTGTCACTCCACTCCGCTAGAATAAAGTAGGAACGTTATCGAGAAACCTAGCCTCGACATTTATAGAACAATATTACCTACTAACGCAGTAACAGCGGCGCCTAAAATTCAGTGGTTTCGTATCCCTCCGTAATTTGGCAGGGATTTGAGTGGAATAAACATAATATTTTGTTCTGAAAACAATGAAGCACAGGAATATACCTTGTGCCTTACAATTTAAGATCTATTTTTGAACGTGTTTATCAGAGAATTGGGAAACCCGGTGAGGTTAGAATAATGATGAGATAAAAATTCTTCTTTCGTTTCAGTAATTTTTGTATTTATTTATGTAAACAAAATAGCTTCAATTCAAATGCATTTAATGGTAGGCAATTATTTGAAATACATACGTGGTTGGAGCATTTAGTTGCACAAATGTGTGCACAGTTAATAAATAAATGTGTAATCATTTTTTTTTGTTAAAGAGCTTTTGGTCCTGTTTTGTTGGAAGTATAAATGTTATGTGTAGTATGACCAGGAACTGTCGAAGTAAAACCACAGCTTGTAACTCAAAATACTAGTAATATTTTTAAAAGTGCATTATTTATTTTATCAAGTAATACGCAAAATAGAATGCAAAGTAACTTAAGTGACTTTATTAACTTTCTTTTGGCACCAAGTTATTACCAAAATTTGTAGTTTCCCCAATTGATATCCAACTTTTACATAATAATTTACATTTCTTTACCAAGCGTGATGGAAATTTCTCTGCGGTTCATAATATACAAAAATGTGTACGAAAAACTTAAGTAGTATTTGGGAGACTCAAAAGAGAATATGCTTGTAGTACAATAAAAAAAGTTACTTAGAAATTAATGTACTGACTATGTCTTTATTACGTTTTGCTTGAGTTCATACAGCCTCTTTTACTTCCTCTTTAAACTTAATTCACAAGTGTTTGAAATCAAACTACGAGTACTTGTTTAATATTTTGCTTCGACCATTGTTTCACCCTTAATTCTTCCATCCATAGGGATTGCTACACCCCATAGTACAAGACTACTAAAGGTTCGAGGCAAAAAAGTTCTAAACAAATATTTTAAATACATTCCCGCACTGATAATGCTTTTCTGCGAAGAAATGGACTCTGAAATATTTTTGCAAAGTTGCTGAGATTGTCAATTGTGCGGAAATTTTCAAGGAAATATTTCCCTTTCAGTAAAATTTTTCAGTATTTTTCATTCAGACAACATATCAACCAGCAGACTTTATATTATCATGGCATTTCTAAATACTTTTTACAGAAATTCCATACTGCTGGAAAATTTGCGTGCCATATATACGTGCGTAATAATACTTTTGGATCATTTATTGGCCCATAGTCACAACATGCTGCGCCTAGACGAAAGATTTTTTAATTCATTTGATAGGGTTTTCACGAACGACGTTCAGATCCAGTGACAATCGTACTGAGTTATTCAGGATGTTTCCACTCTGAAATTATTTCAAGGCACTGTCCATTTTTTGTCTTATTGAAGGATTTGTTTAGGTGTTAAAATGCCGTGTGGTGACGGCAAAGCAGAATACCACTCTTACCACCTCCATCTGTCCCGTGGGTGTGATGACCTAGCTTAATTGGCGAAAAGTGGGAGTTAATTCACCTCTGCCTACACCTTCAGGGATACAGGCGTGATTTATGTATGTATGTGTAAGTTAATAAGTGACTGCCTGCCAGGCAGGTAGTCTATTCGCCACCGTCATAGGTACCCGTGATGTGTATAGATCCATAAAACTATTGCATCCAAAACAAATAAAAGGAGTATACTATAAAAGAGTAGGAACACTGCATTTGTTATGCCTGTGGCCAGATCAACAAACTATTGACCTCTGCAATCTAAAAGAAATCACGTCAAGTATAATCCGACCTCAAAACTCGTTGTAAGACTCTCAATTCCAAACCATTGCCTTAAACTCTACAGGAATAGCGCTAGTTAGGCAAAATTAGAAAACTTAACTTCAGTTCTTTGTGAAAAGCTCCGTGTTTTGCGGCCTAAAACTTTGAAGCTTGTTATGTAACAATACAAGCGATCATTGCTGGGATGAGAACTGCTTTCAATTGTTTTGGAATTAATTAATTCTCAATCCAAAATTCACATGAATAATCTGGCCTACTCAAAATTAAATTATCAAATTAAACTTTTAGTAGTATTAAATTGTATTAATTGATTAGTAATAACAATATTGTTATACAAAACTAGGTTCAAATTAGTTTATTTTTAATGTACCAATGTGATGGGCGTTTGATCACAATCTCGCCTGTTCGGAAATGGTGACGAGGGCTAATTTGGTACAAAATTACCTAGAAGATGCAGTGCAAATGTCCAGACTAAACACAAAACAACATATTAATACATCGTAAGTAGTTACGTTACGTAACATATATACATACCATACATAAATCATGCCTAAATCCCCGAAGGGGTAGGCAGAGGTGAACTAGCAACCACATTTCGCCAACAATATTAGGTCCCATGTAAAGTGGCAAGCCTATTGCCATTTATCGGACACAAAAGTCGCAGTATGCTAGGTTGTATAAGAGGAACGCTGCTACCCATTCCTCATCACTGTTTTTCCTTAGTCGCCTTGTACGACACCCACGGGAGAGATTTGGGGTGATGACAATTGTATTCTACTCTGCCGTCACCACACGGCACGGCACGGACCTCAAAGTCAAAGTCAAAATTCATTTATTCATATCTGGTATGATTACAATACTCTTATGAATCGTCAAGACGCTAGATACCGACAACCCTTGTGTCCAAGAAAAAAATAGGGGAGTGCGCAGCATGCCTCAGTCTGTAATGATAGGTCTCCAAACCCGCCCACCTCCCGATCCGCAACGAAGCGCCAACCCTGCCGCGTTCAATACCAAGATGATACTAAACGCATCAGGCCCAACGCTCCGCTAGCAGAACGGCACGCAAGTAGGCTGTAGAGAAACCCACCATTGTCAACGAGTTATGACATTGCAGGTACATTGTAAATTATGCACCAAATACTATCCCACAACTCGCCAATCACATAAACCGAAACATGCCGCGCACTACCAATCAACCCCCCAACCCCCAACCTACCTATACGGACACACAAGTTTTCAATATCTACCAAAAAATCTACGCCATCCGTTCGTAAGCTACCGGGAGGCCCTGTTCTGAGAAGAACGGGCAAGAAACTCAGTCGCGTATTTTCCTGCCTTAGTTACATATATAATATATAATCTAAATTTAATGAAAATTTAATGAAAGATGTCAATAGCTTTAACGTCAAGTAATAATAATTAGAGTCACAATTTCTGAAGCTATCAACATCCTTCATTACAGACAGAACAGCATATTAACCATCGAATATATAAATATAAATAAAAGTTATTTATTCCAAACATCCTTGTCATCTAGATAGTCCTGAATTTTATAGTATCCTTTTGCCATTAGTACTTTTTTTACATAAGGCTTAAATTTGTGTTGAGGCAGTTCAGTCAAAGATCCTGGTATCTTATTATAGAAAAGTATACATTTCCCCATAAAAGAATTAGCAACCTTGAGCAATCTAGTAAAGGCAAGTTTATTTTTATTTCTAGTGTTGTGCTTATAAATATCACAAATTTTAGCAAATGTATTTAAGTATTTATAAACATATAGAATGCAATCGTATATGTATTGTGAAGCAAGAGTGAGGATATTAATATCTTTAAACAGACTTTTAAGTGAGACGCGAGGTTTTAATAGGTAAATAGCACGTATAGCTCTTTTTTGTAAAATAAATTTATCCTGAATATCTGCAGCTGTACCCCAAAGAAGTAAGCTATACGACATTACACTATGAAAGTAACTAAAATAAACAAGCCGGGCTGTTTCAACATCAGTTAATAGCCTTTTTTTTTTCCTCACGTTACACATTATGTAATAGCTACTGGAACTAGACTTATTGTCTCTTTAAAGTTTAGAGAAAAACTGGAATATCCTTGTGGTTATATCAATATAAGTTAAAGTAATACATACTAATACAGAATAAGTTTGCAGGTTTCTGACTAAATGTTTCGTTGAAAACAATGTTATATCCTCCAATTACAAACTAAATTATTATTTTGGAGAAATTAACAAGTTCATATGACTTGTACTACCTAGAACTTTTCGGGGGTTCATTGACATGGTTATTCCTTAAGGTAATTATTAGCAAAAGCACTGCGTGACTTTCGAAGTTGTTAGTCATGAGGAGTTACAGAAAGGTGAGACTCATCTTTTTACAATATAAATGGAGTTAAGTTCCTTCTTAAGTAATATATTTAACAAAGTATTAGTCACTATATACTATCATATTTGATCTTATTCTATGCTGGCCTTCTATGCTGGCCTGGGAGCGAAAACATAACGTAGAATAGGCCAGTCCTGACTCATCCCATAGGTGTCGTAAAAATCGACCAAGGGAGAATGCCCGGTATAGACAATAAGCTCCTTGGGCACCCGAATGTTGGAGGGTAAACCACCAACAACAGCGAACGAGGGTTGGTGTCAGGCAGGCGGCCGGCTGTAAAACCTAAGTCAAAACTTTGAGCGGTATGGATTCTCTCCGTTCATCGATCTCTCGACAGGGTCCATTCCGTCTCTTTTCTATACATTCATTAATTACTAGCACCTTTACGGTGTGATGGATGATATGAATCAAAAGGGAGTGGATGGCTTGATGACGTCTGGACGATATGAATGGAAGACTGGAAACACAGATATATCAATTTGTGACTGGGAACAACGCAGGAAGAAGAAGAGGAAACTATCATAATTGATATGGTGTTGTGTCGTTATTTACGTATACGTAAAAAACTTCGGTTCTATTATCACGCACCAGAATTGTAACAAAATCAAAACACAGGCCTTTGTAGGAAATGCAACTGGTTTCTTTTATCATACTTAGGGCCGATTTCACCGTCTCCCATAGAAATTAAATTTAATAAAACTTGGTTTTGATTAATGCAAACTTGGTAGCGGAACTCAGTTTGGAGCATTAACCGAGTTCAACTTCAACTGATCGAGTTTAATTCTGCTGCGAAATCGGCCCTTACTCGTAATGATGGTCTCTTTCTGCCTCGTCATGAGTCTACTGTTATGCCTAATTGACTACTTAGGTACTACGAACTTGTGCATACATACCAGCTGGCACCTGTTACCTCCTCTTTCCTCTTCAAAAAAGGAACTTTAATTTTAGACTACAACTGTCATAAATTATTTATGAAAAAATAATAGGTCACTTGGGCTAACGTCAAAAATTTACTTGATTCGTACAACAAGTGGTCAGTATCTTTACAGAACTCCCTCAGACTTCTTCAAAAGTACCTACAAAGAAAAGTTGCATGATGACAGCGTTTAAAAAAGATTGCTCAGTCATCACTTAAAAGGAAACAGTAATACACTTAGGAGATGCTATCTGAACAGAGTTGTAGCTCATTTCCATTTCAATGTTACTTTCTGTTTGAGTTTTAAATTCATAACTCACTGCAAATATGAATAACAAACTTTCCTATATTAATTTCATGCCAGTCACGTTTCTTTTGGTTTCCATCTTTAATATTACTAGCTAATCTTAAAAAGGCTACAATTAATAAGAATATATTGTAGAAAAAAACTCAAAAGAATAGTTCCGCTTCGAGTTTTTTTTACCTTTTCCGTGTTTACGGAATTAGAATTATATTTCACCTTTTGTGGAGCCAAATTAAAAATCGTAATAATAGCACAAACGCTGAAATAGTTGTCGATAAGAAAGCAAAAGAGCCGTGTAATAAAAACTAATCTCTGTACCTTAATCAACTCATCATTAGGACTGATTAAGATTCGAATTCAAAACATTACCTGAATGGATTTAGTAAAATGATGCCATTTCACAAAATTTTATAAAAGTCAATATACTAAAAAAACCTATGGTCACAGCTATCTGTGAGGCGAATCTTTACAATAATTTGCTGAAGTTACGAATGAGGTCAAATTCTTTAAGGTCAAAACAATTCCTGAGGAATTAGAAAAGCTATTAGAGCCACCTTTACATAAAGCAATAAGTACAAACTTCCTACCTGCCACTACTTTAGTTATTCAAAATCCTAAATATCAAAAAGTATTAAGATAGAATGAAAAGAAGTTTGTGCTTGTCCATTTTGTTTTTGTGCAGAAATATTTTATCCAAACAAAACAATAGTAAGGGTTCAGTTGAATATTTTTCATTATCCTCGAATTCAAATGAACTCGAATTACTTGCTTCTGATTCTGACGAGACCCTTAGGAGTAATAACAAATCGAACTCATTACTTTTTTATTTGATCTCCAAAATGTTACTTTAGAAATATTTTTATTCTATTCTCAAATTAAGTTTTGAATTATTCGTAACTGAATCTGTCGATTCTTTTTTCTTCCTTTTTATTGGGAGAAGGGATTTCAATAATTAAAAACTAGGTCAAATGTCACAAATTCGTGAAGACTTACGAATTGGTTAATGTTAATGATATTTACCTTTTATTATAGGTGAGTGTTTGATAACACGTGCAAAATTGTCAAGGGCATTTGGACAAGTGTAATTTCATTAGTTACGTTCACAAACATTGCAAATAATAAAATCCATAAACAAAAAAATTACAACTATGGAGCTAATAATAACCTAATCCAAAACCTTTAACTGCTTAGAATTCTTTCGAATTTCGTCATCCTCATCACCGTTTCCGTTCATCAGTTTCTCGACATGTAGGGTCTTAGAATGTAATTTATGTAAATTTCCGCACAAGAACTTCCCGAAGAAGTTCAAGCTCATTTGAATGTAGGTTTCAGATCAGACCTCATGACGATCCCATATTGCAGATTTTAAGCGGTCCCTATTCGTAGACAAGTATGCCTACAGTCTTAAAAATATTGACAAAAAATAACCAAGTTCGGAGGTGAACTCCAAATTCTTAAAACAACTCTTATTTATAACAGTTTTTTTGGTAATTACTCACTCTTAATGCAACGAGAAGCTAATTGGGTTCCATGACGATAAGGAATGCGGTAGTAATATCCCTCTCTCCAGGACCAGGCACAGGACGACTTTTACAATTAATTGTTTTTTCCTTAATTAAACTAGTTGCCCCAGGCACGCTACGCTAGCTATAAATTAGGCTGAAATTTACTACGAATATTCGCAAGACCCAAGGAACCTTATACTCCAATAAATCTTCGACCACGGCTACATTTTCATAGATGTTGAGAATTACATAGGGACTTTAATTTTTATTCAAAAGTTAAGGACACCTTTGAAATGTGATAACAGCCTTGATAATCGATTTGTTGTGCCAATTCATCATCATTATTGACCTTGTGGCCACGGCAGAGTATAATTAATACACGATGCCACCACTAAAGTACCTACTGTATAATATCTCAATTAAGTTTTGAAACAAATTCATTCCATTAACCCGGCGTGAGTGAGGTGAAAAATTGTTACACCAGGGGGCCTACCGCCTAACTCGATTGCTAAAGCAAAAGCTATAGTTTGTGACGTCATGCCGTAATTTCGCACCAAATGTACCTAAACTATCAGCCATAGCTTTGAACAAATGATCACCAAATGATTTTGTATAAAATCCGTACCGCCTAAAAATTCTAGATGGTTTGCTTGCTAAATTGATAACCGTAAGAAATGCATTGCTTTAAAGCTATCATCAGCAATCGAGTTAGGCGGTAGGCCCCCAGCTGTGAGGTGGGTATGGCATACCCTATTATATAATTGTCGACTTTGATAACTGAAACGATTTTAGATTAATACTTATTACTGTAATATATCAATATATTAAAACTACTCTTTTTCGAAGCAGTTTTCGCAAACAAAACGAGCATACTCCATACGGTCTATGTTTGTGCACATGTAATTTACTTCATGGCTGGCGCAACACTGTTAATGTCACTTAAAATGACACACCACCAGCTACTGAGCTCTCCGGATTCCAGAAATCGCACAGTTAAAAAATATTTAGTCTTTTACAAATCAATGGGTACGAGATAGGCGACCTCACTCACGCCGGGTTAATCATATTATATAAAATGAAAGAAAGCGGGATTTATACCACGTACCTTTGTTTTTTGGTTTATCCGATATTTCGGCACAGTTACATGCGCCATGATCACGGAAGACGTTCTTCCGTGATCATGGCGCATGTAACTGTGCGCATGTACGTGGTATAAATCCCGCTTTCTTTCATTTTAAAAATGTTAGTGACCACGTTAGTTTAAAACAAAACAATGGTATATAAAGTTAAAACATGATTTACTCTTAACAGAGTAATCAAAATTCACCAAGAGCCATTTGTGTTATTGTATCTAAACCCATTTTTGATTAGCCGCTGTTGAAAAACAAAGCTTCGGTAGGTAGCTAATTCAAGTCAATAGTGTTTGATCTGAGCCAACTCTGATTTAATGACTAGGTATTAAAATTTATTGGCGTACTATTTGCTTTTCTCGAAATTTCTACAGTCAATCGGTCTTATTCTAAAGCCTGAATACTTAAAATACCAACTTGAGATTTGTTTTCGATTTCTATGCCTGGCGATTATCAATATTATATCTGATGAATGAGTTCTAGAAGGTATGTACAAAGTTTTTCATAACTTTACAACAGTTTCAAGATAATAATTTATGTATATCGTTGTCCTTACCTCTACTAAACAGCAAAATCTATACGCAGTACGGTTCCTCTTCGATCCATTCATGTCATACAGCCGAGCCTTCAACTGAAAAGGTTTGTGAAAAAAATAAGTATATAATTACAAACCACTACGCACTATACTTGGTGAACGTTCATTAAAGACATGATGAAATCTCTTTTTTGTTATTAACCTATATACTTCATGTAATATTGGCTCATTCGCTTACTGACTCATAGATCGGTATGAGCAGGAGGAACCTGAACCAAATATATGATTTACAAACAGGAACATTCTTATTATGTAAATATGTTGTCGGAATCAGTGATCGTATCGTTAGCAACAGTTGATTTGCCAAACGAGACCATTACGCAACGTATGTAGGTATGTACGTAGTTAAATTGTAAATAGATTTCGATCTCCTCGCTCTCTTGACTTCAATAGATGTTTTGAGATCATCATACAGGACTACAGTAAAAACGGAGCTTAATAATATTTTTTCCCATTAAAATACTATATAGGGTACGTATTGTACGTGTCAACCGTAGTAGAATATTGCTTGGTCACTGTTTTGAACCTTATAGTTGCCATTTGCGACACCTTCAGGAGGGAATGGGTGTGCTGAATGTATTCTGTTCTGCCCTTCCCTTCACCTTTCCCTGTGTCAGTGGAGTAGAATGAGTGCAATATTAAAACTATGTTTATAAGTGAATTTCACCCAGAGAGGGTTGGTGTTAGGCAGATGGCCAGCTGTACAATCTTAGCTAAACCTTGAGCAGTATGGATAAGAATGTTGTTATTTCCACCACTTTTTTCTACATTCATACATTAACAAGCACCGTTCTGGTGTGATAAGTACGATATAAATTGAAGAGAATAGGATGACTCGATGACGTCTGACGATTATAAAATGGAAAAGAAAACATAGTGAATACCTGGGAACATGACTTAAAGACGATGATGATGATTAATTGATGAAATTGCGGTGTTTTTTGATTATAGCTCCCACGCCTAGATTACTTGTTCTTTTGATATTCTTAATACTTAATTAAAAGCAAATAAAGACGCTCGCTGATGTCAATATAAAAACTAAATCAAAAAATGCTAAAGTGTTTGATACATACCAAAAAGCCCTGTCGTTAGAGGTATCCTAGACATGAACTTTATAAGCACATTACTAACTGACACTTTGATTTAAAAGACACAAATAAATGGCTTATTATTATTGCAATAACGACGGCAGCGAAAATCTGCAAGTCCCAAGGGCTGGTATTAATGATTTCATTAAGCCTGCAACACAACTGCGGTCCCATTACCATTCACCAAAATTGGAGTCACATTAAATTGTCAACGATTGGTCGACAATTCTCCAATATTATTGTGATGCCATTATGATAGAAAGTCGGCTAGATTGATTGGTTCAATTTGCTTCAGAAAAACATTTAGATTTGATTTCAGTTCGTCTTGCTCTTTGAAATTGAATCGAATCTTGGTGGATTGATGATTTAGAAGACATTTAACAAATGTGACTATTCATTAGATTCAGCTGTTTTTAAAGTACCTTAACCAGTGCTGCGAAGATCGATTTGGTCGATTGATTAGATAAAAAGCCCTTGACCAAGATGTTTTGGGTTAAAATCCTGATAGATACAAATGTAAACCTATCGTTTATGTAGCACATTATGAATATTTATTTATAAACATCATTTTTATTTGTCCGTCGTTTAGCATTCATAACACAAGCGTATGCTCCTTTATCTGGGCTAGATGTAAGTGAAGATGATGATAGGTTAGCTTAAGAAACATTCATTAATTTTCTGCCTGCCCTCCCTCTTATGGTTAATGCAAGGCATATAAAACAGTCGCGCACTTACTCGTTATAGGTTGCGCCACCATGTCTGTGAGATATTTAAATAGTCTAATGACATAATAAGGCTGCGTACCGACTCGTGTGTTTATTACGCACGCTGTTTCTGACCCCCATAGGTTATTGTAATTTGAGTCCTAAGTTAATTGTATAAAGCTTATTTTGAAATTTCCTATCAACAGCCAATCAAAGCGCCACAATTGGCAACGGTCGCGCAGCCAGCCATGTTGATGATGATGATGGTACCTAAAATGTTAGGTGTCATCGCCCTCGTCATCATATAATGTCCTTACTGCTGGGGGACAGGCCTTCCTATATATCACTTAAACTATGCTGTTTCAATAATTTGAAAAGAGAGCTAACCTTTGCTTTACCATACAAGAAAATCTTAATGAAAGCTTTGTTTGCGTTCTCCAAAAACATCGGTATCCACACTCACGCTTATTATATCAGACAGCTTTAGTAACACGTCATCCGACCTTCATATATTTAAGGCTTAGAGCTGTCAGCACGGGAAAATGTATGTAGATAGGCTGATAAGACAAAGTAAAAGTACTCAATAACGTGTCGGAGTATTTGAAAAAAAAAGTGATATATTTTAATAGTACCCAAATGGAAACGAGGAGCTCGATAGCGCAGCTGCTTAGCGAGCTCGGCCTGTGGATGGGTGACCTAAAATTTATTAACTTGAGTTCCTCCATGTTCCTTAAGCCTTAATAATTTTTAAAGCTGACACATTCTTATCTATCCCATTCCCTGCTCCTTTGTAGAGGAAGGTCGGAATTTTAATTTTATTTAATTCAAAAGGACGACTAAAAATACAGGACATTGACGATTGCATTGAATTGATGGTACCTAAGTACACGTACGTACATTGACCCTAGTATAAGCGTCGAAAGTTCATTCCAAAAGTTCATTGAAGTAGTGATGAATTAGCTAGTCAAACCAAAAGGGAGCACTTTATTTATTTTCGCGTCTTTAAAGCCGTCTGAGCTCTTGTGCGTAATAGTGTTTAGAATGTTCCTCCTATTTATCTTAGCTCTTATTACTTATCAAGCTTCATTGAAAGCCTTTTCACTTTCAAGAATGCTACTTTGCATTGATTAAAAATGTCGGTGTCTGTACATATTTTATACATGAGAAAATCCCCATTTTGTCTCATTGGCTGTATGGAACGTATTAAATACACAAGAGTACCCGCTTTATGCAGGGGCCCGTTTTGGGCTCCCTTCCCCTACTGTAAAGTTTTTTTACCTTTACAGTTTAGAACTTAATCTGTCCCTACTTAATTGATACGGTTCAACAACGAGCCGGTACGTAATTTTTAGTCGTGCCTCTTTTTTTTGCAACATGTAAGTGTGTCCCTGGGGACAAAACTGGGCGTGACGAGCAGGAATAACTCGTCCCTTGTAATTGGGTCCTTGATTAGTCCAAATCTCGGGACTAGAATAACAGATGTACGCGTCGCTGTTCTTTGCATCCACACATGATATTTTCCACCATTAGTTTCTTGCCCAGACATGTAAAAAAACAATATAAGTTTAGCATTGTTGTTGCGTTAAAAATCAAACAAAAAATTTGAAAACAAAGGTAATTCAAAATATTCTCGTAAATGTCTTATCTTATCTTAATCTTATAATCTCATCTTCACACAAGTAGGGAGTACCGTTAGTATTGTATTTTCTTACACGGCTGAGCAGTCAATCAAATCAAATCAAAATTCGTTTATTCATATCTGGTATGATTACAATACACTTATGAATCGTCAAGACAAGAAATTTACGCCATCCGTTCGCAAACTACCAGGAGGCCCTGTCCTGAGAAGAACGGGCAAGAAACTCAGTCAGGTTTTTTCCTCTCTTTACATAAAAGTAATTTAAGTTAATTAATAATTGGAAATTGAAAGATGTCAATAACTTACAACGTCAAGTAATAGTATGTCAATAAAGATACAAATTCTGAAGTTATCAACATCCTTCATTACAAACACAATGTCTATTTTAAATAAAGAACACTCAAGGGCAATCGTTTAATCATACTGGATAAAGATATTTAGTATTTATATAATAAGTATGTAAAAGTTATTGATTCCAAGCATCTTTGTCATCTAAATAGTCCTGAATTTTATAGTACCCCTTTTTCAGGAGTATATTTTTTATATAGGGCTTAAATTTGTGTAAAGGCAGTTCAGTCACAGAATCTGGAATCCTATTATAAAAAAGTATACATTTACCTACAAAAGTATTAGCTACTTTGTGTAATCTTAGTCTAGGGAAGGAAAGTTTGTTTTTATTTCTAGTATTGCATTTATAAATATCACTAATTTTTGCAAATGTGTTTAGATATTTGTAGACGTATAGAATGCAATCGTATATGTACTGTGAAGCAAGAGTTAGGATATTAATGTCTTTAAATAGATTTTTTAGTGAGTCGCGAGGTTTTAATTGATAAATAGCACGTATAGCTCTTTTTTGTAGAATAAATATATCCTGAATATCAGCAGCTGTGCCCCAAAGCAGTAAACTATACGACATAACACTATGAAAGTAACTGAAATATACAAGTCTGGCTGTTTGAACATCAGTTAATAGCCGTATTTTTTTTACGGCGTATACTGCTGAACTTAATCTTTCGGATAGAGTTGAAATATGGGGATACCATTGCAATCTTGAGTCTAACCTTATTCCTAAGAACACTGTAGAATTGACACATTCAATTGTTTCATTATTAATTGCAATCTGACTACTAGCTTGCCTTACATTTGGTAAAGAGAATTTAATACATTTGGTCTTTTTAGAATTGAGTAGCAAGTTGTTATTTGTAAACCAATCTAGAACCTTGGAAATTGCTATATTGATGTCATCATAATTATCTTTACCTCTGTCTATTTTGAAAATTAATGAGGTATCATCTGCAAATAGCACCGTGTCACATAGAGATTCTGTATAGAAGGGAAGGTCATTTATATATATTATGAACAGCAATGGTCCTAGTATTGATCCTTGAGGAACACCCATTCGCATTCGTGAACCCGAGGACTCGGCTTTATTAATCACTACCTTTTGAGTCCTGTCACTCAGGTATGACTTTACCAGTTTCAATGAGGTAGTAGATACACCGTAATGTTGTAATTTCGCCAATAATGTTTGATGTGAAACACAATCAAATGCCTTTGACAGATCACAAAAAATACCCAAAGCATCCTGCCGATTTTCCCAAGCATCAAATATGTGTTTAATGAGAGTTATGCCAGCATCAGTGGTGGATTTACCCCTCGTGAACCCGAACTGTTTAACATGTAAAAGTTTATTAGATGTAAAGTGAGAAAGTAGCTGGTTTAGCATAATTTTTTCAAAGATTTTACTAAGGGACGGTAATATGGAAATGGGACGAAAATTATTGGGTTCACATTTGTCTCCAGATTTAAACAAGGGTATAAGTTTACTGTGCTTCATTAAATTTGGAAAACAGCCGTCATCTATACATTTATTAAATATTGCTGTCAATTGAGGGGCGATGATATTAATAATGGAATTCAGAATACTGACTGATAGACCCCACAAATCTTCAGTTTTCTTCATGTTCAAGGATTTGTAAGTTTTAATAATTGTGTCAGCATTAATTTTGTGAAAATCAAAAGATATATTGGATTTGACTGTACTTGATTCTAGTAGAGCCAGAGCTCTTTTGGTGCAAGAGTTAAGCTTGCTAGTTATTCGAGCAGGGATGTCGGTGAAAAAAGTTTCAAAGGCATTTGCAACTGCATCATCGGATTCTATAACCCTATTATCTATGTTTAATTTAAACGACCTGTCGTTGCTTTTAAGTTTTCCGTTTTCTGAATTAATAATTTTCCATGTAGTTTTTATTTTATTGTCCGAATTTTTTATTTTACTGCTAATAAAGATCGATTTTGCAGTGTTGCAGACTTTCTTGAATATTTTAGAATAGTTCCTGACGTAGTCTATAAATTTTGAATCAACAGACGTATATTTTTGGCTATATAAGTCATAAAGTTTCCTTCTACTTATATAAATTCCTGGGGTAGCCCAGTCACTGAATTTCTTTTTAGAGTGTAATGTTAAGGATTTTTGTTTAAAAATCTTATGATATTCGTCTTTAATAGAATTAAACATATTATTGTACAATAAATCAGGACAGTGATTGGTGTCATTTATTAGATAATTAAGTCTAGTAGTAATATTATTTCCAAATAACTGCAACTGCTTTTGTGTTATTGGCCTAAATATTATCTTTTTAGGTATATGAACATTTTGATATTCAATAATAATTTTTTGGCCAGTATGATCTGAATTAATACAATTTATAATTGATTTATCTAATATATTACAATTACAAAAGGCGTTATCTAAGCAAGTACCGGACGTTGGAGTAATTCTAGTCGGTTCATAAAAAGTATAGAAAAGATTAAAGGATCCGAATAAGTTTATAAATCTGTCTGACTGTGAACAAGTAACTAGTATATCTACATTAAAGTCACCAAAGACAACAATTTTTTTATTTTTATTGCAAAGTTTATTAAGTATACCTTCCATGGAAGACTCAAAAAGATCATAGTTCCCCGTCGGGGGCCTGTATATACAGACAACAATCAGTTCCTCAAGTTCTACACAAGAGACTTCAATTATTTGTTCAATGGAATATAGTACAATATCTTTCCGTTCTTTGTATTTTAGTCCCTCTTGCAATGCTATTAATGAACCACCTCTAATTGCAGTTTTTCTGCTGAAGGCGCTACCAATGTTATAATTTTCATATTTGGAAAGTATTTCATTACTTTTTAACCAATGTTCAGTTAAACATAAAACGTGAGCTTTTATACTGTTTAAGTATAACAATAATTCCAGATCCTTACCTGAAAAGCCTTGAATATTTTGGTGGACTATTTGCAGCATACTAGATTTTGGCAATGCGCTAGAGACTTTCTCTATTGTCTTACATACTAATTTAAATTATTTGGAATAAATTCCACTGTACAATTTTGTACGTCAGTACCTAATTGCTCAATAAAAGCATTGTCAAAATATTTTTTATTACTAAAAGTATATGGATTAGCCAAATTTTTGTTTAATGTTTTTAAAGTATAGCATAGCGAGATTGCTATTTGTTTTTTATAAAAATTGGATAGAAACATTCTACCCCCCGTTATGCGAAAATTATGAGTCATTTTATTAGTATCAATGACATGTATCTTATCACAGTACTGTGTCATGGTATGCAGACTTAAATTCAAGTTGTATCTTTTATTATTTTCCTCTGATGACAGGCTATTACTGTATGGCAATGTGTATAAAATAATTTGTTTGACATTTAACAAAGATAATTTAGAAATGTATTCTTTGAAAGTATTTTTATTTTCTCCGCTCCTATTTCCTATAAATATAATTACTGTATCAGTTTTTACAAATGAGTATTGTAGTAATTTTGTCAGTATGTTCTCTAAGCTATTGCCTGGCATGCAGTAATTAAAGGCCAGTTGACCACACTGTTTAGAGAGTAAATTACCAAAGTCTTTACCAATTTCATCACTAAATATTAAATATCTATCGGTCAAAGTAAAAGTACAACTTTGGCAATCCTTCACAAAGTCTGCATTTTTTGGTGATAGTTGACTGTCCACCGCTGGGATTGGTTTAGTAAAATTTTGACATTCCTCCGTGGAACTCAGCTGGTTCAGCAGTGGACATGCAGCTATTTGAGAACTTTGTTTCTGTAAAATACTACACTGTTTTTTGTTTAATGCATCAAACCTGTCCGCATTATAATTGCACATGTCTTCCATATCCCTCAATAATATTTTTTGGTATTTTAAATTATTCTCCGAGATAAGTTCTATATTTTTAAACATTTTTACCACACATTTTTCTAACGAATTAAATCTATCTTCTACTACCTTTGTGTACAATCCATACTCAATTTCATTTTGTGAAGTTTTACTTTTAATATTCTGTAATTCCTTTAATAGTTCTGACCTTTGTTTTCTTAGCTTAATGTGACTCTTAAAATGATTCTGTCGTTTAATTAATTTATTAGTTTTCCTGATAAATTTATTTATCTTAATATATTTCTTAAGTTTTCTAGAAGAATTCATTTGAGGAGTATAGCTTGCACACAAAGTATTACTTATGACAGGTTTCTCAAAATGACACAATGACAATTCACTGAACAAACTGTTGGAGCAATTCATATTTTCTAAATTATCATTTAAATATAAGTAAAAGATTACCATTACAATAAGTAAAAGATTACCTTGTGAAAACAGTTAACAACCTTAAAAAAAGTTGTTAAATTGGCATCGACAAACTAAACTAATCGTTTATCCGTCCAAATGCTTACTTAGGTTTACTACTATGTTGTATTTTATTTATATGTAATGAAGGTAATGCAATTTATAGTTCATCAAAATTATCATCAATTTTATTTGTCATAAGGTCGTGAGTAGCCGAAACCGACGGGCATGCACGAGATTTTATGATGCGAAAGAAGAATACAAAGATCGTAGTAAGTGGAAAAAAGTTATCTCTGCCGACCCCTGCCCTACAGACGTGGACAAAGGGTAAACATTTTCTTTTTCCCGAGGAGATTTTCTCCACGTCTCATGCTAGCTGTGGGAGGAAGGTGGGACGTACCTATGTATGTATTATACCTACTGCCTACCTAATTAGTTTATACCTACTTAACTGCCCGTAAACAAAAACTTTTAATGGCTTATAATCATTAATAAGCTTTTGATATGTTCGCGATTCGTTTTCTATAATTATTGTATACTATAGAATAATATAACAAGCTGACAAATTGATGTCAAAATGATGTATAAACTCCGGTTTCAGTTTCAAACTTAAGCTGAGACCACGGAGATCACAATAATTGTCAGTTCATAAATTTGTAAAACCGCTGAGCAAGATAGTCGAGAGGACGGCACTCAAGAAACTAATTTCAAAAGCAGCAAGCTCACTAACTTATCTGCATACTTATTACAAAGTGGACAGTCCTGAGAGCTTCAAAGATAGGATAAACGATAAATGTTCACCTCCAGTCGATTCCTAAGCAGCCAGAACAGCTCGTCCGACGTATCAACAAAACAACGTCGTGATACAAGTTGTAACAGCCGGCATTTTTAATGCGTTTAGTTGATAACCGCATGCCGAGCGCGTCGCCCGCGTCACGTAGACGCAAGCGCAACACACGCTTCACGAACTCAATTTCGCCGCCGCAGTTTCTAGACTAACTCCCAATTCTCTTATATTATTCCGGGTTTTATGCAAAACTTTTGTCATCCTGTGCATAGGTGCTTTGGACAATTATTATTGAGAAGACGTTAAACAGGAGAGGTGCCGTGATACACACCACAGCTTATTCAAGGTACAAAATAGGATTCCTATTAAATTTTCCATTTATGAATTATGCATCCGTTACAGGGCGAGTGCCCCACCTGAGAATATGTTGCAGATGCATTATGTAATTGTATCTTCAATTACCACCCGCAAGTAGGCCATAATGCAAAAAGATGAGACAAATGATTCAATGTGTATTGTTATCTAGGAGCCTCGCTAATGCAATCTGTGTGTGTCCACTGAACTAAATTCATACGGTTGTCTTGTATTAAAATCGCTTTTAAACAATTGACGTCTTCTAATTGCCGTCAATAATAAACTCTTTTGATATATGCCTGGTCGTTTGTTTGGAGTTGTGATGAAAATTCGGTCCACTGGAAACTTTTGAGTTATGGCTTAACTGTTGGTAATTACTTTCTTAACATAAAAACAATAGCAGTAAAGAAGTAATGACATTGCCAGTCACAGTAATTGCCCATGATTCCACTGATATTTTTGTTCATTTGGACAACGGAATATTAAAATATGACCAATTGTGATTCATGCAGCCGGTACTGTAATCAGTACTCAATACGATAAGGAAATTAATCATGGTATAATATTAACTGAGAGCATTGCCCATAATTACAGCTAAGTATCTTTTATTCCCCGTATTCTGTGTTCACATAATCATCCTAAAGACACAGTTATATTGCCAACTTCCAATGAGTTTCTGGTAACGATCAATTGAGTATGTACGGCAGTATCTCTGTTATCTATATCAATAAGAACCTTCCGAGAAGGACACCTAACCAGCCCTGGAAGCTGTATGTGTGTTTAATAAATTCGTTACGTTATGCAATGAAAAAAGTAAACGATATTCGAAGTTACATTTGAAATATCAATAATGTTCTTTCAATAAATGTATTATTTAATTTATGTTTGTTCTTTAATGGGTAACTTATGGTTTTAATCTGTCTAGTATATTATGTCTTGTTGCATAACACTATTTGTGCTCAGTTAAGTTTTATGGTAGTACCCAAAACATCCTTCATTGCAATTTTATTTCTTAAGTAAAACATGTTTATTATTGTATACTTGGATCCCTGTTGTTAATTTCTAAACTTCGTTTATTTGTTTAGTTTTGATTTTAGCTCATCAATGTGTTTATAACAATCTGAATTATTTGACTTAAGTTTCCGATTTTATCGTAAGGTTGATAAAATTCCTTTTTTAAAATATATTTTTACAGCTTGGTTGCTATTCCTTTTAAGCCTTTCGTTTATGCGATTAATTTATTTTCGTCAATTACATTGAAATTTCAATCTTTAATATTTCAATGTCTTCCTGGAGTTCTTGGTAGCATTTGAAGACTTTTGTCTGCTGTGTGAAATGGTTATCAGGAGTGGCGTTCATAAATAAAAACACCCGACATAAATCCAAAGTTCTTAGACAGAATTCTGCAACTTATGTTTATCAACACGATCACTAATGGCACAAAATAACAACATATTTTAGTTTATAGCACCTCTCCAAAACAATAAAATCTTATTATGCCATTATTGTTCTGCCACAAACTCCTGTTGATAATTCCCTTAATAACATAACATAAAAGGCTGATTGCCACACTCAGAGACGTCAATTATCGTTAAAGAGTAGGTACTTAATACAAAAAAATTACAAGTTAAAACTAGTAGCTATTCTTGCGGGTTCTGTGGTCTAGATTTAAATAAAACTTTGTGACATTAAGTACTCATTAAAGTTATTTGACGAGGCTGAGTGCGGCAGTAATAATTACCGATGATACAACTCTCTCCGACAAGCGCAGCACCGACATTTGATATTATAGAAAAGTTGTTAAAACAAACATTTGCAAGCAACTGTTAAGATTTGAAAGAAACATCGAGAACCGTTACTTGTTAATATCAGAAATAGGACGACAACACATTTAAACTACAAAAGTCCTCTAGATAGTATAATGGGACCGTCAATCGTGCCCAATGCATACGTAAATAAAATTCATTTGGAACGCGTTTTGTGTTCCTACTACACTAGCTTACAAATACTACCGTTTCGTTTTGTTTTCAATTGCAATCGTCATAACAATCCGTACAACCGCGAAGGCATCATAATTATGCACCCGTTTTATCCAATGCTTCTTGTGCGCCATATTTATATATTTAACGGTTAGTCGGACGAGCAATGTAAAACCCTTAGCCTCGAATTTCGAGGTACGTGTGAGACATGAATGCAGACGACGACTTGTGTTGTTTATGAGACCATAAGCATCGCATTAGCATCGAAATTATACCATTTTAGTATTATCATTGTAAAGATACATAAAACATTCACAATGTTGTATCACTAATTAAAGTGAAATAAAGCCGGCATGTTGCATGCTAAGTACTTAATTATCGAATATATTTAGTTTAGTAACTCGGGGCAAGGTAGAAAAGTAGTGTCATAAATGATTGCCACCATTTCTTAATTTATTTAGAACATACCTAGTTTACTACTGCAATAAATGTATAAAACCCCATGTATTGAGATTTGAGAGGTGAAAGTATGATTTAAGCCAACAAATAAATAGAAGGTATTTAATAACTAATTACTGCTGCTCTAAATCATAGCCTTTATTCTATTAACGGCCGGCTAGACCCAATATTTTACGCTTTATAAGGCAATGCATGCAATTTTTTCATTGGTTTCACACTTTATATCTGCAAATCTACCTACGTACAAATCACTAAGATTCAAATTATGGCAGAACTTATATAACTTGAGCAGCAACATTGGTGTGATTTAAAAGTCCAAAATAACATTAAAAATTTTATTGATGACAGTTGTCCATTCCCGGTAACGACAAAATAAACGTCCAATCCAGATTCTTTCGATAAACCAAGCCCCTTAATATATCCATGGATGACATAATGGCCACAGACAAAAGATACCCATTACAGTTTTTCATCGAATTTCTTGTCTCGCAAAGAGTAATGGTGGTGCTTGTTATTTTCGTCTTCGTTGTAAACGACAAAACATTTTATCCTCCATTATTGTTTTAAACGCGAAGTCTTCTAATGAGTAAAGCTATTACTTAACGCAGCACTTAACCCGTATTAATCTTATCTAACAAATCAAGTGCGACTGCCAACTCTATTTCTTTGTTAACATTCGTAGATTTATCAATGTCAAGTTACTTACCCTTTTTTACTTCCGAATCTTAAAGTAAAATAAAACATTATTGTAATCTTTGCAGTGTATTCTAATTCTAAATATATGCATGCATGATATTTTATAGACTTTATGTTGTGTCGGCAATCATTCTAAAAATACTGATTCCTATTTCTGATTTCTATGCAATTTGTTCAATGTTATGACGGATGATCATTATTAAGTTAGTCATTGAAAAACTCCAAATAATATTTCAGTATTGTAAGAATGGAGGCTGATAGAACATGAAGTAGGTTTACGTAAAATAACCTTAAACTTTGATGAGTGTTTTATTATGTCCCACCTATATCTCTGATTATTATTATTATATTTGATATCCTTATCAAAATATAAATGTATAAAAAATTCAAATAGCCGACAGGTCGGCTGTAAAACATAAGCCAATATATTATTAACAAGCAATTAAAAAAATTACATCAGCCATTACTTCATATATCATTCGAAAATACTTCATACTTTAAAGGGTTTTGTGATACCCCGTTGTTGCGAACCGTAATGTTGTTATGAAATTATAGCAGCTAGAGATTATTTTCGATAATAGGCTTATTTAAAGCACTTCGAAAAGTAATAAGTTCGATAAAGTTAAACGGTTTTATAGGAATATTATTGGAATATTATATATAGAATATTTCCAACGTTTATTTTAAGAATAAGATACAGGCGAGAGCACATTGTGCTTCTACAATGCAAAAAAAAATATTTGGATATATTAGAACTCAAATCATTAATTTATAAGGTTGAATATGTAATGATTTTGCCTGAGGAGAATTACCTCTAAATATCTTTTTCGCTGATGATGATGATGGTCTTTTTCGAAAATGCAATTTACACAATAAATATAGACATGTATGACAATTATGTTTCATTGAACTTGGTATGACATCTTATGTTAGTTGTTTCTTTGAAATTACTTAGGCATAAGAGTTTCGAAAGGTTACTAGACGAAATGTTTTCACGAACTTATTAATTTTTTTTTTCTTAGTAAATATCAATGTCGGCTGTATAAAATTACCAAACAATCAACATGATCGAATTGATACCTATAAGGTTATATGACAATAATACTTCTTCTTCTCCCTGCCATGTTCCCAGTCTATCTAGAGTCGGCGCAGTGTGTTTCCTCTTCCATTCATATCGGTCAGACGTCATCAAGCCTCACTCCCTTTTGATTCATATTATCCATCACACCGTAAAGGTTCTAGTGATGAATGAATGTATAGAAAAGAGACGGAACGGACCATGTCGAGAGACCGATGAACGGAGAGAGTGATTGGAATGACAACATTCCAATTCATACTGCTCAAAGTTTTGGCTTAGGTTTTGCAGCCGGCCTGCCTGACACTAACTCTCTTTGGATATGCTGTTGTTGGTTGTTTGCCCTCCACCATTCGGGTGCCCCAAGGTGCTTATTGGTCTACACCGGGCAATCTCCCTTAGTCGACTTCTGCGACACCCATGGGATGAGTCGGGGCTGGCCTATTCTACGTTATATGTTCGCTCCCAGGCCAGCATAGAAGACCATAATACTGTAGGTTAATAAATTGTTTTAGTTTATCTTAATGATTAATGTCAATACACCAAAAGCATCTAAGTTATGTATGATATTAGTCATAAATTATTATTGGTTGTGGAAAGAATAAAAGGCTCCATTTCTGAATTGTGCGCACAAAAACCTCTTCTAATATTAATTCAGTTTCTTATCACATTTTTAAACCTATAAATTTAACTATTCGATTTTAATTTCAACATTGTATAAATGTTAGAAAAATTAGTACAAAGATTTTGGTGGTTAGAAAAAGAATTTCGAAAAATTATGATTTAATACTAACCACCAAAATCTTTGTACTAATTTTTCTAACATTTATAATAATGTTGAAATTAAAATCGAATAGTAAAACCGAACGCTGAAAAGCTTAACCGAACGCACGGTATTTGTAAAAATATCTGCTTTGGAATGTTTGAAATTTAATAAATAAATATTTTTACACTCACGCGTATCATCTAGCCCAAAGTTAGTAGCCTAAGCACTTGTGTTATGATGACGAACATATTTTTAATATAATTATGTATATATACTACATAAACATATACACAACCATGACTCGGTAACAAACATTTGTGGTCATCACAAAGTTTGCCCCTACCAGGATCTCCGAATGGACCGAAGGACTCGAATTTCACTCTGCGCCTTATTGGACAGTTATCTACCTAACTATAAACAGTCAACAAAAAAATCAAGTGATAATCATAATCCGAAATAGTTAAAATGAACTAAGCCGTTACTCTGGAACTTTATTTCGTTCGATCGAGTCGTTGCGTCT
This sequence comes from Cataclysta lemnata, assembly GCA_963931975.1. Taxonomy (NCBI): domain Eukaryota; kingdom Metazoa; phylum Arthropoda; class Insecta; order Lepidoptera; family Crambidae; genus Cataclysta; species Cataclysta lemnata. The sequence continues at coordinate 9,307,659 of OZ008341.1, read as the reverse complement.
TTGTCGCTCTTATTTTAACACGCAGTGGCGTGAGAAAGACGGATAGATGTGAGTTCGTTCGTTCGGAGTTTCAGAGTAGGCCCCCAGATAATATTTTTAATTGACTAATTGTCTGAGAACAATTTTTCCCACTGTTCCCACTTTTTCAACTGTATCATACTTGTTCCTGTTTATGTAACTGACAAAAAGACGACTGTTTGTTTTATTTTCAATACAGTGTGGAGGAGAACGGGGGAGGAGAGCATAATTTTGTCTGTCCTATAAAAAAGTAAGAATCCTTAGTGATAATAGACGTTAAGCGCAATTTACATTGTATCTGAACGGAATAGAAGCGGATTTTAACAATGACATTGTGCGTAGAACGTAACAATGATTTGTGCCTTATACATATAACTGGCAAATAATTCACTATACTTGAAGTACGATTCCATACACAAAATTCGAATACAATCCTCATCAGTGTGATATGAGCCTTAGATAGACCATCCTGTCCCGTACTGCCCTTAAAACGACAAAGAAATGCGTATGCCACTGAATAGGTGTAATTATGAGCTTTACATAATCAAATCATATACACCAACTAACACTCAATCATACTTAACACAGAGCTTTATGCGGAAATATTTATCATTTGGAAAATCGGCTGTGATTATTATTAATAACTTGTTTGTCTGGATACTTCTTTATACCTATTAATAATCCAAAATGGTTTGCTACCTCTGTGCGTAGTAACTACATTAATATAATATATGAGACCTTCATAATTACGGCCCGAGGTAAAAATAAATAAATTACGTTGAACTTATTCACATACTTTGTTAATTTGGTTTCTAATAGTTAGGACAAAATTGGCCGCAAAATTACTCACAGCCTAATAATACTGTCGTATAACTAAAAACAGACATACAATAAATACATAATATGAATGTTCCTTAATTAGTAGCTATAGATGTATAAAACCGCTAGTTACATAGGCCAAAAGAGATTGAAAATGTGACATGTTCATCAATGACGTGTTTATCATGCAGACAGTCGTGTATGATGATACTTTGATGTATGGACCAAAGCAGCCACGTAGCGTAAGGCTGCTTTTCCAAAGAGGCTAGACGAGGCGAGAAGAGACGAGAAATAAGTATTGAAATACCTAGCACATCTTCCGTGGAAATGAGTTTAGATGGTGCACCAAAAACGCTGCTGCCCATTCCTAGATTATGTTCTTAAATGTTTAAATTTAAAAAAAATATATTGGACAGGGTAGGTATAGTGTGTTTGATAACACTATATTGTTTTAAACTAACGTGGTCACTAACATTTTTAAAATGAAAGAAAGCCGAATTTATACCACGTACCTTTGTTTTTTGGTTTATCCGATATTTCGGCACAGTTACATGCGCCATGATCACGGAAGAGCTGAATTCTATGCAAGTCGATGTTTATTGGTAGACAATAGACAGATTTGTTCTTTCTTTCATTTTAAAATTGATAACATTAATTTACGAGATATGTTTCTGCAGCCGAGTGTTTATTGCAAGACGAACTGAACATTACTTAATCTTCACTACTCGGGCCTATATGCGTAGAGCGATACCACACAAGCTCGAGGTGGATAGTAATTAATATCAATGTTAATTTTTCGTTGAAATAGGTCGATGTAAATTAAATTCTATCCTTGTCTCATGTAGCCTCGCTCCACCGATGGAAAAACAGCATAATGGGCATTACGGTTAGATAGATCCCGACTAATTAAATTTGTCTGATCAAATTGACCCAAATCAAGAGAACACATTGTCGGGGCCGGTTATGCTCCTTTGTCAACGCCATTATTAAGATTAAATACCTACATAAACATCAGTAGGTAATTAAATATTTAACCTTAAATTTTATCCAATGAACAGTCCTATTAATAACAGCGGCAAGATGAGCTTTAAGTATTTATATTAAAAGCTGTTATTAAATTTGGCCGTGTGGTGGCGGCAGAGTAGAATACAATTGTCACCACCCCAAATCTCTCCCGTGGGTGTCGTACGACCTTAGGCGATTAAAGATAAATCAGTGATGAGGATTGGGCAGCAACGTTCCTCTTGTACCACCTAGCAATGTACTGCGACTTTAGTGCGCGATAAATGGCAATAGACTCGCCACATGGGACCGAATATAATTGGCGAAACGTGTGTGCTAGTTCACCTCTGCCTACCCCTTCGGGGATATAGGCGTGATTTATGTATGTATGTAATTAAATTTCGACGACCACATGTATTATATTTTTTGGGTACCAAGGTACTTAAAGTAACCAAACATAGTACTTCCTACTGTACTGTGGACTGATTAGGTATTTGCTCGTTCGCATCTAAAGACTTTGAGACTACATTTATTATTTGTCCCCGTAGGAGGGTATATACTCGGGCATAATAAAATCGTGCGTGGGTATATTAGTATGCACGTGTATACTTAATATTAAACTAAATCCTGGCGCAAATATCAAACTTGCCTTTTCGCAATCCAGGAAGAGGGTCTAACACATCTACGCTATTTGATGCCGACCAACAGTGAGTAATTTAATATACTTATAAAACATCAATGTTGGCGTTTTGGGATTTTGAAAATATCTATCTATCTACGTTTGTTGGTGATGGTACTAACATAGTTATACGGCATTTAGCATAGAACAACCAAATCACAGCTATCTAGTCCTAGCAGTGCCTACATTATTTCAACGCTTCACGACTCAAACAAGTGGACTGTTCGCGTTGATTTCGTTTGAAGAGCTCTCGATGCCTCGTCGATGGCTCTGGAAACAAAAATGGCGGCTGATATCTCGGACATTGTCTCAGCACGACAATGGCAACCCTTACGGCTTATTAATAACAAAGGCCTATTTGCGGAATGTATAAAATGTGATGAGATCCTTGTTACACAAAGCTTAGAATTCTTCTAGGAAACTTCAACGTAAAGCAGCTTATGTTGCAACCTACAGTGCAATTTATGCAATAGTTTAGACATTTTTCTGATGTTGTATAGTGAGAGCAATATACATTTGTCATAATTTATCACCTCTATATCAATCAATCTCTATATGGCTTAACAATATGATGGCTAAAGGCATCAGCGTTCATGCTCTCTCTCTCACACTGCCCTCTCTTACACGGCAAGCCTATCACTCGCGGCTCCCATTAGTCCTGTGAGGCTTTCTACGGCAGCGTTACTTCTATGGCAAGATTTTCGCTAGCACAGAAAACCTTTCAAAATGTGCTAGAATACAATACTAGAAGGGGTCCGCGATTTTCACCTTCCCTAAATAACCCGGTTGATTTTGTAAAGGCTCAATGATCAGAATAAGGTCCTTACCATCATTATCCATCTATAACATGGACCTGCCCGGCTAGCATGACCACCGAAACACGATATGATAAAAACATTTCTCGCTTTGAACTGTCAAAAAACAATGGATATTTGACAGTTCAAAGCGGTAAATGGCTATATCATATCGTGTTTAGGTGCTCATGCTATCCGGGCTGAACGTAGTTGGTGAAATATTGGTGATTACGTACTAGGCCTACTCGAGGACTGTGACGTTACGAGGGTGCATCTTCCCGATATTTTAATAAAATATATTTATATCTAGTATATTATTATAGCAATATTTATACGTTCAAGGAAAAGGAGGTAACACAGCAGATATCGTTCTATCGCAAACATCATTTTAACATTATAAAGTCCCATAGAGGGATAAGCGCCATCTAGTGGGAAGCTGCAGACCAATTAATGAAAAATCTTTAGTAGTACAGTTTTGGATTATACCTACGTGTCAATTTATAAAGTAACTTGTTCCTACGTTTCATGACATTTTTTACTGACCACTGTGAATATATTTCATCATCTTGACTTGATGCAGGTGTATGATATGTACAGCTTTACTGACGGATGTGGATTTGGTTCATCAGATTTACCTAATGGCATCAGATTACGAATTCATTTCATTAATAGTAACTCGATGGATGCGGATAACATTGTCAGTTTTAACTGATTATTGCGAATTCATTTTATTAATAGTAACTCGATGGATGCGGATTACATTGTCGGTTTTCACTGACTATTGCGAACTAGTTCATCAACTTAGCTTGATGTTTACGGATTATACTGACTACTACGGACTTCCATACCACATTTAAATGTAACCTTTGGAGTGCTGCAACAAGGTCTGGATAATTTACACGACTTAAAGATATTACAAATAATAACCTGAAGGAATGATAAGGAATGTAATCCATCGGTACTATGTCACCTGTCTACTACTACTATACTACTACGACATCTACGACTAATACATTGGTACGATGTTACCTACCTACGACTATTATACTACTACGACATCTACGACTAATACATTGGTACGATGTTACCTACCTACTACTATTATATTACTACGACATCTACGACTAATACATTGGTACGATGTTACCTACCTACTACTATTATATTACTACGACATCTACGACTAATACATTGGTACGATGTTACCTACCTACTACTACTATACTACTACGACATCAACGACTATCTACTTAATTGTCCGCCGGTTAGCAAGCTGACCTTGCCGACATTTGTTTATATGTGTTATATCATACACTACTACCTACAACTCCAACCACCACGGTGATCATGTTGACCTTGTCCTACAATGCTTATCATTACTACCATGGTTATTATTACTTGGTTATCGTAATCTGGATTCTTGGAGTATCTGCATACAATTATTGCTATTCTAAGCTCATTTGTCTTCTATTGTTAATTGTTACGTATCCTTCTCGCTACGTTGGGAACACTTCACATACCTCATAGAAGAATCTTGGGTTGCTACTTCACAACAGGGGGTCCTAACATACTTGATGATCATTAATACGTTGGCCAAATTACATTAATATAAATATTTATTTAATAGTAATTCAATAATAATAATAATAAAACTTGTCATAGTTTAGTTGTGTAGATATATCTGGTCCCTTGTTATTTACGTGGGCACGTTTCCTTTGTGGATTTGGGGCTACATATATTGATATGGGTTCTTAATGTTTACATTGGAAGCATTACATGATCAATTGGGAGTAGCTTGGTATTGATGCTAGGCTTAGGTCAGTAGACATATGCAGTGCTAATACTGATGCCCAACATACGCCCAATACTCTACAAGAAGCTAAGACTATTTCTCACCAAACTCCACACTCTCCAGATTGATAGAAGGGATTACCTATGTCGAAGGTTCGTGGTGAGACACAACAGTAGCATTGTTATTATGGTTCAAACTAGGTCAGATCGTTTAGGTTAGACAGGAGCTATTTGGTGGTAGTAGTTCCATTACTGAGGATACTCAGATTAGAACCCGTTAAATAGTTGCGACAGCGCGGGCTTGCCTCACAACCAAGTCTCCCACGTAGAATCTAGGCTGTAGGCTTTTGGATTATAATGACCTTCTTCTGAAGTGTTGTTGAAGTCAGGAAAATTCGGCCTGGTTTCTCTACCTATGGTCTGGTTTAAATACACCACACATACATTCCACGGGAGTATTAACGGACTGGAATAATACACTGATCCGGGTAGGGCATATAAGGAACTTCCGGTGGTTTGGAAGAAGAGAGTGAATCGAAGGTTGTCACTCATTGTGTGAAGCGGGGAGCAGGCTTACACTTCCTTATTTATTTTAATTATTTATAAGGCGAAAAATTTTATTCGCATCTGTTTCCAGTTAGGTTCCCCTCGTTGGTAATTCGTAGTTAGTTGTTTAAAGGGTGGGTTGTTACAATTTGGTGCCGTGACCAGGATTAATATTATATATTTATATACATCTAGATTATAGCAGGTGAGATCGTTACAGGACCATTTCGCATAAATTTTAAGGTAGCGGTAGCGTATTGGGACAGACAGCGTTGGTAGCCACATAAGGGAAAACTAACATACGTAAGGTGAAGGTCACGGAAAACCAATGGACGCGAGCTGCGCAGGACTTAATGAAACCAATTACTTTTAATATTGCTTCCCGTGGTACAATTGAATTGGTAATTTGAATGCAAGGAGTGGGCCACACAAAAACAGTCTGATTAAGGGCAGAGTTGAATAATGGTCGAAATGACACATAAGCGAATTCATATCCCTTTCGATTGCTCTTTGAGGCAGAGACTGTGTTGGGTTTTTTCCTTAGTTTCAATAAGCCTGTTTAGTTCTTTGTTATAGTTAAGAGGTTTGCTAAAGATGAAAACCGATTTTTTTACTGGAGCCTTTTGTCCGTCCTATAATATGCCCCCTATTTTTTTACTAGTCACAGGCCTTCGCCATGGATGGATAAATATGATTATGGAGCATGGCCCACAACCCACCACGCTAATCCAGTGTGGATTTGTAGGTATTGGCAACTGCAGATACAGCTGGGTTCCTACGTGCCTTACAAAGCACCGAGAAACTCGAGATAATCGTTCACCCATCCGACCGGCCTTAGGGAACATTTCTTAGTTTACGAACGTTACGTTTATCGCAGGCACTCTGCACTAAGCCACTGCACCATCAAGCTCCTTCTTTTTGTCTTTACCTCGTATAATATACGTCATACATTGTGGTGATATCTTAGAATTTATCAAGCATACCAATAGGAGGGAACCGAAGGTCACTTTTTTACCTGGACTTAATGTTGTAAGCTGATTTATTCTGGGGTCCAAAATCTAACCGTAGCAGGCGGAATTTTTGCGATACCCTTATATTACCATTCATGAGTGAGTAATCTAGTTTTCGTTCCTGAAATTATTACTATATTACCCTATATTACCTTTTAAAAATGGCCACTTGGAAGCTCAAATAATTGAGTCTAGTTATCCGTCTGCAGCTCGTGCACAATAATTACGTATTAATGTTCCATTGAGCTCATCTGACAACATGTACTAATAGTCCGTTATAGCACTGTTCTCTTCAAAAGCGGAGTTTTAATATATAGCGCGTACAACAAAATCACATTACAACCCTTTAACCCAAGATAATGGAAGCCGTCTTGTACATAATAGTCGTAATAACATTTTCGATGGGTTGTTAAGCCCCAATTACATAATTCTATGGTAATCGTAACGGGCTCTTTTGACATTTAAGGAATATAAATTGCTATTTCGACGAACAACACAAAAAATTAAGTATTTAGATCAAAAACAGTGAATACTGTAACGGCCAACTAAATAGATGCAAAGATTTTGGTAGTTCGAAAAAGAATTTCGAAAAATTATGGCCAAGGCACTGTGTCCGAGCGGTTGGCCGAGCGGTCAGGCACCTGCCCGGATAGCTGCGGACGCGGGTTCGATTCCCGCATCAAGACCATCATTTTTTGAAATTATTTTTTTTTACCACCAAACCTGCCCGGATAGCTGCGGACGCGGGTTCGATTCCCGCATCAAGACCATCATTTTTCGAAATTATTTTTTTTTACCACCAAACCTGCCCGGATAGCTGCGGACGCGGGTTCGATTCCCGCATCAAGACCATCATTTTTCGAAATTATTTTTTTTTACCACCAAAATCTTTGCACTAATTTTTCTAACATTTATATAATGTTAAAATTAAAATCGAATAGTAAATAGATGCAAGTAGGTATTTGGTATTAATATATCATTCCTTTATTTATCCTGATGTACAAGGAATTACATGCTTGCCTCTTAAGGCAAGTTAATCATTTCTAGAACATAACGCTAATTTAAATATCCATTGATAAACACCAAGAATTATTAAAAAACAGTGTAATATTATACTTTAAAAATTGTTTCAATTCCGAAACAAAAAGCTTCAAATGTCTTGCTGAAAAAATTGAGAGTGCCGTAGGTAAATATTAGAATTAAATCTATATTAACAAGATCGTAGACCTGCCTTTAAGACATATTTACGTAAGAAAGCCTTAGCTCAAACTTGAAACCATAAAAATATTAATATTTTATAAAAGTAAGGGCATATAAATGACAAAATTAATTTTAGGAACAACCCGATTTATTAGCTTATTTGCATAGCAGAACTTTCTGACAGGTTGATTGATTTTATTTTCAAAAGCTTTCTACCTTACCGGTGGATCGATTATTTATGAAGGACCTAACTAGATAATTGAATAATGGTAATAAGAATGATATTACATTAGCATAATCGAAAACATATATAAAACATGAAGTTCGTTTTATTTTATTAAATCAACTACCTATAGTAATGTTGCTTGGCATATTGGGAATTGTGACATGACAATCAACTCTAGAACTGTCTGCTGCAGACAGTTCTAGAGTTGATTGACTTAGCTCAACAAAAGAAAACTAGAGAATTTGGTACCTACGAATCTAAGTACTTAAATATTTATAAGGTAGGTGTCAGACAGCGCAGCCGACTGTAAAACCTAAGCCGAAACCTTGAGCTTCAGTTGACAACATTCCATGTTGTCATCCAAATACGTCATTACATAGAGGAGCTCGCTAGCGCAGTCGCATTGCGCGCTTGACCTGCGATTGCGTAAATGGCGTAAACTAAGCAATGGTCGCTAAGGCCTGTCATTGGATGGGTGACCAATATTTATTATGTTGAGTTCCTCTGTGCTTCTGAAGGCACGTTAAGCCGTTGATCCTGGCTGCATCTGCAGTCGTTAATACGCACATCTGTGATACCCACCAATCCGCAATGGGCCAGCGTGGTGGGTTATGGCCCCATCACCTTATATTCTTCCATCCATAGGGAAGGCTCGTGCCCCAGCAGTGGGGATATTAAAGGACTGGTGATGATGATGATCCAAATTATTCATTTATCACTAGCATATTTTATGTTTTTTGAAGGACGTAATCTGTTATTCAAGAGTATTTTACAGCATCCACCGCCTTGCTCTCGGAGAGGGTTTCTCTACGGCTACAATCGCCCAAGGGACACGAGGGAGTCCCGTTGTGGGCCTAGGACAAAATCTCTCTCTAACACTTGACAGTACTTTGTCTCGGAATTTAGTGTGAAATAGAGCGAGAGGAAAATATTATGTTTTTTTCACTAAGGAGGTTTTGTCCACTGGTGCTGCTGTGATGAATCTAGCAGAAAGTTACGAAAGGGAGCGGGTGAATATTTCGGTTGCGATGAATGATATAAAAAGTAGTAAACGGGTCGATGAAGTCTTTCTGATATGTATGGAAAAGACAACGGTATTGAATACGATTTTTAACTAATAATTAAAGACTACTACGCATCAAACAAACGTCCCTTAATTCTGAAATCAACTGGCAGTACAATCAATACCTACTACTAAATTGAGTTTCCGGTAACGAAGTTTGTCCTTTCGGAGACATTTCTGAATGTTTAATAGGGTTCAGTGAATAGCCACATTAAAAATGACAAGTTCAAATAAAAATAATCCACTTTCTATCAATAAACATAATAAAATATTATAAACTAAATTATAGCCGTGTGGTGAAGGCAGAGCAGAATACCACTTTCACCAACCCCCATCCCTTTCGCGGGTGTCGTATAAGGCGACTCAGTGTAAAGACAGCTATGAGCTCCGAAGTTTATATGTATAAAGAAAAATAATAAGTTGTTACAATCGCAATTCCAATTTTGACTACCGAGTTCATATTTCGTAAATGAAGTCCGGTGTTTCAGACAGTCTCCTTATGAAATCCGAAAAACGGTTGAATAGCGTTCGTGAACTCCATTTAAAATGAAGGGCTTTTAAAAATAAGGCGATTCAAGTCGAGTGGATTGTTTGGAGAGCATTACAAATAGGCAGTCGTAAAGAAACTGATAGAAAATGTGCGAATCATTTCGAGGCTACTACTTTCAGCTTTGATTGTGGAGAAATGGAAGTAGTCAAAGGTCAAATATACCTTTAAGCATATAAAACCTTTAATAGCAGACATTATGTCGTGCATGCGTAAATAAATGATTATGTCGAGGTCTAATCGTCGATTTGTAGTTTGATTTTCACGAACTGCTTCGTTGATAAAAACTAGACTTTCATTTCACATTAATGCTAAAAATTTAAAATAATCAGGTTTTGTAGTGTGGAAATATTTCAGCATTTCAAGCGGTATTCTTGAAATATGATAATGTGCATGATATTATTTATAGATATAAGTCCTCAAGAATAAGTGTAGCTATTCAAAGGGGGAACGCTGCCAGTATCTTCGGAACCTTGCCTAAAGGGACTACTTTTAATAACATATTTTAGTTATTACATTATACTTTTTAAGGGTTTTACTTTTAGGTTTATTCGTTTCTTATTTAGTAGGAGTAATAGGTACTTTATGTTATGTTTTCTGTTGTGTCTCAATCTGTCCCTGTATTTCAGTAAATCTTTGCGATTACTTATGGCTTACATACAGTCCTCATTGAAGAATCTCTATATGAAAATGAGCTCTATTGGCTAGAAGTCCTCAACCATCAATGAATACTTTTTCATCTGAAACTTCTGGTACAAAGCAATGCAAAATCATGTTTACCGCCGAAGATTGTGGTATCTGACAAGCGTGCTTGTAATCTATAATCAATATTGAAAAGAGGGTGAAAATTGTTCCGTTCGAATTTATAGTGCTCGTTTAAGGAAACGCCTCTCAGAAGACCATAGCGCAACTGTCAAGCTGTCAGTATCGTGTTCTTACGGTGAATAAGATCGACAGAGCTCGCCGACAAAACATTTTAAATTTGGCTTTTTAAGGCCGGCAAAGTGTATCTTGCCCACCATCAAATAAGCATGATTTCATGTTGTGTTATATTTGGAACAGTTATATACCCTTTATATAAAAATGCCCTAACTAACATAAGTATTAGATTAAGATCGAACGAACGGAAAATTATGTTCATGAAGTAAGCAAAGTAGGAGATATCTAGTCTAGACTTTAACTCACTTAGAACCGGTCGTTAGCATTTTCCTGGATGATTCAGTATTACCCAAATACACACGTAATTCATTCTATTTTCCCCTAAAGGATCGGAGGTGTAATAATAACACTCACATTTTGCCAGTGATGCTAAGTCCCATATAATAGGACGACCCTATTGCCATCTTTAAGGCACGTAAATCGTAGAAAGCTACGTGACATAGGAGGAATCATCACTCTAATGCTGACGTTCACCAACACATAAACAGACGATTATTATTTATTTACATACATACATAAATACATACATAAATCACGCCAAATCCCCGAAGGGGTAGGCAGAGGCTAACTAGCGCCCACGTTTCGCCAATTATGTTATTTATTTAACCGTCAGTTTTTGACATTTTATCGTATGGAAGAACTGTTAAAAACTGACGGTTATCTATTAATTGCTTGTTTTATGTGTTTTTGTATTCTGCTCTTTCACTATACAAATGCCACAACTTCTTCTTCCTCCCCACCCCGTTACCAAGTCTATAGTCAGAGGTCATCAAGCCATCCACTCCAGCAGTCCAGCATGGAAGCTACTATGCTACATACAACAAATTGAATATCTATAGATATTCAAATTTTTGAAGATTAGCTAAAGTAGTATATCTTGTACTTGTACCGCAAGAAGCTTGATGACAAATAGTGTACATCAGACGATATTACTAGAAAATTGGTTTCGTCTAGAATGTCCAAGGTAATCTCCGCAATACTGATCACTTGGCCATCGGCGTGGCATAACTCTGTGGGCGAGTCTCTCTAGATAGCTCTGCGTACTCTAAAATAATCACACCGTTTGTCCCTTTGAGACACCCACGTCTTGTATTTCATATTTTGGGTATTTCGAACTTCGTTCGCATCTTATTTGCGAATAGTGATCGGGATTGAATATGCCTAAGTATTATTACAGATATTCGGATATTTGATTTCTGTGCTCAAAATAGAATAGTTAATACTTTAACGCTGACATTGTCTTGACGATAAAAGTCTGTTTCTTTTATTATATTGTTAGGTACACCGTGTGGTGACGCCAGAATCTATACTATCTATACTTTTACTTATATACTTATAACTATAATATTATAAAGCTGAAGAGTTTGTTTGTGTGTTTGTATGTTTGGTTGGTTGGTTAAACGCGCTAATTTCAGATACTACTGGTTCAAATTGAAAAATTATTTTTGTGTTGGTTATTCCATTTATTAAGGAAGGCTTTAAACTATACAAAACTTTAAACTTTAAATTGTAGACTAAAAATTATGGGTAAAAATTCACCTTTGAATTACTAAGCGACTAAGGCTTAAAACAGTGATAATGAATAGGCAGCAGCGTTCCTCTTATACCACCTATCAATGTACTGCGACTTTCGTGCCAGATAAATGGCAATAGGCTCGCCACCTATTACATGGCACCTGACATAATTGGCGAAACGTGGGTGTTAATTCACCTCTGCCTACCCCTTCGGGATATAGGCGTTATATATGTATGTAAAAATAAAAGACAACGATTCTTGTTTATTAAAGAACATGTTACGTAAGTAACTTATTCTTGTAAGCTCTCTAGTTAAGATCTCGGAACAAACGAACTTTCGCAATAACTTCCGCAACAGTTGAATCCGGATAAGCATGGAACATGGAATTAGGCCATTAAGAAGAGCTAACACCGGCGGAACGTTAGTGGAAATGTAGCCATAGAATTACTATGGATTAGAGTTATTTTATTTATTTACGCATGTGACTGGGAAAGTTAATGATATTTTTTCTATTAACTGTCTACATTAAGTCTTCTTCTCCCTGTCCAGTTCTCATTCTATCTGGGGTCTAGTATTCTATCAGTATGTTTCCTCTTCCATTCATATCGGTCAGACGCCATCAAGCCATCCACTCCCTTTTGATTCATATCATCCATCACACCTTAAAGGTTCTAGTGATGAATGTATAGAAAAGAGACGGAACGGACCATGTCGAGAGACCGATGAACGGAGAGAGTGATTGTAATGACAACATTCCAATCCATGCTGCTCAAAGTTTTGGCTTAGGTTTTACAGCCGGCCGCCTGCCTGACACTAACCCTCTTTGGGTATGATGTTGTTGGTGGTTTGCCCTCCACCATTCGGGTGCCCCAAGGTGCTTATTGGTCTACACCGGGCAATATCCCTTAGTCGACTTTTGCGACACCCATGGGATGAGTCGGGGTAGGCCTATTCTATGATATTTGTTACAGGCCAGCATAGAAAAGTCCAACTGTCGACATTAAGTATACAATTTATATTAATTCAACCAATACTTTATTTTAGACATTGATTGATTTATATTTGAACATTACCTATAAAAATATATAAATGTTAATAAATATCAATTACAAAGAATTCACTCAGAATTCAGAAGCAGTCAAATATTTTTAATTATGAGAATTAATATTCATATTAACATAAAATTATGTGTGCAAATATCGTAAATTACCATAAATAAATACACTAAAGTTATACTAGGAATGAGACCAACGACCATAAACCATCTTAGGTATTGAATGTATTTCATTAAGAGCTTTAATTGTGTCAGATAACAGTTCCACTTATGCGAGTATAAAGTGGCAAAAAACATACAAACAACATCTAACCCAAATACAGTAGGTAATGAGACAGATAAATCAGTAAAATTAATGCTATTAGTGCAATTAATTTGCCTTTTCGTGATGGATAAGTACCTACACCAGTTTGTCCTCAAAAGGAACTCTATTACATGGCATTAGGGTTTACACGAACTTAGTGAAGGCACTATTTATTTAACAAAATAATACCTGGAACATTTAAAATCTAAAGAATGTTTCGTGCATTAGATTTAATTCTATATTTCATGTCATATCATGCCCGGTAGATGGCAATAAGCTCGCCCCTTATGCTAGACGAAATGTTAAAAGATCTCTGCCTCTGTCGAAAAAAACATGCGTTATTTATGTACGTGCTTCTCAACGTTAACGCCTGGATTCACAGAGTTCTCGTGAATTATATAAAAGTGGCAATACCATTTATCATCTGACCATATACTGACTCTGAGGACTTGAAATCCAATTACAGATTTAAGGTTGCCTTGTGGAACATAACTACTTCCACTCTGCAATATAAAAAGAATACACGGGAGTCGCTTTAGTTACGCGATCCAGTTAGAACTTGCGGAACTTGTAGATATAATTAAGTCATTTAATAATGCTGCCGGAAGTACATTGTATATTTATTTCAAATTAAAGTTATTTGTCTTACATGTTGACCTGGAAGCAAAAAGATAACGTAGAATGTGCCAGCCCAGCCACGGTGACCCCAGAATAATTTGAATAATTTTGTTTGTTAATTCTATTAGTACCCATACACCGTGGCTTTATAGTAAATGTCAACCTATATTATTCACCATCTATCTTCCAACAGGCAGACACAATAATACCCTGGACTTAACGGTTAGATGGCGGGAATATTAACAACGGAAATTAAATCATTAAGCTGTGCATTAAACTCTCGATGCGCGTACATGAATGAAATTAATAAGATTGTTAGCAATACCCAAACACAAAAACAAATCTGTGACTGAGATGGATTTCGGTGAGTTTCAGGAATACTTAAACACTTGTAAATGTCATAGCGACGCTTATGTATGAAAAACAAATAAACATACATACATACACAAATCACGCCTATATACCCGAAGGGGTAGGCAGAGGTGAACTAGCACCCGCGTTTCGCCAATTATGTTAGGTCCCATGTAATAGGTGGCGAGCCTATTGCCATTTATCGGGCACAAAAGTCGCAGTACTTTGCTAGGTGGTAGGTATAAGAGGAACGCTGCTGCCCATTCCTCATCACTGATTTATCCTTAGTCGCCTTGTACGACACCCACGGGAGAGATTTGGGGTGAAGAAAACAAAACAACAAAACAAAACAAAACAAATAAACGTCATTAAAGTATTCGTATTTTATTTTAAATATTTAAAACAAAATGTAGGTACTTAATTTTTACAATTTATCCTTCGAGCACACCTACCTTTCATCTTATTCTCGGTAATAAAATCAAAATCAAGTTACAGAGTTCTTCAACTTAACGGAAAACGAGCACACAAATTATTATATACGATTGAAGTTGAAAAGAAAAGTAACAATTTCTGATATAGCAGATTTCAAGGGGCTTCACTGCTGTTCTGGAAGCGAAAAATGCTATAGAATGCGCTAGCCCCGACTTACTCGCCTGGTATGTTTGACGGTGTAGACAAACAAGCACTTTGGGGCAACCGAAAGGTGGAGGACGAACCACCAACAACAGCATACCAAAAATGGTGTCAGGCCGGCTGCCGGCTGCAAAACTAAACCCAAAATCTAAAGCAGTATGGACTGGAATGTTGTCATCATAAAAACTCTCTTCGTTCATCGATCTCTCAACATGGTACAGCATCATCCTTTCTAACCCAACCTAACCTAACACTTTTCTATACAGATTAATTAAAAAAACGCTTTTCTATACATTCATTCATACAAGATGATATGAATGAAAAGAGAGCGAATGGCTTAGTGACGTTTGAGAGGAAAGAAACCATACTGCGCAACAGGTCAAGAAAATGATGTAGCAGATGTCAAACACTCGAGATGTTCGACTTGCCCTCTTATTAGGCCCCACGTATTAGGGGATTCGTCCCCTATTACGTGTGACCTAACATCTTTGCAGAAACGTGGGTGTTAACTCATCTCTTCAGCAATACATCTCAGATATGGGTGATGTATATCAAAATCCCTAGCCCAGTAGTGGGGATACTAAAATAAGTTCACCAACGTAAAACAAGCGATACTTAACTTATACATTACTTAACTGTCAGTTTTTGACATTTTATAGTATGGAAGAACTGACTAAACGGAGTGTATTATATACTCTTTGGAACTGACGGTTATCTTTTAATCGCTTGTTTTACGTGTTGGTGAACTCTGGCCTTAATATGGAAAAGAATGAGGAATTCTGTCTCATAATAAAACAATATTACTTTAAGAGTCAATTTCCTAAAATGACACAAACAAGAACACTTGAAGCAATCTTGTAAGGAAAGTGATATGAAAAGTTTTTTACTTCACAACAAGTCGTGGATTCCTGTGCGACATTACAATACTTCAAGCCTGAATCGCTATTGGAATCTTTCTGAAACACTAGCAGATATTAGGCAAGTTCCAACGAAAAAGTCAAACTGCCTAGCTAGCCGGAAACCAATATTCCCGTCCGCAACCTTCTCACCGATTTTCCAAGCGTACATACAAAGTATAAGAATGATTGATCTCTAACACAAATATTACAAGACAGAGTAGATTTTTTCTAGTTATATTAATATTTTGTGTTTAACAGAAAATCTGGAACGTTAATACATTTTAACAAGTTAGAGGTGAGTGGAAAGGCTGCGAATATGGGTCATCAAAGTACTTTTTGAAATAAGTCTGGCTGCGGAAATATGTCGGTCAAACAACGGAAGTTCATTATATCATCTAAGCTCAGATAGGCCTCAAACAGAGGTCATTTATTTTGTAACTGTAATACTCAACATGAAGATATAATTTACTTAAAGCCTCCTGCTTACTGTATTGTCCACTTTATCTAAGAAGCCACAATGCCAATTCAATACCTTGGAAGTTTCGTTCGTCTTCTCTTACGTTTCCACATTACGGATCTCATCAGTTCAGAGAACCAAGTAGCACCATTAATTTCCTACAATTACCAGCTCTGTGTGCAGTAAATTTTGAATCCAAAATGTTGGTCCTTTGATAGTCAAAGATAAAACGTTTTCTTCTCACAAAATTCATTGTGTGGCTCAAATTAATATCAAACATTCTCAAGTGTATTGAGAAAATTAAACTGGGAAAACCAAAATTGCTTCCAACGCTTTGCTGAGAACTTGCGAATAAACGTTTGCTGGGATTGCGTTAGTTGCCCACTGTAAAGTCATTCGAACCGTAAATAGAACATGTTGTGGGAACATAATAATATTGAACATTCCATGCATTAAATTTGAGAGTTTGGCCCATAGGATTGGATGTCTTCTAGAGGATTGTGTTATAAACTATTCATGTATCACATTTTGACACAATTTTTTAAGAAATTCATTTTATTTTTAGGCACCTTTATTATTGTTAATATATTATTTTTCTAATTTATGGTGCAGCACCAAGTATATCTCTTTTTTTTCCTCTAATATTCTCCTATCCATTAGGAAAGTCTGAGTATCAGCAGTGACATTAACCACACACATCATTTTTGGCAGCTCGATTTAATATTTACCCATCTTAATGTAGAGAAACCGGGCTCAAATCGGTACCTTGCCTAACACGTCCACTTTTGCATACAAGTTTGTTTCCATACACCCAAGCGGACGGGATGGACGAGATGGGAGCTTAAATTGCCACATGTCTGATTATACACGAAAGTGCCCATTTTCAACTATATGCCCACTTTGGACTGACTTCCCCTAAACATTGCATCATTAAAGTCACTGTTACTGTTCCTATTTCATTTCTGAATGGATAATTTAACAGGCAGCAGTTCTGTACTCGTAAACAATTATCACATAAAACGACTACACAAAGAAAACCTGTGTTTCATCTGTACGTCGTTAAATTTCATGCCACGCTTTATTACTTGTTAATTACCGGAATCACGTACACATTTGAAAATTTATTGGCAACATTAACTGACATATATCACGTGGAAAATTATCATGTCAGATAGAATAGGGATCGCATTTGTATACATTATTTTTATACGCGACTAGGTATAGTTTAGAGAAAGAAAAATATGTTGTAATAAATAAATACTAACACACTATCTACTATCATCTAACCCAGAGGTTCCCAAAGTTTTTTTCTCATAGACCCCTTTCAATATTTTGCTGCATTCGGTGGACCCCCTGTAGCTACACCATATTCCAAAATCTCGGCCCCAACCAAGTACTAACAGTTTTCGAAAAAAAAAAAAATAGAATGAATTGGATAATTAATAAATTAATCGACTATCCAAGTTTTTACAAATAACAGCGCAGAATTTCTTTAAACTTATCTGCCTACATTAAACGGTGAATTCAAGTCAAGGTTTTATTATCGATATATTCATTATCGATCCAGCGAAATTTTTCCGCATACGAATTTTTTGTCACGGCAACGTAGACCCCCGTCGAGTCTCCCGTCCCGTCTGGACCACTTGGGGAATCACTGATCTAACCTAAACTAAGGTATACATACATACATAAATCACGCCTATATCCATACGCCTGTAGGCAGAGGTGAATCAACACCCACTTTTCGCCAATTAAGTAAGGTCCCATGTAGTAGGTGGCGAGGCAATTATCATCTACCGGGCTCATAAATCGCAGTATTGGTAGCTGGTATAAGTGTAACGCTGCTGCCCATTGCTCATCGCATAGCTCTGTACCCTTAGAATGTTCCCTAGGCAATTACGAGGCCAAATGTAGCGTGTCGCAATTTATGTCTTTAGTCGCGAATGTGAAATGGAAGCGAAATAGGGACAATCTGTCTCGTAAGTATCGCGTGGTCTGTGAGATGTTATCCATCAAGTTTCGTTGCGTGTACCGCTCTCTTTTGCGGCTCGCCTCTGCGCAAGATCTTTACGAAATAATAGTTGATTATATACCAAGGGCGATAATAGATAGAACAAAGAATGTCACATATCGCAAGTACCTATTCGGATAAATATGCGATCTGAGGCTTTATTTTTTATCGCCCGAGGTAATTTAATAATTTTATGTCACCGCCTGATCAGGAAGTGTGATTTTCCGTACGCGTAGCGAGCCGAAAAAGTCCACTATAAGGTCAGGTGTGATGTGACTTAGAATAATATACCATTAGTGACACTATCTTTAACGAGTCAAACTTTCCTAAACAATTTCATGATACCTAGGACCTGGCACTGATCGGCTGTGTAAAATAAATACTATCATAACTACGTGACGAACACTTCGAAGGTACTTATTACTCAAGAATTATTTGTAAGAATTCGGAAAGAAAATTCTCAAACTCAGTTCCTCTTAAATTCTACTTGAAAATAACTTTCTCACATTTTATTTGCTAATGAAATTTTAATAAAAACACGTATTTGTTTTGATATTTTGGAAGTTTTATAGAATATAGATGTTAGAAGATTTAAAAGGATTTATTATCATCGCCACTAGCCCTTTAATGGACGCTCTGCTAGAATATTGCTTAGTTAGGAAAATAAAATTGATTTTATTTTCAATTTAATAATATTTTTAATATATTTATTATAAATACTCGTAAGATACACGGAACTCTGGGCGGAATATACTACACTGGGCGGAAAGTTGTTAACAAACTAGTTAATCTATCTCAAAAGGTTTTCACCTTTTTACAAGTAAACCACCACAATTCGAACAGTTCTATGATTCGTAACTTTATCTTTACTTCCATTTTACGAGTGTCAAACGACGGCAGTAAATTCTGAAATGTACAGGCTCATTAAATCGTAACAGTTACATGCCTTGTAAAATTTTAAGGTCTACTTCAGGTCAGCTAAGATTATAATTAGTTAGCTCCGTTATGTATTTCGCTTTAAGCTTGTCTCCGGTTTATCTCCACATTATCAGCAGGCTGACAAAGTTATTCTGTTGCTAACAATTTGGTATTGAAATCAATGAAATTGTTGCGATTATGTATTAACAATTTACAGTCTCTGACATGGCATTTTATTAGTAACAAAAACTGTGAAGTCGCAAATACAAATAATTTCGTTAATTTCAATCGAGAATTTTATTTCATTTTAAATGCAATAATTTCGTTAATTACAATCGAGAATTTATTGTTAGCAGCAGCATTACGTAATAAGCCTGCAGATCCAAGACACAAAACACCGAGTTGAACTGCATGTATGCAAATATCGCAAGCAAGAAACTTCGTTCAAAGACATTATAAGATAATGGTTTTTAATGTCGTACACACCCACAGAAAATTTTATGCAAAGTATCATATAAGTGCAAATAAATAATTTGATAATAATTATGTTGTCAGTTACTTTATATTAAATTTGTGTTTTAGCCTATAAAAAAATACCGATTTCAAGAACGTTAACCACGTAACATTCTTCCTAACACCACCAGCATTAAGTGTTTAGGTATGGCATATTATCATATAAACTTTGGACAACTAAGTCGAAGTACTCTTATGTATATTGATAATATTTATAAATTATAATATTATTTATTGAACTTGACATGATGACTTATCTGTATTTTTTTTTTGACTTAAATTAAATTTGACATTTTTTTAATGTATGTACTGATTTTAGAACACACTGTAATTGTGTAAATAATTATGAGTTTATTTTATGTATTAATTTGATTTATATGAAAATGTATTATTTTGTATTGACTTTCTTGTAATTTAGCATGTTGACGTTTTGGGAAACTGTGAGTCAACATGTGCACTGCTAAAAAAAAAAAAAAGCAATGATATTAAACGAATATAATACTACATACTTCCAAGGAAATACAAAAGGAATATAAGGTAATGGATCACCTAAAAAGTCTATAATACTCACCAAAAAATCTCATGTTCTTGCCGATATGTAAATTTGGTGAACAATTACAATGGATATTGTGGAATAAGCGATCCCAGTATTTCAATCAATACAAATAAACTATTAATCTTAACATAATTCCCTAAACTACGTAATTGCAATCTACTGATTAAAAAAACTGCTGACATGTCCAAATTTATGATACAACGTTTTCAGAAAATAACAGCAAATAAGTTTCTCATAAAGTCGTACTAAGTCACAATTGCTACTTTTTTTTCTCAACAATGTCTCTTGGATATTAAATTCATAAATTGCTCATACTGCTATTAAGCCACAATACATATCATTATGTAATTGGTCATGAAAGCATGTAATTTAGCAGTCCGACCCGAAATTACATGTCTAGGTGACCTGTTGCATTCTAAATTACTGTAATAAAATGAATCGCTGTGTATTTTCTTTGATGTCACAATTTATGGCTATATTTTATAATTCGCTGGAATATTCCACCATGGACGATGAAAATTTTCCAAGTTAGTATTGCTTTTCTACTTTGTAACATCTGCGTAAGTTATTTTTCAAATAGTTTGTGCTATATATAATATGTCTATAGTACTTACTGCCGCACTCAGAGACGTGAAATAACGTTATTGAGTACTTAACGTCAAAAAATGACAATTCAAAACTAGTCGCTATTCTTGCCGGGTCTATGGTCTAGATTAGAATGAAAATATTTGACATTACACATTAAAGTTGATTGACGTCTCTGAGTGCGGCAGTTAATACTATATTGAATTATACAATTTATATCTTTATCTTATCTTCCGTAAAGCGATGGCATACACAGCAGAGGGCCTACCTGTATTGTTTTCTCTATAATACGTCAGTTTTATACATAATGTTTTGGGAAGTTGTTTGGCCGGGTGCAATCTTGGTGGTTGCGGATGAGTTCCGTGGTAGTAAAAGGCAGGGTTCATAAAAATAACTGACTGTACTTCTAAATATGTACACGGTTACAATATATACAAACTGGAAAGTTAACATAAATCGGAAATAATATTTATAAGGCTTAGAAAATAACCATACTCTCTAGCTCGGAATAAAATTCTCATCTTATTAATTTGACAACTGTCACTTAGTGAAAAACATTGTGTTTGTCAAACATAGACAAACAATCAAAGGCGGTCGCATTACAAGAACGCCACACCACCCCCCCACGGAGAAGGAAAACCTAGTAGAAATTATAAACATCTAAATTTGACGCGTCTACCAGACCGAGTAGTGTACGGTGCGGTAGCGATGGCCGGAGTTGGCCCTGGGCGAACAGAAGGTGCAGGCTTTTCAGTCTGCTCTGGATGATCAGAAGACGCAGGCTTTGCAATCTGCTCTGAATGGGCGACAGTATGTTCAACAAAAGCTGGTTTCACACGATCGATACTGACGACAACACTTTTGCCCTTGATGTCCAAAGTCATAGTTTTGCCATCGCTGGCACAATTAACAACTTTATAAGGACCCGTATAAGGTGGCTGTAAAGGACGTCTAACTGTATCATCCCTTAAGAAAACGTGTGATGCAGCCGATGCCGATGGATTGTCAATTACATCTGATGGGGTTGATGAAATAAATAACTCACCTGGCAAACGAAGAGGTTCTCCATAGAGCATCTCCGCGGCTGTGGATTTAATGTCCTCTTTGAACGCGGAACGCATGCCAAGAAGAACGAAAGGAAGTGAACGCACCCAAGAATCATGATGGCACATGAGAGCAGCCTTAAACTGGCGGTGTACTCGCTCGATCATGCCATTAGCACATGGGTGATAAGATGTGGTCCTTATTCGTTTAGTGGCAAAGTGAATCATCAGTCGACGAAACAGGTCAGACTCAAACTGAGTACCTTGGTCTGTCGTGATGATTGATGGTACCCCAAATCTCGAAACCCATTCTCTAGTTAAGGTGTCTGCCACTTCTTCTGCGGTAATGGAACGCATAGGCCAAACCTCAGGCCATCTGGTTACTCGGTCAATTGCTGTCAAACAATAGCGATACTCATTGCATAAAGGTAGAGGACCAATAATGTCAATGTGTATGTGACTGAAACGACCAGATGGAAGGTTGAAATCACCTAACGGAGAAGAATTGTGACGTGAGACCTTAGCTCGTTGACAAGCCTCGCAAGCGCGTGCCCACTGCTTACAATCCTTATTGACAGAAGGCCAGACATAACGCTCTGTCAAAAGGCGAGCAGTTGTACGTGCGCCAGGATGGCTTAAGTTATGAAACTTATCGAAAACTGCTTTGCGAAAGGAAGGGGTCAAATATGGACGTGGCTTGCCTGTAGATACATCACAAAAAATGGAAACGTTTGTACCAGGAACGACGACGCTTGTCAACTGGAGACTGGAGCTCTGACGCATGTCTGATAGTTCGTTATCTGACTCTTGCGACTTCGCGAGGGCTTCATAGTCCTGTTCAAGAGCAATAGCTTCGACTCGAGATAAGGCGTCAGCCACGACATTGTCCTCACCTTTAATATACCTAATATCAGTTGTAAATTGACTGATAAAAGACAGCTGATTTAATTGGGCAGGGGGCAGTTTCTCCCTGCGCTGTACGAAAGCGTACAGCAATGGCTTATGATCCGTATAAATAGTGACGCTCTGAACCTCCAAAATATAGCGGAAATGCTGTGTACACTTTCGTACACCGCCAGCAACTCTCGATAGTAAGTCGGCCACTCTGTCTGCTTTTTAGTAAGTTTCTTACTAAAGAAAGCAAGAGGTAACCACTCACCATCGACTCGCTGTTGAAGACAGGACCCAATATGTACAGAAGATGCATCTGTAAACAGTCCAAGAGGTGCGTCATTAACCGGATGTTGCAATTGCGTAGCCCTGGACAAACTCCGTTTGCAAACTTCAAATTGCTCCAGTAGTTCAGGCGACCATGAGAATGGTTTATTGCCTTTACCATTTGTGGCAACTACTGCATCAATCAATGGAGCTTGAAATTGCGCGGCCTGGGGTACGAATCGACGGTAGTAGTTTAACATACCGAGAAAACGACGCACGCCCTGGACGGTTTTCGGAGCTGGAAAATCCAAAATAGCTTGAACGCGATCCTGAGGAGGACTTGTACCTTCTGGGCTGACATGAAAACCAAGAAAGGTAAGTTCCCGAACGCCGAAAGTACACTTCGATGAGTTAATGACAACTCCATACTCCTGAAGGCGTTTGAAGAGGATACGCAGATGTTCGCAGTGGAGAGCCTCATCCGCAGAGAAAATAAGAATGTCATCCACGTACGGAAAACAGAAATCAAGACCCCGTGTGACCTCATCGATAAACCTCTGGAAAGTTTGACCAGCGTTTCGAAGGCCAAAGGTCATGAAGGGAAATTCGAAGAGGCCAAACGGGGTAACGATGGCTGTCTTCGGTGTATCCTCTTCAAATACCGGGATCTGATGATATGCTTTCACGAGATCTATTAGGCTAAAAACCTTAGATCCTGCGAGATTATGAGCGAAATCATTTATGTGACGGACTGGGTACCGATCAGGGACAGTTCTGGCGTTAAGGGATCGGTAGTCGCCACAAGGTCGCCAACTACTGTCCTTTTTCAAGGTCATGTGTAGCGGAGACGACCAGGCGCTCTTAGAAGGACGTGCAATGCCAGCTTGGATCATGTTGTCGAACTCCTTTTTTGCTGCTATCAACTTCTGAGGCGCCAGACGACGAGGACGACACGAAATAGGCGGGCCATCTGTAGTCTTAATGTAGTGCACAGTATTGTGCAAAACATTACGAGGGATTCCAGGAGGCCGAGTGATTTCTGGAAACTCGGCGAGCAGTTTAACAAAATTGGAATCTCCTGAAACGACAACCTTGACACTAAGCTGTTCCGACATTGCTGCAATAGCGGGTGCTGATAAATTCGTTACGCCATCCATCAACTTATTGAGTCGGCAATCTGGCAAAAGATGGTAATAACTTAAAAAGTCTGAGCCAATGATCGCTGTCGTAACATCAGCAACAACAAAATCCCACACAAATGCTCGTCGAAGACCTAAGTTGAGGTTTAAATGAATAGTGCCATATGTCTTAATACTACTCCCGTTAGCGGCGTTAAGTTCATAGTCCGAAGATTTTCGCGGAACTGACAACCAGCTGCGGGGGTAACAACAAAGATCCGAACCAGTGTCAATCAAAAATTGACGCTTTGTGATACGGTCAGTGACAAATAGACGGCGGCCGTGATGTTGGATGGGCTTGCAATCAGATGCCGCCGCTACTGATTGCTTGCGTGGTTTTCCGACGCCCAATTGCATGGAGCAATACACTTGCTGGCATTCGCACCAAATGTGCGATGGTACCAACAGCGTTTACTTCCAGGTGAGCTTCTGCGTGATGTCGCCTGGCTTCTGGAAGAAGAACGGTTTCGAGATCGAACAGAAGAACCCGTCGATAAAGCAGCAACTTGCTTAGTTAATTCTTCTAATCGAGCCATAACGAGGTCGATCGAAGGCATAGCAGCAGCAGCATATACGTTTGAAGAACCAGGCTGAGCTTCCAAAATCTTGTCAGCTATATCTGCGATTCTATCAAGAAATAAGTCAGCTTGTGCAGCCAAAATCCCCTGTACGTGCTGTGGTAAACGACGTAACCATAATTGCCGCAAGATGTTATCGTCCGAGAGAGCCGTTCCCGCGAGCGAGCGCAAGTGACGGAGAAATTGGGATGGTCTCCGATCCCCGAGTTCTTCGTCACTAAGAAGGCGCCTCACTCGCTGTTCCTCTGATGACGAAAGTCTGCTGATTAAGGTCTCCTTCAGCTTCTGATACTTACCTTCAGCCGGAGGGTTGACAACGATGTCTTCGATTTCGCCAGCAATCCTGTGGTCAATCTGGCTAAGGACATAGCTGTACATCGTGGCATCAGTGTTGATGCCAGCAAGCAAAAACTGTGCCTCAGCCTGTGCGAACCACACTGTCGCCCTATCAGACCAAAAAGGGGGAAGTTTGACACTCACGCGACATACCTCGCCCTCCCGTTGAGATTGGGATATACTTTGGTCACGCAGATTACGCAAAACTGCATTTTCTGCCTCAAGAGTTGCTAAACGCGAACGTAGTTCGTCAGCCATGGTCAACGCGAACACGCTATTAAAATTATAAACGAAAGTAAATTAAAATTAATTCGTATAAAACAGAGAGAGAACGGACAGAAAAGAAAAATTGCTATTCCGTGGGCGCGTGATGTGGCGAAAACAAAACACAAACGTCTAAAAATTCATATGTCGACATGTCAACAGAAACAATATAAGTTGTCAATATGCAGACAACATTACATGTAAAAAACAAAAGACAATGTAAACAAATTGTTAAAACCACGCGAAAAAATACACACGAAAAACAAATGAAATATTTCTTATGTCACATTACACAAGTTGAAAAAAATAATTTTCATAAAATAACGTAATAATCAATACTTCGAACAAGCTTTATACAACTAACTAAAAATCATTACTTGGAATAATAATAAAATGTTTAAAAAAAATACTCCAAATAATGATGCCGATAGTACTTGCGTGAGCGATGTGCACAAATGGTATAATGCGCAGTTAGTCCAATGCATGCATGTGTCCAACTGCAACTTCCGCGGAGACGTCACTCGAACTTGCGAATGTAGGAAACGGTGAATGCGCCAGGGGGCGCTCGACGCCACAGCTTGGGATGTGGTACCGTCTCACACGACGAAAATTTCTTCGTAGTGGCTATCCGCATGTCCAACGCAGCTTCCCATCCCGCGCCGGTCAATTGCCAATGATATTACACCCAAAGCTCTTGACGATCACGTCGGGGTCACCAATTTGGGAAGTTGTTTGGCCGGGTGCAATCTTGGTGGTTGCGGATGAGTTCCGTGGTAGTAAAAGGCAGGGTTCATAAAAATAACTGACTGTACTTCTAAATATGTACACGGTTACAATATATACAAACTGGAAAGTTAACATAAATCGGAAATAATATTTATAAGGCTTAGAAAATAACCATACTCTCTAGCTCGGAATAAAATTCTCATCTTATTAATTTGACAACTGTCACTTAGTGAAAAACATTGTGTTTGTCAAACATAGACAAACAATCAAAGGCGGTCGCATTACAAGAACGCCACAATGTATTCTATGGGACCTACGAGGGACCTAACATAATTGGCGAAACATGGGTGTAATTTCACCTCTGTCTACCCCTTCGGGAATAAATAGAGCGTGATTTATGTATGTGTGTTTAAGTACATACACGATTAAAACATAAGAGTTAACAAAAATACACGTCCCCGTTTTCTATCATAATACACCTTTGGAAAATCATTATCTCCGTTTTCCTGTAAGTACGAGTCGGGATTATTCAATTTATTTTCTCATTTTGATATTGACTTATTCGGGTTGTATCAAATTTGAGCTCGATTGACGAAATATGGCGGCATAAATGAGACCTAACGCCAACAGTTTCCGCATTTTCATCAATATTTTTCGAAGAAGCCACGCTTAAGAAATAATAATTCAAAATGCTATTATTCTTCAAGTTAGTTGATTGTGATTACACTGTCCTTAATCTACTGTGAAAATAGACAGAAATTATTTATGTAATGAGTCATCAGAATATTGAATTTAATTATCCTCTAGAAATCCTCTTCTCATAAATTAAAAATTCTATCAAAAGCCTAAAAGTTGCGACAAATCAGCACAAAATCTCACAGATTGTAATTAGAAATTCACGGAAAAGTTCCCTCAGTCCATGTAATAGTATACAGATAAGAATTAATTTATTCCCCCAATACAAGATTATATAGAAGACGTTCAAATACGATGTAGGTAGTTGTAATTCGCACACCTATCCAAAGATTACTCGTAGGCCTTTGAATATTCTAATGAAGTACAGATTCCGATGTTCTTAGAAGTATTTTGAAAACAAACTAGAACAAAGATTTCTTGGAGCGAGTAAGATAATTGTTAAGGTTACATATATTAGATATTATCTTTATCGCGAAACTATATAGCAGTCGTGATCAGTCTCATACGTGCTCACACATACATACAGCTTGATTGCGTGGTAACCAACGCATCACCTACATCTTTGACGGCCGGTCAATGGTCAGATCGCTGGCTATTGACTAATACGGTTATCAACCCTGGTATGAAAACGGAGGGCTTCGGCTTCCCCAGTAGGTAATCTGAGTTGCCGCCTAAGCGGGGCTATATCCTTAACCCCCCTGTATCCCTTACAAAGACCCCATGATGATTATGATGAATAACCCTCTGGAAAGCTAGCGGAAGTGTGCATAATACGAAAGTATCGGGCACATTCATGTATAAAATTATTTGAATAATTGACAAATCTAAAGCCTTATATGCTGGCCTGGAAGCGAACAAATAACGTAGAATAGGCCAGCCCTTCTTTCTTCTTTTTTTTAACGGAGGGGACTGCCTTTACGCACCATATCAGCCGCTAGCTAGGCGGCTGACGTGCGTGGGACTCGCCCGACTCTTTCGAGTCGGGAATACACCACTAAACCACTCCGGTGTTCCCCTAGCCCTTCAAGCGGGGAGAGTCTGGGATCCGCCGTGAGGCAATTCACCAGTCTCTCCCCAGGGAATAGGGCAGCCCTGACTCAGCCCATGGGTATCGTAAAAGTCGACTCAGGGAGATTGCCCGGTATAGACCAATAAGCACCTTGGGGCACCCAAATGGTGGAGGGCAAACCACCAACAACAGCATACCCAAAGAGGGTTAGTGTCAGGCAGGCGGCTGGCTGTAAAACTTAAGCCAAAACTTTGAGCAGAATGGATTGGAATGTTGTCATTCCAATCCCTCTCTCCGTTCGCCGGTCTCTCGACATGGTCCGTTCCGTCTCTTTTCTATACATTCATTCATCACTAGCACCTTTACGGTGGAATGGATGATATGAATCAAAAGGGAGTGGATGGCTTGATGACGTCTGACCGATATGAATGAAAGAGGAAACATCCTGCGCCGACCCCAGATAGACTGGGAACAGGGCAGGGAGAAGAAGACAAATCTAAAGCCTTAAAATCTGCTCCATTAAGAGACCTAGTGCAAAATCAAGTTCCCACATATGCCCATGGGTGTGCCCGTTTTGTGTAACCTTCCCCTGCTCCTAGGTCGGCCTGTTGGTAATGTCGGATTCCTAGCGACTAAAACCACCGTAATGCCATACATACCCGTCAAGGGTCTATAGACGTCATTGGAAGCGATCCCTTCTTAATGGATCGTGAGCTATGCAGAAGGCGCAGAAGGCTTTGGCTCATAGCACTAAAGAAATTAAATTAATTTATATAGCAAAATTCGATGTGCCAACGGCCTCTTACCACGATTTTGCATACTTCTTCACAGTTTGAAGGTACCATTTAAATAGATCAGTACCTATCAGTTTCCTATTAGAAACCTCTCTGAATAGGAATTTTATTAAAGCCTCTTCGTAATATAGTGTAATAAATATTTGAATTGGGACGGCGATTTCTATCAGACCTTACCCATAACCGTATTAACAAAGAGAGACACATGCCTACAATGGACTAAATAAAGTATTTTATCTACATAATGGCATTGGGCTACATCCTGTTTAAATCTAAATAAATAAAGTTGTTTATTTACATTAAGAAAAACGACCGACCTTATTTGACACATAACAAAATATGTGTTTAGTTATATTATTGCTTATAAGCCGTGTGGTGACGGCAGAGCAGTAGTACCTACGATTGTCACTGCCACAATCTCTCCCGTGGGTGTCGTACAAGGTGACTAAGGATAGAGACAGCGATGAGTAATGGGCAGCAGCGTTCCTCTCGTACCGCCTGGCAATATACTGCAATATGTGTGCCCGATATATGGCAATAGGCTCGCCACCTATTACATAGCATCTTACTTAATTGGTGAAAAGTGGGTGTTAATTCGCCGCTGCCTAATTGATTATGTACCCTATGTATGTTATTGCTTTTATAGATAAGTACAATACAAAAGTCCTGCATACAGAACTTGTTAGCTCTTGATCAAAAATTATGATATTTGTAGAGATGTTTAGTTTTAAAACCAAAACTAGTGTAGGTTTTTTAGTTTTACTGTGTATAAAATCAAGGAGCTCGCTATAGCAGTGGCATAGTGTGCTCGGCCTGTGATTGCGTAAACTAAGCAATGTTAGCTGAGGCCGGTTATTGGATGGGTGACCAAATATTTATCCTCGTGAGCTCCTGCGTGCTTCGGAAGGCACGTTAAGCCATTTATCCCCGCTGCAATCGTTAATACCCACCAATCCGCACTGGGCCAGCGTGGTGGGCTATGGCCCGTTCTCCTTATATTCTTCAATCCACAGGGAAGGTCTGTGCCCCAGCATTGGGGACGTTATGAAGGCTGGTGATGATGATAATGAAATGTTGTATTAAGTCCTACATAAGAGGACTAGCTGTTTTTCATCCACCGGGTACATTACCCCATACATTCATAAACCACGCCATTTTATCCCCGTCTGTCCATGTGTGTGTCAGTTACAGACCGTGGTGTATTAGCGTGCACATTTCTCCACCTATTGGGCTAACGGGCATGTAAATTGCAGTGTATTGATAAGTGGTATAACAGGGACGCTGCTTCCCATTTTTCCAGCTAAAACACACGTTTTAATTTACTTTATACAGCCAGCCGCCAGCCTAACAGTAACCCGCATTCGTTTTGAGGATACTCACAACCTGGAGAGCGAAGAAGATTTAGAAAAGGTGATGAAGTCATCTTCAGAATCTGTAATAGATGCGGCTGAGACATCAGAAACTGAAACAGCTGACACTCAACCTCTACAGGCACCAGATCAACAAAACGCTGCACTCGATAGTTTTAACATCGGTAAGGAAGCTTCAAATGTCCAAAGTGCGCATGATTTCATTGAGATCAAGAAACAACAATAATCCAGTAAATACTATCATATTCATATAATTAGAGCAGGTAAAGACGTCGGTTGATATTACTTCGACGTTTCAATAATATTGTATTACTGTGTGAGCGCGAAACAGTACTGTTATTACGGTCTTTACTTGTCTTGAAGAAGTAATTACTGTGGGTAATGAACCTTCTTATTGCTATATATCCAGAAGACTGGGATTAGAAAGTTATTTCATGTAAATTACATGCTTAAGAACATTAGTAAAGTTATATTATAGCAAGGTGTATAAGTTTTAATACATTTTGTAGAGAGTTACATTACGTGTAAATTGTAAATGTACAATCGGCAAGAGGTAAGATTATACAAAATCGAAAATGTTTTGTTGCGTGTTTCACTTGAATTATATACAAGTTTAAGACGTAGGACACGGTGGCTGCTGAAACAAATTAAAACAACATTGCTACAATAGCAAAGTGACTTTCCGATAAAATACTTAATACATACAAGTGTCTTATGAAAGTCAAATCACAATTAACTCAAATCTAAAGAAATAAAATATGATGCATTTGGAATGCAAATTTTACGTGCGAAGTGAAACTAAATGGCTTTTATTCAGTAAAAAATTTGTCACATTTTGCACTCTAATTTACAAAGCACGTAATTATTTTAATCGTAAGTCATCATTTTCAATTTGACCCAAATTACAGAAAACAATACTTGGAATGAAAATATGATAGAATGATGATACCTCTTCGGTATTGTGGTAGGCGCAGATGCTCTTAAAATGTAAAACATCTTGATATATTTTTATTCTTACTATATTCCAAAATATACCATTTATTTACCACAGTAAAATTGACAAAAACCATTGAAATAAAAATATCGAATACTTTGGAGATATTATGTTCAGGGCATTGATCCTGTCTGATAGTGCTGTTAAAATGGACCTTCAGAAAATATAATCAATCGAGTATTCATAGTAGTGGCTTCTCGATTCTAAGTCGGCTGCGTTTAACATAGTTCCCTCTGTTTTGTCATGCAGATGTTGCGATTATCACCGCACATTGTTCCACTTCGGGCGCTGAACAAATGACTGTGCGCTCACATGACCGTGACAATTTTGTAACCTTTTGAAACGGTTCCTTTTTTAACGATAACCCGAAAATCTTTTGTTTAGTTCTAAGAATAAGGTATTATGTATCGAAGCATCTTAAACGTTTTGAGCGCTATCAAAATAATTCACAGGTGTGGCATTAAATATTTACATCATGCTTTACTTATCATACGGTAGGGGACTGTAATGTGATAGAAAATACTGTTATAATATGGTTAACATACATATAATACTATCTCACATTCCTATACAAAACAATCAAATATACAAAAAATTGAAATTTGACGACCGGCTTAGTCAAAATAAATGGTCAGATCGATAGCTATCTGCCAAAAGATCGCTAGTTTAAATCCTAGTAAAAGCAAATGCGATGAACATTTTTGTTCTCAAGTCAATTTTTGCTTGTTAAGTAGTATAATATAAATATTAAAAATAATCGTTATAAAGTTATCTAGTATCCATAACACAAGTGCTTTTACTACATACTTTGGCCTACTTACTTAACGCATTTGTCAAATAAATACTCAATAAATTTTAATATCTGACGTTGAGATATAAACCTAGAACATCGCATCTTGTAGCATTTCTAATTTCTATTCAAATTGGAAACCGCCGCCTGTCTGTTGAAACAAACACGTTTTAGATGCGTCGGAAATAACAGTACCGTTCGGAGACTTGGATTCCGTTCCATGAGGTGTTGGGATCAGAAGGACAGATGCGTAGCATTACCTTGACGGCTTAACCTAACCCCTGTACAACGATGAGAATTCGCTGTGATGAAAATATCAAATGTATTCGTAGTGTTTACTTTAATACACTCTATAAGCTCCAGCCCGGCTGGAATGACCATCGAAACACGTTCTGATATTGCCATTTATCGCATATCGCTTTGAACTGTCAGAAACCGGATTGAATTGGATTTTGACAGTTCTAAGCGATAAATAAGAAATCTATGTGATATACCCCCGAATACAGAAAGGCTACCTACTCAAATTTTGAGCACTGATAAAGTTAAGTGGACAATTAATACCTGTCAAAATTTGTATGAAAAACGCCAATTTTGAAAATACTTAAATGTTAAGCGGGACTCAAACTTTGAGTAGCGTTTCTGTATTCCGGGGATAGCCGTATAGGCTATATCCAATGATTTTTGACAGGTCAAAGCGATATATAGCTATATCATATCGTGTTCGGTGGTCATGGTAATTACTTTCTGCGTATTATCACACTATGTGACTATAGGCAGAGAATGGGCATTTACACGCATAAAATAATATGAAACTGTTTCTTTTGTTTTATCGTGTTGCCCCTATGGATCTCGTTAGAATTAATTGTTCCGCTTCCTATGCTCTTACTGGCGAATCAAAGTAATATACACTCTTCCTGCTACGATTAAGCCACACTCAGACTGCAGCGGTCAGCGGTGGCGGTAGCGGTGGCGAGCAGTTATAACGTAGGTAACATTAACTGCCGCACTCAGAGACGTCAAATAACGTTAATGAGTATAACATAACGTCAAATAATGACAAAACTAGTCGCTATTCTTGTCGGGTCTATGGTCTAGATTTAAATGAAAATTTTTGACATTAAATACTCATTAAAGTTAATTGACGTCTCTGAGTACGGAGTAAGACATTATCCAAACCAGCAGCGCGGTGAACATTTGTTCGAGATCGCCACCGCCACCGTCCCGCGACCACTGCTGTTTGAGTGAGGCTTTATACATACGCTTGTCAAAGTCAGAGCATAGATAAGTAATCATCTACCCGCAGGCCTTGTCTCGACAACAAGAAACCCTCATCTCAAAACTAATCATAGAATAATGATGTGAATTAAACATAACACAACCCAAGATGGACGTTATTTATTGATTTTTATTTTTCTAATTTTATTTTAAGGAGCTTTGTTTTTTAGGTGAGCATGTCATATCCATTAAAAATCTTACTTATTAATATTTATTGTTAGCTGTATGTCGACCTCGGCCTACCCCATCGGCGATATATAAGCGTGATTTATGTTTGTTCGAGTGTTTTTATTATCAAAATATCTTAAATCAAATATAAACTTATGCCATTATAAAGAGATACAGAATGTAGGTAAACAATTGTATGTTTCTTTATTTTCGAAATGCATTTAAAAAAAATGAAAATTGTATTTTAAAATACATCATCCTTTATAGAAAATCGATAAGCTACTTTGAAAAAAATAGGTGTTACACATTTTAATTTCGGATTTTCTATTTTATTGTTTATATTTTGTCTCTTGCTATAGGTATTGGCTTTACTTTAGTGTAGAATAAATAGTTGGGTTTTTTTGGCGCCACACTTTATTTTACAATTGTTTTTCCACATGCATAGAAATATACGTAATCTCTCT
This sequence comes from Cataclysta lemnata, assembly GCA_963931975.1. NCBI lineage: Eukaryota > Metazoa > Arthropoda > Insecta > Lepidoptera > Crambidae > Cataclysta > Cataclysta lemnata. Next base: position 9,273,767 of record OZ008341.1, on the reverse strand, counting down.
CATGTCAACAAAAGTATTCAATTGTGTTTATTTAGAGAAAGGTTGATCATGATGTATCATGTGTAAGTAATAAATACTTAGAAAACAATGATATTATATAAACGTGGTAAAAGAACCCGTATGTGAAATATAGTCATAGCAAATCACTTAATTCTGCTAAAAAGTTATTTACCAATTATAAAAACTAGCAAGGCCGAAGTGTATTTCTGTTCATTTATTGTATGCGAGCAAATTATTCTCAATAATAAAGCTCATCAATCAATATTTAACCATTTTGCCCGGTCTCAAAACGATTTTCACACTTTCAAAAGATAAATAGGTATGTGATTTCACGCTACCATTTGTAAATGTCTCCAACAATGGAATGATTTTTGTGATTTCTTTGTCTTTTAGAAGGCAAGTTAAGGTAATTTAACATAACAAATAAGTTCAGCCGGAGCTGTGTGTTTTATGTTAATCTATGTATAAGAACTAAATTACCTGAAACTTAGGCTTAATATTTTCACATCATCACCGTCCCTTTAATATTTAATGACCCACCGCTGGGGCACAGGCCTTTCCTACGGATGGAAGAGTATAGAGATAATAGGTCAACCACGTGCCTTTGGAAGCACGAAGGAGCTCGAGATATTTTTGGTCAACTTTACTTAGTAGGTATGCGCAATCGCAGACCGAGCGCGCCAAGCCACTGCGCTACCGAGCTCCTCGTAGCGTAAATTGTTTTTACAAAATATAAATGTTTGAAAAGTTCTATCGATCCTACTCACCATATTTTATAGAAACAGTAAATATATTAGATTCAAAGAACGGGTGAACAAAGTTGGAAGGTACACACCTAAATAATAACAAACTGTGTTGCGAATTTGAATTTGATTAATAACACTAACAGCTTTTATAAACGACTCGGCTCGCCTCTAAATCCCAAATGCCGCCTTTAATCATAGAAAACCCGTAAGAAGTATTCGTGTATTAAGCTCCCAAAAGCCCGTACAAATGCCGAAGAAAGTATATTCTTATTCATCTCAATATCAAAGGACCTCTGAACTTCTGACATATTTCACTTTTAATTGTTCAAACATTGCAAGAGAGATTCAAAATATACACATTTCATTTTCTGTTTGTTACAGTCAAGCACCACCGCCGGCCACTCGTGACTTCTAAACGAACTTTGAGTTTCATCGCTCTATTGTTAATTATTTTTTCCAAACAGAAATTTTCATCACATACTAAATTATTTGCTTGTGATTTAGTCACATGTTATAAATTTCACTTATAGGAAGAATAAAACGGATTGTGCTGATGAATAAAACCCATAATAACAGGAACAGGTCATGTAATATAAATTCTGGATTCACAAAATTTTTGTACCCTGATGGGCACAATGAGCTGAATTCTAGAAAAGCTTAAAACTATTACCTACCTATCTCTTCGTACCTTTTTGTGATGTGTTCAGGGTCAGAACAAAGTTAAAATAATTATAAAAAAAAACAACAACGAAGAACGTAGTAATGTGTTACTACTGCTTCAATTATAAATGTTCTACCGTGGGCGGCGCTCCCATACAATATTTTGATGGATATATGTATGATACGTACATACGGGTACGAACTGAGTGTACCTCATCCGTTTTTTCGTCGGTTAAAAAATACTGCGGCGATCTCAAGTAAACTATGAACAAAGTAGGGAGATGATTCTTTAGATAGGCTTTAGAACCCTCTTTTTATTTTTGTAAATAATATTTATATACTAGCTGACCTAACAAACGTTGCTTTGCCCTTATAACTTAGGGGTATAAAAAATAGCCTACCTATTCTCAGACCTACCAAACATGCACACAAAATTTCATAATAATCGGTCAAGCCGTTTTGGAGGAGTTCTTTAACAAACACTGTGACACGAGATTTTTATATGACTTTTTCCTATGAAAATCGATTTAAAGAAACCTGTATAGAGAACAAAAGAAGATACGATATTTTTTTTGCTCCTTAAGACTCAAGGATAAAATAGAATTCGACATTTTGATATGCACCATTTAGTCTGCCTTACCATCCAAGATTTTCTATGATGCGTAACGAAAAATATCTGTGATATCGTCCAATTCTTCATAGATAGCTCATATATAATATTTTAGGCAGAAAATTCAATGTCTATAACGTCTGCTCTTATATTGCTATTCTGGTTTATATTTTTATAGAGTATTTAATGATTAATATTCCATATAAGGTACTTTATTGCATCCATAAAGTTAATATCTGAATATAATGCGTTTTTTGGAAGTTACTCTAAAGAAAGAACAACTCTAGAATAACAGTAAAAAAACAATAAAACACTGGCAGTGAAAAACAAATAAAATCAATTAACTAATTGCTGGTAGGTATCATAATTTTCAAATCATTATAATATGAAAACCAACCACCAAATGATTACACAATTTAGTAGATAAGAAGAAGACCTTATCTACTTAAACTTCATAATATAATATACTAATAGAATAATTTAACACTGGGTAATAACTTAATTTATCAATATTAAGTTACCTTTCTGTACCTACGTGTGTAAGTATTTTGACTACTGACTTACTACAGAAATACTTAATTATGAATCTGCTGAGAAAAATTAAATATATTTTTCTTGCAATAATAAAATTGTTGTTGCGTTTATTAATGTTCACATCAATATAAGCAAAATATTAACAGAAAAAGCTTAAATAAGCATTTTAGAAAAATAAATCCTGGTATAGGACCGAGACCGTTATTTTACTTTTGAAATGTTGCTTAAACCATTTGCTATAATTATGTAGTCCATCTAGACAAAAGCATGCACGCGCACAGTGTCACAATAAACACCTACGATAAACGCGCTCGTAGGCATCCGCAGAAATTGTTTGTTATAGTCACCTTAAATGATCCTTACATAAATAAAATACAATCTATAAATACCTACATACTACATAGTTCCCATAGGACAAGGTTGTGTGTTGTGTAATCTCTTGATTGAGTCGTTCGAGGTTTGGAGCGCTGGAGATCTAGTCTCCTACAGACAGTAACAAATTATGCAATGGATCTCTAATAAATAGTGTTGTGTGTTTGTTCATATTAGTGGAGAATGTTAGTGAATAGAAAACAATATTTCATGTCACACCTGCCCATAAATGGACTTTTCTGCCCGCTACGCGTACGGATAATCCTACTTGTATGTCAGGGGGTGACAAAATTATGATCTTACCGATAAATAGAAAGTCTTATATCGCAAATTTATCGCAAAATATTTGCGATCAGAGACATTCTTCGTTTTATCGCTCATATGATATATAATCTACTATGATTAGTATCCTTTCCTTGCGATAAATTGTGTTTAGACATGCATCGAATTACCGGTAGCAAGAGTGACAACAGAGAGAGACACAACCAAGGCAGCTATCGAAATAAAATATCTCGCGTAACACTAGTGTTCTTAGCCGGGTACATCAGTGTTAACGAGTTCGCTGCCGCCATTACTCAGTTGAACGGCCGTTTATCTAACAGCCATAAGTACCATGGACCCGAGTAACGGGGCCCTTGGCCTATTAAAGTCCCCCAAAACCGCATTCCAAATGCTATTTACAAACCAAACGCCATAGGAAATTAAAGTTTAAATGATTAAACCAGCGGAAACTCGTAACATTTAATTAACCATTAAATACTGTAATTACCGATGATCGTAAGTATGACATACCTATCGCACTGCGAGGAAGTGTTAATTAAACGACAATTATTATTGCAAAATACTTGACTTCTAGTTGCGTGTGTGACAATATTCTCTTCGTTTTTAACTAAATGTTAATTTTGTTAGTCAATAAACATTGACAGAGAACCACCCTCACTGCTATTAGAATAATTATAGACCATATGAGATTGCCTATTCTTCTTGTGCCCCTTGTTTAATATACCAACCATTGTTAAATAACTAAAACATAAAAAACACCATGAAATGGTGATTAGATATGAAAATAGTTTTACGGATTTGACTTCATCATCATCTTCCAGGCCTATTTCAAGATTATCTGGGGTTGGTGCGTTATTTTTTCTTTTCCATTTATATCGAGCCGGTTATTATCTTTTAATTCAAATGAATAATGCTAACTGAGTTAGCCTAACTCACTAGGTAGGTATATTGCTACTTTGCAGGCCAGTATGGATATATTACTTAAATTACTTCAAAGGTGTGTGATAGGGGGCGAACCAATTATTTGTACATACATACATGCATAAAACACCCCTATATCCCCGAAGGGATAGGCAGAGGTGAACTAGCACCCATGTTTCGCCATTATGTCAGGTCGCATGTAATAGGTGGCGAGCCTATTGCCATCTATCGGGCACAAAAGTCGGAGTATATTGCTAGGTGGTGGGTATAAGAGGAACGCTGCTGCCCGTTCCTCATCACTGTTTTATCCTTAGTCGCCTTGTACGACACCCACGGGAGAGATTTGGGGTGGTGACAATTGTATTCTACTCTGCCGTCACCACACGGCAATTATTTGTCATTCACGTTATTGGCCAGGGACATTGATCAAAGCACTATATTGCACTAGGAAAATCCTATATACTTTTTAGTGTCACTAACGCGATAGGGGTCGAGTGTTTTTATCAACATTCGGGATAACTAATTAATCTTTTGTGGGGGGTCTGACGTAGCCGCTACACTCTTTTTAATTTTTATTTTGTAGCGAACGTAGCGATTTATCTTGAAGATTTAATAACTAAGCTAAATCAATTTAAATTAAATCAAATTCAACTAAGCAATTAGTATTCACCACCCAACACCTGAACCTAGCTGTGTGGTGACGGCAGAGCAGAATATAATTGTCACCACTCTAAATCTCTCAAAAATAATTAACGAAATAATAACTAAACAATTGCTATGAATAATTACTACTTAGTTCCGTGGATACTTCAGATATTATATATCTACTAGGGCTTATAATGTAATTCCCGTACAATAACTGGCAGCCTAAAACCGCTGAGCCTGCCTAAATGATGACAAATGTTTTATTTAAAACTACTCGAGTGGAAAGTTTAACCTTAATTTATAACCCTTTTCCAGCTAGAGCAATTAACTTAGCTTAAAACTAACAAAAAGTTATAGTTTTACGATACGATTGCTCTCGTAAGTTTCGGTTACAGGAGCTCCCGGTATTGAAGATTCTTATTGTGAGCTCTTATTAGGTTAACTTGCCAGAAATTTAATTTAAATAGCTCTCTACAGGTGTCCCAGTAGATTTAATCAATTTACTCGCTGTAGAACTGATGTTTAGATAAGAAGGTTTTTAATGGCATAACAATATTGTCATAATAAAAATCAAAAAATGAGTATGACAAATTATTATTTGAACATTATATAAATGTTAGAAACATCATTAAAAAGACGTCCAGTGGGCCTACCGCCTAACTCGATTGCTGATGATAGCTCTATAGCTATGCACTGATTATCCGAGCGACCGCCTAAAATTGTATCAGCAATAAGCACAGAGTATAACAACAACAGCTAACGTGAACGAACGATACAGCTCTTTTGGTATAAGATGAGCTTTGCATTTGAGTGAGTGATCGCAAAAGTAGGGTTAGTGAAAAAAATAATAAATTAAATATTTTAAAAGAAAATTATATATTTTTTTATTAGAAAGCAAGTTATTGAGTAGTTGCGAACGTATATAGGATATACGAACATACACACAAATCGAACACTTAACATTCCTCCGGCTTCTCCGCCAGTCTGATAAAACACTATTTATGTCCATAACTTATTTTTAAAAAAATGCTAACTCTTTTTTTTTGGTAAATTCTCCCTATATTTTAGGGAAGGCAAAGGGTCTAGCCCATACAGTCATGTCTTTAGTGTATATTTTATCTGTAGTTTTATGAAATAATGAGTGGATGAAATTATGAATGAAATGAATATTACGTTAAAATATGGATGTCACACATTTTAACGCATCTAGGGAGTGCTTGGCGCGAATTGAATGGTAACAGAGTAATGCTAACTCTTCTACATCGGTTATTGTATCTTCACTGTCATCTGATGACACATCATCCCACAGATGATGTAGCGCTCTGTATAACCATCAATAGCGGCGTCGCGACCATCAAATGCTTTTTCTTCTTTTACTGCATGGTCAAAATCATTGCCCATATATTTTCAATGGGATTAAATTTTTCACTAATATAATACCTAATTAAAACAGCGAAATATTATTAATATATGTAGCTGCTAGCGGTACAAAGGAAAGTGCAAGACAGAGTATTGACAGTTGACGGACGCACCGAGCAGTAGGCTTAGCACGGGACGTGAAAAAAATGACAGTGTTTTCTTTCAGGATTTTCTTTCCCCTGAAAGAGATGTGTCCACGTCGCGTGCTACTGGGGGTGCAGTATTGACAGCTATCAATTTAGCTAGCAGTCATCTTGAATTTTTAGGCGGTACGGATTGCTGATAGTGACAAGTTCAAAAGCTATAGCTGATAGTGACAGCATGACGTCATAAACTATAGCTTTTTCTTTAGCAATAGAGTTAGGCGGTAGGCCCGCTGGTTGGCCAAGTTGTACCTATTGTCAGCCGCCCAAATTGCTAAGGATGCGTATTCGATTTTTGGATAAATTAAGATAGAAAGAAGATGACTTTTTTCTGACCTCCTTTTCTTCGTAATTTTATGATAAACATTAGAGACTCGAATCTTGATTACGGCTTACTTGAACTTACCCTTGGATTTTTCACGACAGTTATAGGACAAGAATTGACCGCTTTATCCCAGACATTACCGTCGTCTGTCGGTCGTTCACCATGAATTTAACTAACCACCCGAGACAGCTGCAATAATCGACTGATACCGAATCTCGATATTCTCGATTCAATTGCTGAGCTCGTTGCACCGAATGAAAAATATGATTCCGCAAAATCATCGCGCTACTAAATCGTATGCCGAGAGCTTTCTAGCTATTTCTGAGTACGATATTCGTGCGTCATTCGAAACTTGGCGATGTCACCACCGACATTGTTTTTAATAACTTTTATCGATGTTTCATGTTAAACCTGTAATGAAAGCCGATAACATCACAATTGCCTACGCTCGACAGTAAAAGTGAAGTAATTAACTTAATATAGCCGTGTCAACAATGGCTTGGGTGTATATTAAACGAACCTTTTGTTATCGACTAGTATCGAACCAAGTCACCTTTGTATGCGCTGACGTAGGTAATCTCAATTCGCCCTATAAATATTCTAAATGTCTTTTTCATTTCTTATGACGATGGAAAGTATGAGAGAGAGAGAAATATTATTAAACTACACCTATTTACATTTGTGAATCAACGTTAAAATCACAAATTTATCATAATTGTGCCATTTTTATATCAATAATTCTGTGGTGCTTTAATGCGCCTCCTAGCGTTGTCGACGTAAATCCAGTGAGCACTTGAAACAATTCTCAATTTTACAAGCATAAATTTTCCTTATTTAACGACGTAACTTCCGATGAGTTTGAGCAGGCTTCCAATAATTCCAACAATTAAAAGTTACAAACAAAATGTCGCGCGAGTATTCTAGTGTTTCCAACTCGCACCCCCTAGCGCTAGTCAGACCCGCAATCTGTTCTGGTACCGATTGTTCCACTCCGCTCTCGATTAGGTAGGTACTAGGAACTTTGGCCTGTCAGCGCTACGTTGTATTGAATTTCTTTCGGGCTCTGTGCCAGTTTTCATTACTTACTTCACATGAAATTTAATTCTTGGAACTTTTAAATGAGATTGTGGGCGGCATACTTCTTTTTACATTTATACAGCTTGCTTCAAAGGCATCGGAGCGAAGTAAGAACAACAAGATTTAATATCTACGTACGACCTATTGTTATTTTCCGAATCCCACGCGAATGAAGTCTTGGGCACACGGTATTATATAAAATGAATCCCCCAAATCAATAATAATCCTTTGTAGAAAAAAAGAAAAAAATAAACATAGGTAAAATAAAAATTTAATAAGTCTTTATGTGGGACTCAAACCCGCCATATTCGCAATCCGGCCGGCTAAGCCACTGTGCCAACCAAGACATTAGGAACTTAACAAAATTATCTGAACAATTAAACTTCCCGTTCTAATCCAAAGGCAACAACGTGAAGTTATCATTTAGAAATAAATTTGTTACACCTAAAGGAGATAATGGACTTATTATTTGTTTGTTTTTTAACTGAAAAAAGAGAATGAAGAATGTCACTTCATTTTAAATAGTTTTTCGAAATTTGTTAAAAAAATAATTAGGAAAATATGTCACTTAAATAACAATATCATAGCTAGAAATTCTTAGGTGGTGGCAGGCTTAAAATTTTAAGTTTTATTTTTAGGTAAATGCTCAATAAATAGACAATCTGCATTCTGATGTAATCACTTCTTTGTGAAGTAAAAAAAAAAGGAAATCTGTAAACATTGATATCTATATATATTTCTATCCTTTTATTTTGAAGTATGTCAACACCTACATAAATTCATCAGATATGTTTGATCCGATGTAATAGGAGGCGAGCCTATCAACATCTACCCGGCCCGCTAATCACAGTATTGATAAGTGGTTGACCTGGAACATCGCTTCTTCTCAATCCTCATAATATTTAATAAATATTATTTATAAATATGATTATTTATAGTAGCCATGTAAGAACGACACCCGCAGGAGTGATATGGGTGGTGACAAATGCATTCGGTTCTGCCGTCACCACCTTAATATTATTAACACACATTTATACTTAATTCACGACTATTTATATACGAAGGGGTAACTCTCGTTATGTATTATATCCCACTTTAGTTAGGTCCCGTAAATCGCATTAAATTGCTAAGTTGTATAAAAGAAACATCTCTGGCAAATCCTCAATATTTATACCCGTTATAAGTCGCCCTCTACGAAAGCCGCAGGAGAGATAAAACTATCAGTGACCATTTAAGACGATATAAGTAAAAGGACGATCAAAGTATGTGATATGTTATCATCAGCAGTAAACTTTCGATTACGAGATAAACTAGGTGGGGACTGTCGATAATTTCCGAAGTTTCCATTTTGGTAGATAGTTTATCAAAAAGATAGGAAAAAAAATCCCAAAATACGACCGATTTCGCTTTATCTCACCGGTAACTTCTTGAAATGCTAACATACATTAGGACCTTGTTTCACCAACTCTGATTAAGTCCCCAATATATTACTCAACAGTTTAATTTATAGTATAATTCTTTTCCATACTGGAACTTATTTGTTGGTTAATCGCTATCCGAAGATCGTGAAATAGACTCTTAAATTAAATTCTTTATCTCAAGTATCTTTGTTTATAAATAATGTAGTTTAATTTAAAGGGGTACTATATTTGTACGAGATCTAAAATTTATTTCTAAGAAATGTCCTAGAAGGGACTGGCAAAATAACCTTTTCACTTCTCATGCTCTGAAAGTGCTTATTTATGCAGGATATAGGCTGTAGAGCATTTACGTATCTACTCATAAATGTATCCATATTAAGGCAAAGAAAATGAGCCATGCATCCAAAAAGAAAAAAAAAGTTCAGAGATATAGTTTGTTATTTTATAATATTTACTTTAATTTATTTCCATTATGTGTTTTTTTAACACATAATAGATATTTAAATTTAAATTCAAGTACGGTAGGTTATTTAATTAATTTAAGAAAATTATTATTAAAAAACAATTTCTTCAACATTCAAATCTGTACTAATTTTAGTTTGAATTTTAAGAAATGTTATGTTAAACTACTGTTTTATTTCCTCGCAATCGAAATGAAAAGCAGAGTTTCTAACTCGTCCACAAAACCATTTTTAACCTCGACATTACTATCAACCCTCGCCTTTCGGGCTGCTAAAAGTCTCGGACAAAAATGATTCGTTTTGTGCACTGTATGGAAAATCTACATTTATTCGATGGATTGAACTAGCATAGCAGGAACTGCATAGCGCAATGAATAGCATACTTAGCCTGCGCTTGCGTTAACTAAGCAATGTACGCTGAGCCTGGGCATTGGACGGGTAACCAAATATATATTTTGTCTTGAGTTCCATACTTCGGAAGGTCGGTCGAACAATCCTATACCGCTAGTTCCAGTTACAACTGCAACAGTCGTTAATATCCACCTATCCGCACTGGACCAGCGTGGTACTGGACCATGTGGACTCTAGCTCATTTTTCTTAGATTCTTCCATCTATAGCGAAATTCCCCAGGTGGGGACAATACAGGTGGGAGTGATGATGATGATGATTTATGATATTAATTCCCATGTCATAGTTTTAATAACAATATAAATTCCATTTCCATCTTTCATTTCCTCAATTACCTCATACGATAACCAAAAAGACGGCATAATATAATTCCTTCTGGGGATGATATTGTATTTGGCTCACTTCGCCACATTAAAACCTAAAACCATTTAAAATTCAACCATTGTTAACTAACTCGTTAACTAACTATATTTATATCATCATCATAACTCGAGTTAATTAAATCATCACCTTTATTTAGGAAATCAATTGAAAACTCTTCATATATTCAGCATAATTGAACTTTGATACAAAGTCAAGTTAATGATTAATATTCATTATCTAGTTCACATCTTGTTGACGTTTACTAAAAGTAAACAAAAATATCCTTGGTAACCGACAAAAAATGTCGACACAGCACATTTCATGAGATAACAATCTATTGCTGAATCCAGAATACGGGTATTTTTTAAACTGAAATTAACTGAAGGACAAAGTAAACTGAAATTTACAAAATATCAACAAGGGACAAGCAAATTTAAAATTAGATTATTAGATTGAGCTCGTATATTGCTACTGTTATCATCATCAGTCTTTTAATGTCCCCACTGCTGGGACACAGGCCTTCCCTATTGATGGTATAATACAGGGAAATTAGGCCATAACCCATCATTCTGGCCAAAGTGCGGGTTGGAATTGAAGACTGCTGGTGTAAATAGGACCAACAGCTTAACGTGCCTTCCGAAGCACGGAGAAAATCGAGTTAATATATTTTGGTCACCCTTCCAATGATCAGTCTTAGCGAACATCGCTTAGTTCACGTAATCACGGGCCGGGCGCGCTAAGCCACTGCGTCATCGAGCTCCTCTGGACTTCAAATTGCAGTCAAAATGCAAATTATAATGTAACTCTATTCTGAATGCTATTACTAATGCAATTAGACTGCATATAATAACTGAATTGAAAGCCTACTGCAACTCTAAAGACCCTAAGCCAATTTGGTCTTTATAATCTTCTTATTATAATATAATATAATAAGATCATAAATACATACATAAATCACGCCTATATCCCCGAAGGGGTAGGCAGAGGTGAACTAGCACCCACGTTTCGCCAATTATGTTAGGTCCCATGTAATAGGTGGCGAGCCTATTGCCATTTATCGGGCACAAAAGTCGCAGTACATTGCTAGGTGGTATAAGAGGAACGCTGCTGCCCATTCCTCATCACTGATTTATCCTTAGTCGCCTTGTACGACACCCACGGGAGAGATGGGGGTGGTGACAATTGTATTCTGCTCTGCCGTCCAATCTATTCTAAATACCTCAGTGACTGTTACTTGGAAATTGAAACGAAAAATTTAAAATATTTACTTGAGACGAAAACTCTTGAACGTTTTGAAAGCTTTGAACTCTGATTGATACGAGTATATAGCAACTTTTGCTACTCTTAATATGACCTATAAAGTGTCCTCATATCTACTATATAACCAGTATACTCGTCATTAGTAGTCAAGTCATATAATGTTCTCAAAGTAGTCTTTGAGAAGATTACTTGGAATATTAATTACACAGCGGCGACATGTTATATGAATTTTAAATATTTTACTCTTAACACTAAATCATATTTTATGTCTTAGGTGACTTCTGAATAACTTTTCCATTAAGTATTCTATGTATCTATCTGGCAGTACTATGCTCATTCCAACTTCCCCATTAATAATAAATATCAATAGTTACGAGTGTTACTTGTAAGAACTTATAACACTTGCGACAAAACTATCAAGACAGTTCTCCTTATTTCCTCTTTACGATTTATTTGTCTCTCACGTGGAATTTCCGTGATTACTCGCGGAAAACCTGACGTTTCATAAGTGAATTGCTCTCTGAACGTGATGCAAAAACGGGCCAAATGTATATGACACGCGCAATATATGGTCCCGGATATTTATACTTCTAGGCTCAAGTTCTTCAACACATAAATCAAGCGATTAAAAGATAACTGCCAGTTTTTAACACTTCTTCTATACGATTAAATGTCAAAATCCGACGGGTAAATAATAATCGCCTGTTTTAGTGTTGGTGAACTCCAGCCTTGAATGAAGACATGAGTTGCAGTTTCTCTCTTGTGGGTTAAAACAGTGATGAGGAAACCTAGCAATACGTTGTGATTTACGTGCCTGTCATGTAATAGACTCAGGAACTAGCATTATTGGCAAAACGTACATACATACATATGTCACGCCTTTCTACCACTTCACAGAGATCACTGCTTTCCACTTGATACGATCCTTACATACTTCTTTCGCTTCATCCAATCTCATCAATCTCTTCATGCATGCCCGTCGGTTTCGGGTACTCTTGACCTGGCCATTATTAATAGATTTTCAATTTGATAATGAAAGATCCGCCTAGGCCTTCCTCTTCCTATTTCTCCATTCTCTTTCGCCATGTAAATCCTTTTTGTCATTCTCCTTTCATCCATTCTTTCGACGTGACCAAACCATGCGAGCATCTCTTTCTCAATCCTTGTCATTACATCTTCTTTCAAACCACACCTTTCTCTTATCACACTGATATACAAGCGATCGCGCAGCCTTACCCTAGCCGTGCTTCTGAAAGGTTTCGCGAAACTAAACTAACTAACAAATTAACCTACCTCTTTGGGGATTAAAAAAAGGCATGAGATAAAATAGAAAAACTGCGCCGGCCACAGATAACCGGGGAACAGAGTAAGAAGATGATTGGCGTGATAAAATTATCACCCTTAAGATCTTTTAAGGTAATTACCATATCGTCAGATACTTCATAAATACATATATTTGAAAACATTAATTTAATATAGTGGAACGAGTATTATATTACATTTCCTTTGTCTAACTTTAGCAGGAAAGTCGATTATCTCTAACACTGTCTATACCCATATCAGTACCTGTAAGCAAACATTATTTGAATCAGTATTAATTACAAGGTCATAAGCTAGGACTAAGCTTAGCAAAATGTGTGTTAAGACATACAAGTGAATATTAATCATTAGTAATTATATCTGATCTGATTGAGAGGTTTGGAATGATTTGACTGAGAGGAGCTCGATAGCACCAAAGCAATGTTCGTTGGGACCGGTCATTGGATGGGTGGCCACAAATTTGTTATCTCAAGTTCCTCTGTGCTTCAGAAGGCACGTTATGCCATTGGTCTCGGCTGCATCTGCAGCCCATTCTCACTTTATTCTTCCATCAATAGAGTAGGCCTGTGCCCCAGCACTGGGAACATTAAAGTGCTGTTTATGATGATGATCAGTGTGGCCGTACCATGAAGTATTAGTGCAATCCAAACGCGGGTGACAAAACGGAACGCCGCTCTACTCGGCTTATAGCGTTGTCTCACTTGAACAATGGGAATTGAGTCGCGTTTAGAGTTGGTGGTAAGACCCCTGATCTTTTGCGAGTACTGCTTACCTCTGTAGCTGCCAAAGTAGAGGGTTTATCGCTGTTTCCTAAGAAACAATTCATCGAAACACCAGAATTAACGGAGAAATTCATGAAGTACTCAAACTACCGACCTTGGACTAAAAGAGACTCTTGATTGGAAGCCACCAAAGAGATTTTGTTCTAGTGCTTCAGACTTGGAATACAATATTTACGCTCTCAAAGGCCATGTCATAGCAGTAAGTACCTAAGTACTCTTTCAATAAATCAAAGTTCTGTTCGTAGTAAAGCGTTCTTAGGAAACTTTGCGCCGAACGTTCAATTGTTCACTTCGACATTGAAATATAGATGAATTTTATACTTATCTACTAACTTATAGAAACATAGCTCAGTATAAAATTAATCGTATTTCATTTCGTTATTTCTATTTTTGGAGAATTAAACTTAGCTATTACAAAGGAAATAACTTTAACAATTACGAAAAAAGGCTCTTTTTTGAGATACAGCTTGCAAGAGGTAAAAAAATCTATGCCATTTGTTTTGTGATTCGTATTTTAATAAATGTGTATATTAACTACACGAGTTAGTACATGCGACATTTATTTTTGTAACTGTCATAATACTTGTTTATGACCTATCTATCAGTTCAGCTTATTCCATAAAATATTATTTTATATTATTTATTTATTTGCTATCATGCTAGATATAAGTATCAAAAAGTGCATTATGTTAAGCTATTCGTTGTAACATTTATATAATATAAATATTTTCAAACATTTAACATCTCGAGTGTAACTCGTGTGTAAATAACACAAAAAACAAAGCAAAATACACTATAATAATCACTAACAGCGGGTCGCAATATTCTATCTACAGTTAAAAGTAAGCTAACTAAAGTTTAGTTGCCTGGCATTTTTTGTTATATTACGATAAATAACAGAACTTGCTAAGCAACTAAGCTGTAGTACGTCTTTCTTCAACTGTTAATAGAATATAGGGACCCGCCGTAAAACACCTGCCTTGTACCATGTAGTTGTACAAAGCAAATGTAAAAAGAATTAGTGAAGAACCCATTTCCCGGTTCATTTATATTCAACTTGAAACATCATACCGTTCGCAGAACAGTGAATTAAAGACCTTGTAACAGATGTCCGGTAAGTTTAGATCCAGAATCTCAAGAACATTTGCAGGAATCCATTCTTGGAATATAAAAATGATTCGTCCTGCAAAATTATACTTGGCTTTTGAAAATGTAGAAATAATGTGACATCTTTCGAATTTTAACTAATCACATGCACATACATACATACATAAATCACGCCTCTATCCCGGTGGATAAGAGGTGAATCAACACCCACGCTTCGCCAATTAGGATAGGGCCCTTGTAGGTGGCGAGCCTATTGCCATGTATCGGGCACGTAAATAGTAATATATTTTTAGCTGGTATAAGAGATATCTTTCGAGTTTGAAATATTAGTTATTGAGAAGCTACATAAATACTTACTTAATTATAATAACATTTGCTGTATGGATCAGAATACATCTCCCCCGCGGGTGTCGTACAAGGCGACTAAGGGTAAAGATAGCGATGAGAAATGGGCACTAGGCAACAAGCATTAACTGCCGCACGCAGAGACGTCAATTAACTTTAATGAGTACTTAGTGTCAAAAAAAATATTGAAATCGAGACCATACAGTTTTTGACACTATGTACTCATTAACGTTATTTGACGACAATATACTGCGAGTTATGTGGCCCTTAGATAGCAAAAAGCTCGCCCCCTATTACATTGGACCTTATATAATTAGCAAAACGTAGATCTTAACCTACCCCTTCGGGGATAAATAGGCGCGATTCATGTATGTATGATAAAAACATTGACGTCATTAAAAACGATACTGAGGGGATAATTTGCCAAACACCAGAAAATACCATCTGTAATCATTAGAACTTTATTTGAGAACACGGAATATAGAAATAATTTATCTTATAACGTTTTCGGGGAATGGTAAATACAAAAGATTATTTATATCTTCACATGTGGGCGTACTGTGGATTGAAGACAAAACACCCCGAAGAATACGTAACCTGTTAACCGAAACGTATCTGATGTAACTGTTACATTAAAGTAACTCATACGTATTAATTACATTGACGACAAAGGTTTCGTGGAAGAATGAAGAAGGATTTCGCTAAATTGGTCACTTTTGAAGATGAGCGAGAATGGAAGGAAGACTGACAGATAAGTTAGAGTAAAGTAAAAAACTGGACATGAATATCAAATAAAACTCTCTCGTCTTGGTGTAAAATTGAAGTGTAAAAAATTTAACTGTAATAGACGTCAAAAAACAAAATATTAAAAAAGTATAAAAAACAATAATCATCAAAAAGTATAAATATCTATAAAAGAGGTTGATAGCTTAGAATCGGCAACAGTTACGATATATTATTTATTTGTTATTTGATCAACAAGACAGAACAATTATCATAACCCCATAAACTTGTATGAATGGAAGAGGAAACATACAGCGACGACTCCAGATAAATAAGATAGGTAGATATGATTTTTTGTATGTATGTAGATTTAAAATTTGTCAATCATCTAGCATCCATCAACCAAGTACTTAATGCTACTTGCTTTGGACTAGATGAGGCACATCATTATAAAACATGGTATGAAATTACTTCATAAAAATAATGAGAAGTGGAAATCCTTAACATAAAATTAATGCTAATTTAGGGAGGGATATCTGAAGAAAGGGATTGAATAAGGAAGGGAAGAGTTTTTTTCTATATAGGTACTTTCTTTATAAACTATTCGATTTTAATTTTAACATTATATAAATGTTAGAAAAATTAGTACAAAGATTTTGTGGTCCTTTTTCTAACCACCAAAATCTTTGTACTTTCTTTATGCCAATAAATAAATAATAAATAAATAAAACAATCTTATCTGAGTAACCAATCTTGGTACACTTCTTGTCTCCTTATTCTTCTGGTTTGTGCCTGATTATTTATCCACCAGTGAAAAACAGAACTTCGGTATGAATGAGTACGGAGAACATGCGGTAACGCATCTTGCGTTGAGGGCGATCGGAGATCACTACAAACAACGTAGCTTATAATCTTCCAATGTAATTTATCCTTTAACTAACTCATTTTTTTACTGTATTTTATAATTTATGCTATATAGAATATTATTTGCGTCTGCGTTAATGACTAGTAGAAATCAAGTCTTACTGCCGCACTCAGAGACGTCAAATAACTTTAATGAGTACTTAATGTCAAAAAATTTCATTTAAATCTAGACCCGGCAAAAATAGCGACTAGTTTTGAATTGTCATTTTTTGACATTATATACTCGTTAACGTTATTTGACGTCTCTGAGTGCGGCAGTAATTGTATGTTTGTACCTTCGTTAATAGCGTAGAGATTGAATCATGCTGTTCATTATCTTTTCTAGCCTTACGTTGGACATAGGGTAAATATGTTGTTAAAATTCACATTGAAGATGCGTGCAAAAATCTATTCATTTTATTTATTTCTTTTCATTTAAGTAAAAAAAAACTGCTCTCTAAACTATATAAAATAATAATTAATAATTATAAAAAAATATAATACAAATTAAAATATATATAAAATATATCACAATATTGAAATGTGGCTTATTAATTATTATTATTATTTTTTTTTTTAACCTATAAGATCCCACTGCTGGGCAAAGGCCTCCCCCGCAGCCCTCCATCTCGAGCGATCCCGAGCCAATCCCGTCCATGTCTTGCAGTACATTATTATTATTCATCGAAAACAAAATTTTAAACTAAAATAGTTAAAATCACATAGTAGGTTTGGTATATTCAAATATATTTCAATAAATCACTCGTATTTCTCTCCGAAGGGGTAGGCGACACTGGACCTCGAAGATACGATACGAAAGCAAAAAATGCCTATTAGACCTTATTTACATGACCCATTAATCCCGTTTCCCCAATTATGTTAGGTCCCATATAGTAGGGAATGAGCCCATTGCCATGTTTTGGCACATAGATCATAGTATATTGCAATACGTAATTCCGTAAAATTGTTAATAAATAATTAAGAATAATTGAATAATAGCATCGTCAATTGTTTTAAAACTAAGTGACTAAAAAGTAAATTAAAGGTAAAATACCTCGCCTAAGTCTTCTGAGATAGGAAGTATACCAATAACGCTGGCTGCATTACCTCACTGAATGGCGAGACTAATTTTTTGCGCGAATTACAAACCAGCCTTATTGTCACCTACTATCTCACGTAGCCGCTCTGTAATATCCTGAAAAAGTCGGCTTCTGGACCCCATGGTCGCAGATTCTCTATCCTAAGCGGCTCAAATAGATAGTCTCCTGAGAGACCGGCGTGTATGCGCCGTTTGAGGGATTCTGCGGAGGCTGCAGCCGATCCGGACATTGCTGAGTTAAAAAATAATTAGTTGTGAATAATTATTGAATATACAGAACAATTTGTTTTACCTATTATTGTAAAGCACGAGGTCAGTTCAGTTCAACGATCACAGACTATCAATTAACGGAGCCAACATGACTTGGAGTATCGGAGATCGATTCGGTGCGGCCGTGAGCGATCGCGACACTCATGTTAATTCACGCTTCAATGTTACTGATAAGCCCGCCGCCGGAATACGGAATGAGTGCTAGAGGAAAAGTGCCTTTGTTGACGCCTGGACCTTTCGCATTAGATCGTTCCGATACGAAACTTATGGGGGCGAGTTCAGTCTGTTTACTCCGTCAAAGTGTCCGTGTGTCACACATAGACTTGAGGCGCTTAAATCATAAGCGACGGTGGAGTAGAATACATACATCGTCATCACCATGCCCTTATCCCATCCCATTTGGAGTCGACGCAGTATGTCCTCCATTTTCTCTCCCTTCTGTCACTTGTTATCTCCTCATCCACATCCACCTTCACATCATACATACATAGAGTGTGAAAGTAATTCTGCTGCCTATTACTCATCGCTGTCATTACCCTTTGTCGCCTTGTACGACACTCGCGGGAGAGATTGGGGGTAGTGACAATAATAATTGTATTCTGGGGGCCTGCCGCCTAACTCGATTGCTGATGATAGCTATATTGCAATGCACTACTTACGGCTATAGCAGATTATTAGTTCAAAGCTATCACTAATAGTTTAGGTACATTTAGTGCGACACCATGACGTCATAAACTATAGCTTTTGCTTTAGCAATCGAGTTAGGCGGTAGGCCCCCTGGGGGCCTAGACAAAGTAACATACCGACAAAGATAACGAAGTTCGATAAAGCAAAATGTATGGGATTTGACGTTAGTCGTCGTGAAATCACGTGACCAAAATCGTCTTCGTAAGTTCCTAGTTATGTTGGTAGCGCAAGCTAAGACGCTGTAGTTACCAAAGTAATATGGCCGATCCTGACGAACTTTGACACGTTATCGCTATGAAACGATTGCCACTTGGCTACGGGCCCTGGTCTGCCGCAGCACCCATCGAAACCATACTGTCGCTTATACCAGATACTTCCCCTGCCTGTATATTATATTTGAAACATATAAGCTTGTAGGCAAGTGTCGTAGAATGTCGTAGTTGTGGGTCTAACATTTATTTAAGGCATAAAAATAAAAATAAAATTGCTAGCTCAAGCACAAGCACATTTGATAAATTAAAATAATGACATAATATTGATAAAAGAATTAAAAATTATATTTGATTAAAAAAATGCTAGTATGATACAAATAAGAAATCATCTTATTGTTCCACTAAAGACATTAAAATGCCATTATTATTTTGCTATCTTATATGTTTGTTATTTAATTAATAATACGTATTTCATAAAAAATATATAAAATAAAAAATTTCTCTTTCTCTTCTCTCCAAAACCTAATTGCGTCCTCGACGGGGTCCATTGAATAATATTACCTTACTACCTTTACATTATGTTTTGTAATAAAGATATTGCGTATTAATTTCAGCAGAAAATTATCCCACTGAGACCATATCATAATATATTATCTTATAATTTATAAGATTGTAAACTTGCAATTTAAAAAAATCTAAAACTACTTCTGTGTCGTTTTAGAATATTTTTAATTGCTGAATATTATATTGGTTAAATATGCCGCGTGGTGACGGCAGAGCAGAATACAATTGTCACCACCCCCATCTCTCCCGTGGGTGTCGTACAAGGCGACTAAGGGTAAAGACAGCAATGAGTAATGGCCAGCATTTCTCTCATACCACCTAGCAACATAAATTTGTACTGCGATTTATGTACCCGATATATGGCAATAGGCTCGCCACCTGTTACATGGGACCAAACATCATTGGCGAAAAGTGGGTGTTAATTCACCTCTGCCTACCCCTTCGGGGATATAGGCGTGATTTATGTATGTATGTATTAAATATGATAATTATAAAAATGTTTATGAACAATTATAACAGCGTGGGTGCTAGTTCACCTCTGCCTACCCCTTCGGGGATATAGGCGTGATTTATGTATGTATTTTAACAACAGCTATATATTTTTGAGCATGATAACGCGATCAAAATTGTACACTCGGCGTATTTCCGATAAATTATTGGCAAACGGATCAAAATAAATACCTCTTCAAGCTTGTCAGCTACAACGCAACGATCTAGAATCTTTGTAAATTTAATGGAGCGTGAATAAGAATATTTCCATGATTGTTAATAAATAAATTTGTTCGCCTTCAAACGATTTCATTAGCTTTTATAAACCATAGTTGACAATTAATTGGATTGTATTTGAGTACTTTAAATTGTATAAGTTTATCTTTTCAAGTACGCTTGCAAAATTCCCAAGGGAAATCTTAACAAATATTATGTCTGTCTGAAAGATATTGAAATCACGTAAATTTTGGAAATTAAATAAACGCACTTGTATAAATAAACATAGCTGTCCTAAGCTAACTTATCAGTATTTGTTGGTACATTTTATGTTAAATGATAAAGATAAAGATAAAAAACGTTTAGATCAGCTGAGCGTCCCAAGGAAATTCTACTATAGTGTTAGAAAATAGTCAATAGTCCAAAAATATCTATTTACATTATGCGAAGATCTGGTCAAAAACCGGCTGAGTTTGGAAAAGCGGTCTTCGTCTTCATTGCGAAGAAAAGTGAAGTAACTGGTCTAAAGACACAAGCTCCACAGCATTGATCAATCAATCACCACATCACCAGACCTTTAATTACCCCACAGCTGGGGCACGAGCCTTCCCTATGGATGGAATAATATAGGGAGATTGGGCCACAGCCCACCACGCTGGCCCAGTGCGGGTTGGTGGGTATTAACGACTGCAGATGCAGCCGGGACCAACGGCTTAACGTGCTTTCCGAATCACTGAGGAACTCGTGATAATAAATTTTTGTTCACCCATCCAATGACAGGCCTTAGCGAAATTGCTTGGTTTACACAATCACAGGCAAAGCGCGCGGTGCCACTGCGCTAGCGAGCTCTCGGTTCTACAGACTAGCTAGTAATGATTATTTTATCAGAAAGAGGACGAAATCAGGCAAGTATTTAATTGCTGTCTGGGTGTGTCTGGGGGGAAGAAACACTATAATACGTCTACGATCCATCACTTGATACAGGAAAAATATTTCCACGAAACTGGGCTCTTGAATTTCTTGGAACAAAAATAGATGATAAAGGACAATTACTGTCGTTGGCTTTCTAATTGACGGAAACAAGGTAGATGAACACTATTAAGCTTGATATACAATAACTATCTAACTTCTCGTCTAAATTGGTTACTCAATCATATTCGATTCTAGGTTTAGCTCCGGACTGGAAACTTCGAAAGGTCGCGAATGACAAGCACTACATAATGACAAATTATGACGTAGCGGTTTCTACGTTTAGACCGGATATATTACTTTATTCACGGATACTGAAGCGTGTAATGTAATGCTAGTCGAACTGACTGAACCATGGGAAACGAACACTTCTAAAGAGCACGCAACGAATAACCAATAAGTACTTGACGTAACAAACCAACTAACAAAAAAATAGTTTAATTGTAAGTTTGTACTATGATGTTGAGGTGGGAGGGGTATACCAGCTTAATAGATACAAATACATTATTAAAAGACCTTAGTTTGTTCAGAACTTTACTGGAACGTGTCTAAGGCAGCTCTTGTATAATCTTACCAAATATAGCTGGTACAAGGGAAAAAAGCCGAGGTGGCTTATGTGAGAGTTAACATGTTGTGAAGGGGCCCCGTGAATCTACACTTTTGTAACAAATCCCAAGCACTGCTGAGCAGTCAATTAATGCTAAGAATTTTTGTCTCGGCTTCACAAATGCTTCTAGTCACATTTGCTTATTTAAGTTAAAGTTTAGATATCGCTAATTTCTTCAAGTAGTCTATACAAGTGTTGGCGACATCTGTCGAGGTGTTCGTACAATCTAAGAAAGAAATCTCTATAAGTCTATTGCAAGCCGCGACGGTCCATTTGTGATCACTTACTTGAAAAGGCTTTTAGGCGGCCAGAGACCCGGCGGAGTAGCCCTTGGCGCTAGTTAAAGTTAAGTAGATGTTTCTCGTATACATGAATACATAAATCATGCCTATATCCCCGAAGGGGTAGGCAGAAGTGAACTTGAGAGCATACATACATAAATCACGCCTTTATCCCCGAAGGGGTAGGCAGAGGTAAATGAACACTCACTTTTCGCCAATGAGGTTAAGTGATATGTAATAAGTGGCGAGCCTATTACCATAGGTATATCGGATACATACATTACATACATACATACATAAATAACGCCTATATCCCCGAAGGGGTAGGGAGAGATGAACTAGCACCCACGTTTCGCCAACTATATCAGATACATTTCGGACTACATACATACTATTCGGATACATAAATCACATTATATTGCTAGGTGGTATGAGAAAAATGTTTCTGCCTACTCATCGCTATCTAGTCGCCTTGTACGACACCCACGGAAGAGATGGGGTGTTAATTGTATTAATTGTATTCTGCTCTGCCGTCACCACACGGCTTATTCGAGAGCAACTATCTGTCCTCAAAAGCACAATCCATAAAATTATCATATTTTGGTGCCTTTAATTTTAAACCTTGCACGTCGCCCTTTGATACGATTCTCAAAATTTCATTTGCTCTGACTGTAGTCGCACTTCGGAGTAGTATGCGAGATATCATATTTCCAACTCCAGTAAAATTAATCACCAATATAGGTTAGAACCGGAATCAACGCGATTATGTAGGTATTTACCTTTTTTAATGCTACATAATCGCGTTAATTCCCATGCTAACCTAACGCGAAAGTTTAAAAGTGAAATTAATCACCTCCCAAATATGATGCTAAATGTATGAGATCAAAACCAACTGGGACATAAATATGATATCTGACTGAGAATTGACAGTCGTTCAAGTTAATAGCCTCTGAGTATCATAAGCCCAAAGCTCATTTCATTTTATAACTTATTGAAAATTGAAAAATAACCCCTCATCATCTCTCATTGAAAAAGATTCGCTCATTTAATTTCATAACGTGTTAGCCGTGTGGTGAAGGCAGAGCAGAATACAATTGTTACCACCCCTATCTTTCCTGTGTCTGGTGTCGTACAAGGCAACTAAGGGTAAAGAGCGATACGATGAGTAATGGGCAACAGCATTACTCTTATACCACCTTACTGCGATTTAAGTGCCCGGTAGATGGCAATAGGCTCACTACATATTACATGGGACCTAACTTAATTTTCGAAAAGTACGTAGTAATTCACCTCTGCCTACTCCTTCGGGGTTATAGGTGTGATTTGTGTATGTTAAAAAAGAATAAACTAATAAAACTCAAACAAGACAAGTGCTGAGAGAGCACAGATCATTTAGAAATAATGCATAGAGTTTTACTCGTTCAACCAAAACCTGTTTACAACGACTCAATTCCAGAAAAGAATTAAAATACTCTTAAAATAGACAAGACAGACAAGAATTACTTTCAAAATAGAAGTATGGTCCCCATCAATGATCGAATCACTCCATTATGTTAATGAACGCAGAATTGATAGAGATTTTCGAGAGTCCTGTCGTGTCGTTAATCGTAACGGTTTCCCTCTTAATCGTCGAGAGATAAAACAATATGACCACAATTTTTGGGTCTACTCATAGGTACATTTTATATAAGACAGGTTTGGTTAAAACGTATTTTTAAGGGACTGGGATTCGGTCGTTTACACAATGTAGTCGTTATGATACCAACCCATGGTGGCTTACATACGTAATTGGTGAAACATAAGTATTAATTCGGCCCTGCCTACTACTTCGGGAATAAATAGGCGTGATATATGTATGTATGTGTAAATAGTTTTCAAATAGTAAATTCAATTAAGTACCTATACATTATTTTTATTTTAAACCACCCTTAAAACAATTATTGCAGGCTAACCCAATGCAATATGTGAAGATAAAAATATTGACAAACAATTCAAGTTCTCTATTTTAGTTAGTGTGTTTAACTACAAATAAAAAAACAACCTTTGCGAGGTCACTTAAAATTCGATATTCAATAGTGAAAATGTTTTTTGTACATTTATCGAAAGAACTAATAAACTAGTCTAACCAATTAGTTTAATAAACGTTCAATCTTAGGTGAATTATAAATACCCGTTAACAATACAAGACATTCAGAATAATTGAATCTAAAATTCAAACATAAACTTACTGCAATTACTACGTAATGTAAATAATTAATAACATAGCTGCCAACAGCAACGTAGAGCAGTACTATAAAATTATTAATTGATCTTAGAAAGGCAATTAATATAAGTCGCAATATCTTATTTAAATATGCTTCAACAGAAGCTTATTGGTGTACTCGCAATTATATCGATTGCGATACGTAATTAATTTTACACTTCAAATTAATTCGACATGAAAATTAACATCAGTATTTTTGATACCATATTATATGTATCAAAAATACTGATTCAAATCATATTTATACGCAAAATGACTAACGTAGTCACACTCCCTGCCACACTAGCGGGTGCCGTGGGAGGCAAATATAGTGTATGTAAGTTGCAGTAAAAACTCTTAGCCGATCAAAACCACTTTTGACTATGTACGGGTTTTTTTTTAATTGAAAACTATTTATGACCTAACCTAACCGACGGGACTGAGATGGGTATTAACCACTGCAGATGCAGTCAGGACAATGGTCATAACATGGTCTTCTGAAGTACGGAGTAACTTGTGTACGTCGGTTATGTTGAGTTAATAAGGTGCCCAGTTGAATAAAAAGCCTACGTCACAACTAATTTTACCTGGAATTGATTTTGAAAACGTGATTTTTGAAAGATTCAAACAAATTATTTCAGGTGAATATGGTAAGTATATTTCCATCGAACAGGTCCTTTGATCTGCAAAGATGACACCAGCGCAAGACACGGTCTAAGTACACGTTCGCTCGAAGTTAATCAAAAAACCTCACGAGAATAGAATATAAATTTATGTATGATTGAATACTCCCAATGTTCAGCTACAGAACAAATAATGATCCTTACAATCCTGAAAAGCAAACAACTCGCAGGGACAAATTCATATTTCAACCAACCTTTAAGTCTGATTCAAAACGTGGTGGAATTTTTAAGATCGTTTCACTGTGTTCAATTTATTGAGTTATATTAAAAGAGCGATGAATGTTGATGTCGAGGCAGGGGGAAGACAGAAGACACATTATATTGTTGAATCGATACGAATGGGATGAATGTCACTACTGTCTCTAACATGCATGTATACAAATAGAATAACATGTTTAAAGTTGGTGAAATATTATTACCTTAAATTGTCCAATCTTTATAGAATAATAAACATATTTTTCATCCCACCATCTCGGAAAAAGCGTTTTTGCTCTTCGATATCTGAGTGCAAAAGCCGTTTTTATCCTCTAGAGGTTAAAGTAAATTTGAATTTAGAACATCGTGTGCAATGAGTTTGTTAATTCAAAACATCATTAAACATATTTATTTCTACCTCCATGGTGCCGAAATTGTCATGCAACCTATTTTAATTTGTTAAAAACTCGGACTCGGAACCTTCTTGGTGTACTTTTTTTGTAATTTGCTTTGCGCGCGCCATTTTCTTTTCACGTCACGAGTGTTTGGCGCGTTTCGTGGTGTCAGTCAGATTTATTTTCACTAATTCAAAAATTGTTACAGAGTGGATTTTGTGCAGTGTAAGTGGTGTTATTTTGATGCACAAGCATCCGTGTTGATATGCAATTATGCAGAATCATCGAAAATAAGTCTGATGATGTGTTTGATGTTGTGGTGAAGATCACTATAAAAAGTGGTTTTATCCATTTCATCAAGCACTATCATTAACTCTGTTACCATTCAATTCGCGCCAAGCACTCCCTAGATGCGTTAAAATATGTGGCACCCATATTTTAACGTAAAATTCATTTCATTCATACTTTTCACCCACTCATTATTTCATAAGACTACAGATAAAATATACACTAAAGACTTGGCTGTATGGGCTAGACCCTTTGCCTTCCCTAAAATATAGGCAGAATTAAAAAACACTCTTTTCACGTCACAAATTTGTTAAAACCTAGGACTCCTAGGAGTTCCGTGACGGTCAATCAGCTTGGCGTCAATCTTGCTTTAAACATTTTGATCGTCTATAACGCTTGCTGGATGCTTGAGTCAAGCATTTAAAAGCTTTTTAGGTCTGTTTGATTTTTTTACGCTAGCAACGGAACAAAAGCATACAGAAAATCAACGTGCTTGACTCAAGCTGATTGACGGTCTCGGAACTCCATTAGGGATGGTAATTTTTATTAGGGACTTACAGGTGTGTAAAAATATAATAAAAATATAATCTTCTGTTTATAGGTTTTCCCTATAAACAGAAGATTATATTTTAGGCTGAAAAGCCCGCGGACTATTCACTACCGGGGACAAGTGTGGGTTAATTAGTGTTAACGACTAAAGATGCAACCAGAATGTCTGGACTATACATTCGGATTGAGCTCCTCCAGAATATTTGTTAATTGAAGACTACCAATACATCAAGCCTATAAAATGATCATATTTGTTGGTATTGGTACCTACCTATAACAAATAGTTATTCAATCTATGTGTAATAATGTGATTGTTGAGACAGATGTTAAAATATTTATTACGTTCAGCTATAATATAATAAAAACATACCCATCAATTCGCACTGCGCCAGAGTAGTGGGTTATGGCCCATTCTCTCTAAATTCTTCGATCCATAGGGAAGGCCTGTGCCCTACAATGGGGACATTAAAGGACTAATGAAGAAGAATCTGAAATATACCTTTCGTCCCTTGAGCACGACCCATTTCTGAGTAAAAAAAAATAATCAGCTAAAGAACTCAATGGAGGTTATTAAGTTTTATAATCCTGTTTAACTAAAATCAAATTAAATTTTCTTCCAAAAGGGTACCACAATTGCTTAATCTGCGGACGTTAATCGGGCAACTTTTGGATATTCGCTGATTGTTTGACACGATTCTAGAGTTTTAAAAGCGGTGGGGTCCAGAAACCAACTTTATTTTGTTTTTAACCGCAACCTTTTTGTATTCATTATGTACTAGAGAATTGTTATAAGTACTAATATCTTATGGTAAAAGAGCCATGTGGTGACGGCAGAGTAGAATACAATTGTCACCACCCCAAATCTCTTCCGTGAGTGTCGTACAAGGCGACTAAGGATAAATCAGTGATGAGGAATGGCCAGCAGCGTTCCTCTTATACCACCTAGCAATGTACTGCGACTTTTGTGCCCGATAAATGGCAATAGGCTCGCCACCTATTACATGGGACCTAGCATAATTGGCGAAGCGTGGGTGCTAGTTCACTGGTGAATTATGTATGTATGTATGTATGTAAAAGAGCAATATCCGTTTCTAAAATACTTAAATAAATTAGACTCACCAATAAATTTGTGGTGAGAAAAAGTTCGAAAAATTATAGTCTTGATGCGGGAATTGAACCCGCGTCCTCTGCATTCCGGGTAGCCTTTACCACTCGGAAGACTCATTCAGAGATTAAGACTAAGAGCTGTGTTCCTGATGTAGAAATAGAACCTGCATGTTCAGCGCTTTACAAAAAAGATATATTGTGATGGAAATTGTGCAATTTAAATGTTCGAAGGCCAGTTTGGTCGAATGGTCAGGTCGCTGGCTATGAGCCTCGAT
Organism: Cataclysta lemnata; assembly: GCA_963931975.1. Taxonomy (NCBI): domain Eukaryota; kingdom Metazoa; phylum Arthropoda; class Insecta; order Lepidoptera; family Crambidae; genus Cataclysta; species Cataclysta lemnata. The sequence continues at coordinate 9,245,811 of OZ008341.1, read as the reverse complement.
TCCCCGGGTTCGAATCCTGGTAGGGATCTTAATGTTTTGTCATCAACACAGGCATTTGTTCTCGAGCCACGGTCGTTTATATGTGTAATATATTGTGAAGACTTGGGGGAAAAAATCGTTTCTACGTCACGCTAGCACAAGCTGATAAGCCATCTTCTTAATGAAGTCATGCTTTTTGTTTATCTGACGAGTGCTTGTTGTCATGCGCAGTAAACCGTCACGCTGCTCGTACAATTGGCAAATTAGTCTTTTTAAAAGGCCGCCTTTGGTATGTTAAGCACGGTCGTAAATAAACAATTCAACTTACAACTCCAACTGATTAGGCCTTAGGTAACTGAATGGATCTGTTTTTAAGAGGGTATAGGAAAGTTCATTTTCCCTATAGACTAGTCTGAGAATTGGGAAAAACAAGATCTCAAGATTTGTACGTTCAATGCACCCAGACACCCAGAGCATAAATCATAAAATCTTAATGGAAAATATGGAATACGGATATGTCTTAAACGCTTAATGACTTTAATACACACATTTGACGGCAGCTATGGTGGAATGTTCAGACGGAAGGGGTTAGAATCCTGGTACGGCTGCTAACTTTGCTCTAGCTAGTTGATAGGTGTAAATGTAAGAGATGACAACGTTTAGCATGCCATGTATTCACCGTGCGTGTGCCGGGTCCAACTTTGAACTTTTTTTCATGAGGTCAGTATTATAGTCCCCTTTTGTATGAATTATTGTGACAAAACGTGCTTATAAAGATTACCGTACGATACCCGAGAGATAAGGAGTGCTGACAATTGTATTCTGCTATCCTGTCCTGTCACCACAGGACAGCATCTATATCTACATACAATTACATACATACATAAATCACGCCTATATCCCCGAAGGGGTAGGCAGAGGTGAACTAGCACCCACGTTTCGCCAATTGCCATTTATCGGGCACAAAAGCCGCAGTACATTGCTATTGCTAGGTGGTATAAGAGGAACGCTGCTGCTCATTCCTCATAATGATTTATCCTTAGTCGCCTTATACGAAACCCACGGGAGAGATTTGGGGTGGTGTCAATTGTATTCTACTCTGCCGTCACCACACGGCGACATCTTTATCCATCTAAGAAAAATACGCATAATGCTAAATACACAAAATGTTAGATCCCCATAATTTCAATACATCACGGTCTACGTCTGCATTTCAGAGGCCTTAATAACCCAGCCGTATAATAAGGCTGGAATGAACACGCCTCTTATAAGCATTCTTGCTTTATCTTTGATCTCTTACAGCGACAAAATCAAGGAAAGCTTCTGTCGCCAAATAATCCATATAATATGTAACATTAATCTCCCAAACTCAGCACTGCGGTGTGGTTTACGTCGAACTGATATTGAAATAAATAGAATAGGTAACATCTGCCATAGGATGTGATCTACAATAAATGGCCTTCTTCCTGCTCTAGGCGGAGTCAGCACAACATGTTTTCTTCTTCCACTCCTCTCTATCCTTCACCAATTTCATATCCACTCTTCTCACTATCACATCCTCGTTAACACAATCTATCCATCTCTTCTTTGGTCTTCCTCTCCTTCTACGTCCTTCCACGTTCATACCTAACTTTATTCTGCAGTAATCTCATGTTAAGGAATTGCGAATTATTAGAGCGAATCTAACAACTATTTTAAAACTTGAATACATAAATGACGTCTATTCATCGCCCAAGGGGTAGGCGGAGATGTATTAACACCCACGTTTCGCAAAAATAATGTTAGTTCCCACGTAATAAGTGGTGAGCCTATTGTCATCTATCGGGCATGTAAGTCGTAGTAATTTCTAGGAGGCATTCTTAGGATGCTGCCCATTCAACGAAGTCTTTACATTTAGTCGCCTCGTGATCTTATGATTTGCTTAGTGATCTTTTAATGGCAATTAACATTCTCGCCTCCTCTGATTTTATCGTTATAATGATTTACACAAGAGTGTCCGCTTTTGAGTGGCAAAAGTGCTCGCTTTGACCCCCTTTCCTTAATTGTCCTTATTGAAAGTGGTTTGGGTTCAGTCTCCTAAAACACGCTCCTATTCTAACTCGTAGCGTCGGCATGATTGGATTTACTATGATAATTGGTTAATCAACACTGATCAGAACGCTATGAATTTTGTACGAAGTCGACACAGCATGAATTAGACCTAAAGATTAACAATAAGGACATAGTATTAATTTTTGTAAGTTTTGTAGTATTCATAAGTTCTAATCTGAATACGTTCCTGCTATATTTTACATTCATTCTTTCTTACACATGCTTACTACTAACGGCTTTAACCTAAAGTTTTCCTAATAAGTATCTACGTATGAAGCAGTCTTACCTTTGCAGTTTCCAACCACAGGTTTCAGCACTGGTGAACTTACGATTATTACTTAGGTACCTAATAAAATACATACCTATTTTTATTAAAATATTACCAAATTAAACTCTATAACGACACTTTTCTATACTAATAATAAAAAGCTAAAGAGTTTGTATGATTAAACGAACTAATCTTAGGAACTACTGACTCAAATTGAAAAAATATTTTTTCAATTTGAGTCAGTAGTTCCATTTCTATATAATAACCGACATTAATGCGAGTGAAGTCGCGGGCGTCCACTAGTTTTAAATAAAATGACCAACCGCGTCGCCGCCGCTCCGTCGGCTGCGCTCGGACCGTCACAGTGACGTCACACACATTCCGCGCACACTGACTTAGCGGCACGAACGGCCTAATGTTTAAAACTTAATAACTTCGTAAGTAATGGTCCGATTTGGATAATTCAAAAAGATATATCATTCTTATGCTATATATAGAATAGCGTGGATACTACTTAAATTGAATTTGCTACCTTTACTGATCCTCGCTATTGAACCAATACCTGCCACAAAAGGATCAAAAAAATATGTTAACGATTTTCTAAGCAGTCACCTGATGAATACGTACCTATAACAAAATAAATATTAATTTTAAAAAATGCTAAAGTAGCTTATTATATTTTTTATATTAATATAATTTAAGTATTTGTTTGTACTGTCAAAGCAAGGGCAATTTCTCTATCTTTTTGATTTCACGTTGTCAAGCAAATTCTCACATCCGAAGTAGATGTTTTTACAAATAGAAGTTTTGTTCAACATTATTTAACAAAATTTTTATGAAGAAAAAATTGAAAATGAAGTGTTATGAAAAAAAAATACACTATGCTACTATGTATTACAAGATGTTTTGCATGAGTAAGAGTTTTCCTACCGAAGGAGATTTACTATCAAAAATTTACTATCCATATAGTTCCTATACAGTTTCATTTACCGGTTAATCCAACCTTCGCGTCTATGACAAAGTCCTAACTGCCGGCAGGCTTATGAGCTTTAAAATATGCTATTAAAAGTTAGCCAACAGCCATCGTAGAACGAGGGCTGCCTTTTTTACAAACAACTTTATCCTTTGCGGATACAGTGCTATAATTTATAGTGAGGAGATAATACACGAAAGCTAGCTCCCGACTTGATGGGGAATGGAAGAATCCAAAATGTTTATTTATGATAAATGATTATTTAATCATTAAACTTCTTGGAATGGACAAATTATGAAAAGATAAATAATAAAATAGGATATGAAAATAGATGAGATTACTAAATTAATAATAGGTTGGGGAAAAAAGTTTCTTCGCATTTTTTAAGAAAATTCAAAACATTTTTTAATATAGTTTATTTACATTTAACTAAAGTATGTAGGTACCATTTTGTTCGATAACTTTTTGCCATCTTGTAGGTAGGGACATGATCCCATTGCTATAGAAATTTTGGGACTTCTGGTCAAAATACCGCGACAAGTGGTTTTGGCAGTCCTCTCGTGATGTTAACCTGACACTGCCTAAAGAATTCTGAAGAGACCGAAACAGGTGGAAATCTGAAGGTGCAAGGTCAGGACTATACGGCGGATGCATTAACACCTCCCAGCCAAACTCTCTTTTTGCTTAGTGGCTAAAGATGTGTGAGGTCTAGCGTTATCATGATGAAAAACCACACCCCTTCTGTTGATTAATTCCGGCCGCTTTCTCTCAACTTCTTGCTTTAATCTCATCAGTTGTTCGCAGTAGAGTTCAGAATCGATGGTCCTGCCTGGTGGTAACAGCTCATAATGAATAATGCCCTTCCAATCCCACCACACGCACAGCATCACCTTGTTGCGAGTTAACCCGGGTTTCGCCACAGTCTGTGAAGCCTGACCGGCCTTTGACCACGACCTTTTTCGCACGTTCTTGTCGTACGTGATCCACTTTTCATCACCAGTTATCAGCTTCTTCAAAAATGGTTCGGTTTCATTACGTCGTAATAAAGAATCACAAATGAGTACTACTAACGGAACTCACTGAAAGAAACCTAATGAACCATTCATTAGGTTTCTTTCAGTGAGCTCGTGAGGTACCCAAATGTCGAGCTTTTTTGTGTACCCAGTTTTTTTCAAATGCGCCAAAACTATTTTGTGGTCAATTCCCAGTTCTTCAGCTACGTCGTAACTACTGACATGCCGATCTTGCTCCACTTTTTCAAAAATGGCATCCATTTTATCTGTAATAGGGCGACCAGAGCGACGTGCATCTTTGACATCAAAATTTCCGGATTGCAAACGCTTAAACCAAATTTGTGCTACTCTCACAGACACTGCACTAGGTCCATAAACATCGCAAATTTTTTTCGCGGCTTGCGTTGCATTTTTACCTTTTTTGTAGTAAAATTTTAAAATGTATCGAATTTCTTCATTAGATTCACTCATCTTGGCGGTACGAAAAACAAATGAAAATCACACATTTTCCTAATTCAAATTAGGAAAATGTGTGATTTTCATTTGGAATTATGTTCTTTAAAATTTAAACTTTCAATGATACCAAAACCAGCCAGATACAAATAGTATAGTTAAAGAGATTTTATTACAATTTTATACATACTATAATGCGAAAAGACTTTTTCCCCAACCTAATATGTACTTCGGATGACGAGAAGATATTGTGCTGCTTAGGTAGTCGCTTAGAATCCGGTTTGATAGTAGGTTAACGATAAAATGTATTGTTTTCAATAAATAAAATAAAAGGTCATGAAAATCTTGGAAAATACGACGTTTCTTTTTGGCACGGTTAAAATCATCATATAACAAGTACTATTATGTCCCGTAGAAAGGCTATTGAAACTGAGCTAAATGCGAAAGGTTTGTTAGTTAGCACGGTTGAAGTTGATTTGATTGAAATTTGTTAGACACATCGTTAGAATGGTTGGACTATGGCTTGGGGTTGAGAAGTGTGATACTGTTTATTTGGATTACGGTCTGAAATCGTTTTTGAATGATTGTAAATATAATTTTCGGCATTAGATTGTGTGTATGTTGGATTATCTCATGTTTATATTCCAAATAATTGGCTTGTTACTTGAAGAGCAGGGGAAGGTGGTCCAAAACGAGCATGCTGCCTATGTGAAATTGTTGTCATACATCCAAGTAGACAGGACGCTGATAACGCTGATTTACTTAATGTTAACCTTAAAATTGCTTTTTTTTGAGGAGCTCGCTAGCGCAATGGCACAGCGCGTTTGGCCTGCGATTGCGTAAACAAAGCAATGTTCGCTAAGGCCGGTCTTAAGATAAGTGACCAAAAATGTATTATCTCGAGTTTCTCGTACTTCGTAAGGCACGTTAAGCCGTTAGTCCCGGCTTTAAAAATGTCGGTTTTAAAAATTGTTTTATACACTACGTTTCAGGCAAAGGGTTCACTTTAGGCGTATTTCCCCTATTTTAATTTTCGAAACTGAATTACCTAAGTTGACAAAGATTAAATGGGTGATGTCAAAAGGGACCAGATAATTCGTTTTGGGTATTTACATACCTACACACACATTGCAAACTCACTCTTATGTAAATAGACTAATTTAGGATGTCGAGTAAATAATTAAAAATATATTTCACAAAGATTTTTATGCAACAAAAAATTTAATGCAAATGTTGGTAGATATTAATTTACTCTTCCATGGTGGATTGTAAAAATTACTTAGAATATGACAGACCTGTCTCACTCCAGGGACGTCGTAAAAGAGAAAGACTACACGGTGTAGGTAGACCAATAAGCAACATGGGTCACCAGAATGGTGGAGTTTAAACCACCAAACAGTATATCCAAAGAGGGTTGGTGTTAGACAGACGGCCGGCTGAAAAACCTTAACCAAATCCTGGAACATTGGATTGGAATGTTGTCATCCCAATCACTATCTCCGTTCTTCGGTCTCTCAAAATGGTTCTTGACACCTTTTTTGATGAATAAATTTTATAGAATTTCATTCATCACTAGCACATTTCTGTTGCGATGGATGATATGAATCAAAAAGGAGTGGATGGCGTGCTTTTGTTTATCTTAAAAAACAAATTGTTTCACTATAACAAAAACAATTACTATAGCCCACAGTCATATATATATTGTTTTCCTTCTGAAGTAACGGAAGCGTGTCCGCAGTTTCTTAAACGAAATATTGGTTTTATATCGCCGCCTAAGGTGCCACGTGATGATACGACGGCAGAGCCTTCATATCACAGTTACCTCTCAGTCAATAATGGGATTTTGGAGATTCCAGCAAAGCTCCTATGCTGAAACTGCTAGACTTCGAAATTATACTATAAAAATTATTAACTCGTAATACCGCCCTTAAAACAGATTGGATAGTGGATAGTAATTAGTACGTGGAAATACTAAAGAATTGAAATCGTTTGACTCTTTTACACTATGCTACCGGAGTCGCCGAAGGGTTCATCGTCAGCCTCTGCCTCCGCCCTTGCCGCATTAATTAGCCGGCGGCATGAGAAAATTAATGTCACGAATAATAGCGATGTTGGCGACTTCTTTCATCATACTAGCAGGGTAGCTGACCCCCGAATACAGAAACGCTAATCAAAGTTTGAGACCTGCTTAACATTTAATTATTGTCAAAATTGACGTTTTTCAATACAAATTCTGACAGGTACTGTCCACTTAACTTGATAAGCAGTCCCCAAAATTTGAGCAGCGTTTCTGTATTCGGGGGTGAGACTCTCATACAGCCCTAGCGCTATACAAGTCCGAAATGATACTCGTCGTTTAGTTGAATAGTCCGATCGCTGGCTATCAGCCAAGATGTCACGGGTTCAAATCCTGGTGGGGCATTACAGACAATTTCTAATAAACATTATTATGTGTATTAAAAATTGTCTGTAATCTATTTCATAATACATTATACATAGAGTCTGTGCTGCAAAACCAACCTGTTACTCGGAATAACTACCTAATGTTATGTGTAAGCATTATTAATTTTTAAACTATATTTGAAATAAAACAACTTTTACGGATTAGACTCGCGTATATTTAGATGTTTGGCATTATTATTTATCCCGACGTTTCGATCACTTTACAGCGGCCGTAGTCACGGGTGACTAAAGATGACAGGTGTCTTCATCGTGAAGATGAAGTATATCTTTTTAATGCTTACCACACCAAATTTTACTATAAGTGACTGTCTCTTACTTATAGCATAGGCCTTGCGAGCGATATGCATAAGTTTCATTGAATATTCAAAGACCTAATTGCATTAGATATGTACGTGAGAAGGCGTCCTGTCCACTGGGACGTGCGATAATATATGGGCGCTGCAGAGGTTTTCTACCGATTCGTGCATAAGATAACAAGCCAGGAATTTATGGACTGCGCAGCGGAGACGGCAGAAGAACGAGGCTTTACGTGCGACGATGCCGTAAAATTTATTTATTGATAACGTGACGCCCTAAGAGCTGGGGGGGGGAGGCTTATCAAAAAATAATGACACTTTCTAGTTTAATTTTTAAAATGGGAGTTTTGTCTTCATAATGATGAGCATTTTGTCTTTAATGGTTTGTACGTTGATTTCTTTTACGTTTTTATTAAAGATAAACAGTGATAAAATGGGATACAGTAACACTGCCCCAAACTCCACTGCGAGTGTTGCTTCTGTCACAAAGCGACTAAGGGTGAAAACAGTGAAGAGGAATGTTCAACATTCTTTTTTATACCATATCATCTAGCAAAACGGATAGATGCATAACGCGGTGGTTTAGCGCGCTCGGCCGAAAAGATGACCAAAAATAAATCATCTCATGTTTCTCCGTGCTTCGGAAGGTACGTTAACCGTTTAAGCGTGGTAGGTTATGATGAACCCCTTCGATGATTTATGTAAACAGTTTAAAAATAAACTAAATCAATCATGAATAATAATGAAACTATACTAAGCTAACATGTACCTAAACCTGACATGGGGCAAAAGCGCGTGTCACACTCACACACAATTTTTCTACTAGTCAATTCGAGACCTTACATATGGCTATTAAACAGTGTAACTGACTACTTGTTAATTCCTTCCTATAATGGTAGGTTCCTTAAAATATATGGTTTAACTCCTTCTGTAACAAGCTAGTAAAGAGCCATGATTAATGTAACATCGCAAGTTTAGCGCGTCGAATCCTAAAACATAATCGATCACCATTATACCTAGTAGGTTCTTAATTTTGGCAATTTGTTATGTTTGATTGATAGCGATCCTGTCTTGTGGCTACGTACAGTCATGGATCGAATGCCTAGGGGTTTAGTAAGGAAATAAATATAATTTTAAGGATTGCTACATACGTCGCTTTTGAATATCTATCTATGAATGTAACAAGTTTTAAAAAGTAGACAGTGCTCTATACTCTATTTACGTAGTAAGTAATGATGTGAATTTTATAATGGCAGCTTTGCGTGTAAAGGATTTCATTTGTAAAAAATGATGTAGATTGAACGTTTAAATTCTTGGTCTTTCTAGACCGAAGTTATTTTTGATAGGGCACAAAAACCTCGTTTACAATCCATTTAACTTTCTCAAAAAGATTCCTGGAGATCCACCAAGTTCCACCACAGTAATTGTCTTGAACGGGGGATTTTATATACCTTTTATTAGTCGAGATTTGCGGCTGAAGTAAGTAAACATGTTTGAATTAAAACACTTCGATGGGAACGCCTTGTTAGGTTTCTTTTAATTTTTCCATCTCTGTTAGGAGTTGCTTTTATAATGCAATTATGAGTGTACACTCCACTATACTTGATGGCAATTTGATAGCATTTTATTGGTTTGGTATTTGAACTTAACATACACAACGATAGTGTAGACATGAATTTGCCGTGTGGTGACGACTTAGCAGAAAACAATTTACATTTTCTCCCCAGAGGGTGTCGTTCGTACAAAGCTACTTAGGGCTAAAAGATTGATGAGGAAAAGTGGGCGCAGTTTTCTTAGTATATCACCTAGCAATACACTAACATGCGCGATAGTGGGCAACAGGCTCACCCCGATTACAGGGACCTAAAATAGTTTGTGAAATGTGCGTGTTAATACACCTCAGCCAATCAGCAATACTTTTATGGGGGGAAATGGGGAGATTTGTATAAGTGTGTATGTATGATATAAAAATAACTACAAATAAAAATAAATAAGAAAAATATTCTAAATAATCCCATAAATCCACTTAGTTAAAGGCGATGTACAGTCAACGGCACTTCAGACTACCCAAAACTATCAAATTTCTTCAATCGATTGTCAACCTTAACTTGGTAATAATAGAGCACAAAATCGATTGAGAAACTGGTGCCTGTACCTCAGTATGTATATCATATAAATAGTCAGTATATATATCGACACCTTAGAAATGGTGACAATTGTATTCTGCTCTGCCGTCACACCACACCCACTTCGTTAATATATCCCACTCATTCAACATTGTATAAAAAGATCTAAAAATAAAATAAAAACTTTTTATCAGCCCAGCATTAACTTTGCGCGTATCAATATCGAGTCACTTATTTCACGGCTTATTAGCTTTCACATAATTTTATCGCTATCGAAGGCTGAATTCGATAACGCTAACAACACACATGACAAGTGGCTATTATAGGAAAATCTAACTGGAAAGTTCGGGCGATAAGTTTGATGAGATAAGAAGATATCGAATGTTCTGGTGTTTTCAGATAGGTTTACCAACAACGGTACAAGATAATAATTTGTATCCATACATAAATCACGGGTAAAAAAGGGTTAGGCAGAGGTGATTTAACACCCACTTTTCGTATTCTGCTCAGCCGTCACCACCACCACCATATTCTTTTTTTATGCTACATACAGGGAAGCTCTTAATCTTCATCTCACCTTATGGTAAATGACAATAAGGATCGAAGATGAAATCAAGCTTCACCTGGAACCCTCAATCACAGATGGGCTGGCTATCTTATCACAATTATCGGAACACAATAATGCTGTTAACATTATTATTATGGCGACAGATTTTGAATCAATGATGAGGAATGGCCAGCAGCGTTCCTCTTATAACACCTAGCAATGTACTGCGACTTTTGTGCCCGATAAATGGCAATAGGCTCGCCACCTATTACATGGGACTTAATATAATTGGCGAATCGTGGGTGGTAGTTCACCTCTGCCGACCTCTTCGGGGATATAGGCGTGATTTATGTATGTATGTATGTATGCAGATTTTGATAACATGGTGGTAGCTAGCTAGGCGGCCTTGAAGAAGTCCTACCACCAACCAAACTGACTACAAATTTGTACCCCCCAGGCGATCCTACCCGAGGCCTGTGGATCTAAGCTCCGGTGGGCAAACCACCATACGAACCAGTACTACGAGGTTTATTATCAACAATGATGCAATAACAATGCATTATTTGTTAATATATTTAATAATTTTAATTTAAAACATAAAATGGGGTATAAACTATATGTATAAAATAACTATATAAAGTAATATAAGTGGTAAGTTCACCTGAACCAATGTAATCTGCTGTAAATTTTTACGTCCAAAGAAACTAGAGCCATTCTTTGAGACTTGGCCAATAAATAGTGAACACTACACGATTTTACTGCAACCACATCACTCCTTGTCCTACATATAGAGATTGCGAATTGCATTTGCTAGGTTACTATTTGGCGTAGTTATTTGAATTCGAATATAAAGCAATTACCTGCATAATTTACTTCATGTGGTTGCGCGGCACGCCTTTGCACAGCAGTGGGATCTAAAAGCCTAATAAAAAAAGTTCACTTCATGTATATCGCTAAAGGGGGATATTAATATTCCATTTTCTTTTTAGGCGAAGTACAAATAGGCTAAATTGATCCCCTTTCAGTTTATTTGTCACTTAATTTTTTTTATTATTCATTAATAATAATAAAAATGTTCGTTTATCATTGATAATATTTATATAAATATCAATTCTATATTGTTTAAATTGTGTAATTAGTTACTGCTTATATATAATATCTGGCCTTGCTAGCTCAGCATAACACATAAGTGTAAGCCAGACAATAAATAAAAAAAAAAATATAAAAAAAAATGCTGATTTATTATTGAGGAACTCGTAATACTTTATTATTTGTAGTAACCCACTGTGAAATATATATCACTATTACATGTCAAGTCTAAGGTCAAGAAAAACATTACCAACGAAATATCTACGTAAGATCCCTTATATTCGCTGAAGAGACTCGACAAAGGAAGAGTGGCCTCCCGTCTGGTATTAACCTAGATTCCCGATACAATAGATCAATTGCCCATACAAAGTACACAAACTAGTCAATGCTTTCTGGCACAGGTTTTATTAAAATGGATTCAAAACCTTTGGGAAGTGGTGCCTAAGTAACATTAGCGTCTATATACAAAAGGATATATACAATTTTAATGGAACCCATCTCAAATATACAACAAATTTCACAATCGAATACTTTATCCAAAAAATTATATTACCAATAAAACGCAATTATTTTACCGTAGTTTTTTTCTTTGACGTAGATGTAACATACACCTTCTGCCTACCCCTTCGGCAACAAATAGGCGTGATTTACATATCTATGTATGTATGTCTATTTACTTTCAAAATAACTTCGTTCGACACACATTTTATTCGTTAAAAAATATAGCTGCAGGCTGCCATTACGAAAAAATACGAAGCGGCCCATATTATACGAATTTTTGCGAGCGAACACATGGCAGGCGCCCACAGACCTTGCAAACTTTAACAAGCCTTTTAAGCTGTTTCTAGAGCAGTTTTAGACAAGTAAAAGAAACGAGTTATAGTTTGCCTGTGTTTTCAATGTCAAGCTTTAACTCATTTTATTCTTAATATGATGGTGCCGTATAGTGATAGCAGAGAAGAATACTATAATTGTATAATGTCACAAACATTTAATATCTCGAGTTCCACCGTGCTTCGTAAGGCACGTTAAGCCGTTGGTCCCGGCTGCATCTGCAGTCGTTAATACCCACCAACCCGCACTGGGCCAACGTGGTGGGTTATGGCCCAATCTCCCTTTCGTTTTTCCACCCATAGGGAAGGCCCGTGCCCCAGTAGTGGGGACAATGGAAAGAGTAGAAGAAGAAGGAGAAGAAGGAGTCTGTCTCGTGGGTGTCGCACGAGATACATTTTACTCTTTGCGCACCAGGCGACTAACTGCCGCACTCAGAGACGTCAAACAAAGTTAATGAGTGCTTAATGCCAAAAATTTCATTCAGATCTAGACCATAGACCCGACAAGAATAGCGATTAGTTTTGAATTGTCATTTTTTGACAGTAAGTGCTCGTTAACGTTATTTGACGTCTCTGAGTGCGGCAGTCAGGGTTATAAAATAACGATGAATAGGCAGCAAATTTCCTGGGGCGCCGTCTAGAAAATTACCTCCTATTACATGGTGCCTGAAATAAGCTAGCGAAACGCGTGTGTATAAGTACCTCTGTCTACCCCTTAGGGGATACAGGCATGATTTATATAGCTATGTATGTTTTCTTGTTTAAAAATAATGTATATCAAATAAGTTGTTATGGTCCTACGTGTTCCAAATGATTTCATCGGCGCAGCATATACTCGATGTAATAGAAACAAGTGATCGAACAGAACGATGATCAATTTTTTTATCAATCTATAAATACAAATCAAACAAAAAACATACAACAAATATTAGGCTAAATAACTTAGCAAAAACATCAGCTGATTTTTCAAAGTTTAATAAAAAATTAGAAATCACATTGTGATTCATATCTTCAGTAATTGGTTTTCAGGTCATTTGCACTTGAAAAACAATTCCGTTTAGTTAAGCAAAATTCTTTTGAAATTTCAAATTCTTCCTCCAACTTTCTTTGTGCAAGCTTTGATAGGAAATTTTTAATACTTTCCGAGACACTGAACCCGATTTAATTGAATTTGTATTGTTTTACGTGGTCAGACGCTTCATGGCGTATGAAATGTTAAAATAAGTTAATATTTTGTATTTATAATTTTAAAAGTATTGTAATAGTCACATTTTAAGCACATTGTGCCGTGTTGTAACGGATGGGCAGAAATATACAATTGTCACTACCACGTCGTGGGTGTCGTACATACGGCAACTAAGAGTTACAACAGCATGTTACTGTCATGCCACCAAACAATATAGGTACTGCGATTTACGTGCCCCAAAGATGCCTATGAGCTCACTATGGGACCTAGCATAATTGGCGAAACGTGGGTGTTAATTTACTCTTTCTGGGATTATAGGCGCGATGTATGGTCTAAGCATTTATTATAACCCGCCAATACAAAAAAATTACTAACTTGCCTATCTTCTCACGGGCTTTCAATGGTTTTTAATGTTTAGGTAACGTCTTGGCGATTCATTAATCATACCAGATTTGAATAAATGAATAAGGAAGGAATGTTTAAATTAGAACGATAAATCGTCTTATTTAGTACATAATTGATTTAGAATTTTAGATCAAAGCCCAGTATGTATTTGTATCTAAATTAAAGACGCCAACCACGATCTCTGCTTTCGATCTATTACGGAAGCGGTATAAATAACTGTCGACACATCAATGTCAAATGCCTAACATTTTGGGTTGTTTGTTTGTTACTTTAAAAAATCTACAGAAAACAAATTTATAGACACATATCGTCCACTTTATTCACTGTATTGCTAAATTGTGTACAGGCATTTTGTTGCCCATTCGATGTAATGTTGCATGGTGATACCCAGAAGAAAGATTGGGGTGGTGACAATTATTGTATTCTGCTCTGCCGTCATCACACGACCATAATTTTATAATTTATTAATTAACCATAAACTCCTCTGGGATGAAAGTTTTTGAATAGGTATGTAGATGTTTTCATAAGCCATACACTTATTTGATTGTCACGATTTCAGTAAACAGGAATTTTGTTTAGCGTAAACATCAATAATCGTTGACCTTACACTTTACCCATAACATAAACAACAGTTTGGAGTAAGAAAACAACTTTGAATTGCCAAACTAATCTCTGTCGGAGAAAACAAACCTGTGTGAATGGATACACGCAATAAATACTTTCATGGGCGATAAACCTACGTACAGTCACCATAATATACAAACTGATCAATAGTATCGATACAACGAAGCAGTAAATATTATGAATGAACGTAGTAGCTATACTATTTTCTTATGTCACTTGATAATCTACCTTATTCATATAGTGAAAAGAAAAATTAACATTTTACATTCATGAAATTTTGGTGGTTAGAAAAAGAATTTCGAAAAATTATGGTCTTGATGCGGGAATCGAACCCGCGACCGCTGCTATCCGGGCAGGTGCCTGACCGCTCGGCCAACCAAGACACCTGACAAACCAACGTCCTCTGCGATCCGGATCGCAGAGGACGTGGGTTCGATTCCCGAATCAAGACTATAATTTTTCGAACTTTTTCTAACCATAAATCCTCTTTGTACTATTTGTTCTAACCGTTATATAATGTACAAATTAAAATTAAAATAGTAAAGAAAAATGCTTCAGATAACACTAATGATAAATAAAATTATCCCTCATTTGAATCATTAATAATTTCACTTTTCTATTCTTGTTGCAGATAGGGCCCCTAACTGATCTGCAATGGAACTTGCCACAGTCAAAGTTGGAAGAGAACAAGAAGATATCAATACACGTAACTCCACCCGATGGAGACGAAGATGACGACGAGTTCGTGCCTCCCCTGAGAGCGCGGAGGAAACTTAGCACTCCCCTGAGCGTGCTACCCTCGTCCGAAGGCTTACTGGCTGCTTCTGGTGAGTAATAAAATCCTTCTTTATGGCCTGTTTCACAATCGACGGGTAAGCTCTGAATAGCTTACTTGGCAAATCATTTGACAGTTGCCATATGAAATTGAAGCCAATTGAACCGCCAAGTACTAAAGTATATATTCAGAACTTACCCGTCGATTGTGAAACAGGCCCTTGTTATTTTGATTTTAATTTGAACATTATATAAAATAGCCGTGTGGTGACGGCAGAGTAGAATACAATTGTCACCACCCCAAATTTCTCCCGTGGGTGTCGTACAAGGCGACTAATGATAAATCAGCGATGAGGAATGGGCAGCAGCGATCCTCTTATACCACCTAGCAATAGTACTGCGACTTTTGTGCCCGATAAATGGCAATAGGCTCGCCACCTATTACATGGGACCTAGCCTAATTGGCGAAGCGTGGGTGCTAGTTCACCTCTGCCTACCCCTTCGGGGATATTGGCGTGAATTATGTATGTATGTAAGACGTTTTGTTTGGCCGAGTGGTACAGGCCTGTCTGTCCGGATCGCAGAGGACACGGGATCGATTCCCGCTTCAAGACAATAATTTCTCGATCTTTTTCTAACCACAATATTCTTGTGCTTATTATTATTTAATTTTACTTCGAACGATTCACATGGTTAACCGTTTTTGATCACCCATCCAACTGACTGACTGACCTCTAGTAACATTGCTTAGTTTGTTAATTAAATCTGGATACGTTTACCGCTGCGACGATTCTTTATTTAACATACATATTATTATAATTTGGATCTATAGCTGTCAAGCTCACACAAGTCTAGTAATTTTAAATTTAATTTATTTTTCCACTTCACCTGAAAGAGACTTAATATATCACACGTTTCAATCAAACCAAGTTTAAACATTTTCATGGCCTTTTACTAAGCAAAATGTATACCTAGTAATTTAACAAAAAAATATTACGTGTGACTTAGACTCTTTTGATATTAAACGGCAAAATTGTAGTCCTTAAAAGTTGGTAAACGAATAATTGAAGTTAGTGAATTAGGGACTCATTTTTCCATCTGTGTTACTTTTTTCTAATACATTTCTAAGCATCGGTTGGTAACAGCCAATTTATACTGCAAAAGTTATTGGAAGGTTTTCCATAACATTTTGGGATTTTATTTGAATGTTATACTATAAATGTGAGGAAACAATACACACGTCCTAGTTGGCTGAGTGGCATATTCAGCAGCCGATCCCCTCATCAGGGCAATACTTTTTCGAAATGTTCTAACCTCATTTTCTTTGGAATGTTATTCCACACAAAAAACTCGGTGTTGCGTGGACGATGCTGTGATGACGGAAGAGCAGAATACAATTGTCACCAGCCCCTATCTCCCGCAGGTGTCGTACAAGGCGACTAAGGCTAAAGACAGTAATGAGTAAAAGGCTATCAATATACTGCGATTTAAGTGCCCGATAGATGGCAATAGGCTATTTACATGGGACTAACCTAATTGGCAAAACGTGGGTGTTAATTCCCCTCTGCCTGCCCCTTCGGGGATATGGTCGTGATTTATGAATGTATGTACGATAACACAAAGTTTATGTCATAGAAGGCTGAACATTTACAATATTCAAGTCCTTTTTTCTTCAGAATACATGATGCAAATTGTAATAATCGTTGAATAATTTCTTTGAAGAGCACTTTGAAGCATACTACTTTAGTGCATACTTATAATAGATTATTTCTTAGGATAGTAATGTAAACATACTTTAAGATTTTTAAATAGGCACTCCATAGTCAAAATATGATTGTTCCCTAACAAATACTGGATCTTGTACTTTATATTTTACAGCAGTAGCGCGCACGTCGCTAAGCAATTCTCTCTCCCCGCTGGATCGCACAAAACGTCGCTTCAGCACCATAGTCTCTAGCGCTGCAGCAGCTGCAGTGTCGCGACGACTCTCCGCAACTATAGGCTGGTGCCTGTCGACCCCCACTCAAGTCAAGCCTCAAATCGTCAGACAGGGTCGAGCGCTCTGCTTGCAGTTCATCAAAAGCCAGATACGGAGATCTACTCTCTGCGCGAAGAAGGTACATACTCTATTTGTCTGACATTTAATATTTTAATTATAAATGGTGAATAATTATTATAAACACAAAACAACCCCTTTTTATGTCAATCGCACCAACTCAGAATCCATTTTAAATTGAAGTCAACGAAAAAAAAAGTTGGACACAACATAATCTCATATTTTTTATGACTTGATCTTGGCTACCTTTTTATATTATGTATGTGACGTGTGTACTCATGTTTATTCAAGCCAAAATTATTATCAGCAAGAGTAAAATTTATTAAAAATGAATGGTTGCAGGTAGGTAATAAAATTGCAAACTTTATGGCGGCTGTGATTTAGTTTCAGGGAGTTCCGACAATTCCAAATGTAACGTCTCCGACCCAACCTGACTTTCGCAAGAATGTTCACGCGCACGGCTTGTCTTTTTGTTTTCACTAAAAAGTTTGTTACCCTTTTACTTCGGGTACATTTGACGACCAAGCCACGGAAATAGTTTTGAACTGTAAACAGCGCGATCGGTTTTACGGTCCTTCTTTCTTCAGGTTATTTGGGAGTTGAGCAGTATGTTTATTTACTTAAACCAAGGCCTGTCCTTAAGCAATGCTATTGCGCGTGATTCACGAAGAAACGAGGTGCCAAGGGGGGAATAGGGGCAAAAGACCCTCTAGCATAAAGCGATTTTTCTACGCGATCTAATAAAAAATTAAAAGACTTCTAAAAGAACCAACGTCATCGACGTAGCCTGATGAATAGCAAAACTTAAGTTGTAGTGGACAGGGCACATTATTAGCCACCGACTGCCGTAGGGGCGAAAAGATTCTCCAATAGCGGTTACATACCGGGAGGTGCAGCGTTAGTAGACCCGGCAAATGCCCACGATCAGCCTAAATCGGCTAGCAGAACAGACCCTCAGATTGGTAACTGTCTTTTCGATACACTAGATAGCGCACATCAGTCATAGTTTTTAAATAAATACTTTTTATTTTACCTATATTGTAATTTTAAATTATTTTTCACTTCCCATGCTCTGAAAGTGCTTATTTGTGCAGGACATAGGCTGCACAAAATCGAATTTTGTGGTCTAGAGCATTAACGTATCTACTCATAAATGTGTCTATATTAAGGCAAAGAAAATGAGCCATGCAGCCAAACAATAAGAAATTATGAGATAGAATTTGATTTTTAAAATATTAACTTAAATTTATTTGCCCAATGTGTTTTTAAAACATAAAAGATATTAAATTTTTAATTCAAGTAGGTACGGTAGGTTATTAAATTAATTTACGAAAAATAATATTCCAAAATTAATTGAATACTTGGCTGTATAGGTCTGCAGCCCAAGCCTAATATCAATGGGAAAAACAATTTCCTTCAGTATTCAAAACTGTACTAATTTTAGTTTAAATTTTAAGAAATGTTATGATAAACTACTGTTTTATTTCCTCGCAATCGAAGTGAAAAGTAGAGTTTCTAACTCGTCCACAAAACCATTTTTATCCTCGACATTACTATCAGCCCTCGCCTTCAGCTCGGGCTGCTAAAAGTCTCGGACAAAAATTATTCGTTTTGTGCACTTGATGGAAAATCTACTATTAAATGGCTGAACCTGTTCATGTCTTCCAATAATAAATGCAGGTTCTAAATCAATCGACTGTAAAGTGCATTTTCTGTCTCAACGCCTTTCATTTTCATTCAAACCTTTGCGTATTCTACGATTCAAACAATAGCTTCAATTAAGGAAATCCGTTTGAAGGTGCACATTTGTTTTCCTATTGTTAATACCTTTCTAAGTTCTATTCTATTAAATTATAATTATATTTAAAAGAAAAATGAAAATAATAATGACGTGTACTGTCCGTGTCTGTGTACCAGTCGTTGGCATGTTTTCGATACAAAGACCATTGATGTAATGAGTGACTATCGATGTCGTGAACGCCACCACTGTAAAACAATATAATACATAATATTAAATGAAACATAGTATACAGCAATACTACCTAAATGATACAAGAATAGAAAGGACTAGATAAAATCGGAGATCCTATCTATGAAATATGAAAATAGAGGAGGAGAACTTTGTCTTCGAATCTCATCTCATCGTCCTTTGTTATCATCAACAGCCGATCGTTATGAAGCGACTTCAACGCATGATCGAAACAGAATGCGGCGAAGAAGCAACCAGCAACATAGAGACCGGCGTGCTGACAGCCCTTCGGGCGCTTTGCGCTGCGCTAGAGCGCAAGCGCCCAGAAGCTTTCCGCCACGTAGCGCGGCAAGCGACGCGATCACCAACCGCTATGCTACGCTCGGACACAGCACTGGCCGAACTAGCGCTCGCACTGGCACGCCGCATCACTAGAGAAAACGTAACGTGGTCTAAGGTAAGTGAATTGGAATGAAATGACTTGGAAATTTAGACTTTGAGTTAGTAGCTGGATTTAGATTCATCTTCAGTGAGATTTACAAAGTGAACGTCCAACTTTTATTCTGTTTGGAATAAAGTATTCACAATCACAACGCGATTGACTTCGTCGATTCTGTTCAAGACGTCTAACTTCGTCATGTTTATTTTTGATTTTTTCCATAATTCGGAAGTATGTGTGAGGTGTTGTATTGTTGTCAAAGACTGGTAGTTATTTAGTATTTAAAAATAAATAAGTTGTCAAAGACTGGTAGTTATTTAGTATTTAAAAATAAATAAATACGAGTGCCGGAGCCGGTACCGGACTTTGTAATACGTGTCAGCAGTCGCACATATCAATCATCATAAGGTATGATTCTCATTAGAGCGGGCTGTGCCCGTGGCCCGGACGGGGCACGTATTTAGAACGTTACATACATTTTGTATGAAGCAATTTATATTATACGGCCCGTCCCGGGCACAGCCCGCTTTAATGAGAATCATTCTCGTAATCATTGCCACCTCTCACTCTCTATATATTCTTGCATATATGTGTGGCTCAGCAGTGTGGATATTATTAGACTAATAACGAGAATTCCTACCTAGGTATGATATGATATAGTAAAGAACTGAATGACTTTCGATGGTGTGGTTAATTTGACCCCTATTACGAAAGGTTTATGCTATAGTAAGCTAAACATTATTCAGCTACTTCTTTCTTCAGAATACATGATGCAAATTGTAATTATCGTTGAATATTTATTTAAAGAGTACTTTGAAGCATAGTCAGGACCTAAGCTACGCTAAACTGACGAAACTACCTAGGCTACTTATAAAAAAACATGATTTTATAAACTAATAGCTACCAGGACATCAAACTCAAGTAGGCACTTAAAAACAATAAACAATGCCTTATAAATTGTACAAGAATATACTTCCTTTTTTGGTTTTAAAATTAGTTTCTTAAGTAATGAGTCTGTTATCCGGCCTTATTCAGAGAAAAAGATAGATTGTCCATATATGTAGTTTGAGTGGGTGTCGTACTGAGTCATCCATTTAAATTTAGTAAACAACTAAATCTCTGGAGAACAAAAAGTCTTGATTTTATACGCCTTGATTTTAGTTACTTGTGAACTTTTTGATAATACTTTATTGCTTTTAATAAAAGAAGGGCTGACCCCCGAATACAGAAACGCTTCTCAAATTTTGAGCACTGCTTATAAAGTTAAGTGGACAATATCTGTCAGAATTTGTATGGATAAACGTCAATTTTAACAAGACTTAAATGTTAAGCGGGACTCAAACTTTGAGTAGCGTTTCTGAATTCGGGGGTGAGTCATTATAATTAATATTATGCTTGAATGTGTGTGCTAGTTCACCTCTGCCTACCCCTTCGGGGATATATACTTATGTATGTATGTATGTATGTTGAATGTGTGTACCTAATTACTCCTGTTGTTTTGAATCCTATAACTTGCAGATTTTATGGAAACCGACATGGTAATGAAATAGTGGGGTATGTATTTTTAGTAAAGGAGCGAGTAAAATCAATTGTATGTTATTTAATTACATATCTTTACGAAAATTAAAAAAATGTAACCTAAGGTATCATATAGTCTATGAATGTCATTGGTGACAGTTATTTAAAGACACCCCAACGCGAGCAAAGCTGCGGGTAAAAGCTAGTATGTATATCTTACACTATAGGTTTAGTTTCACAGATATTTACATCGAATTTGTATCACTTGTACAAATTCGCGAGTTGCCAGCATAAATCACGTCTGTTTATCGAGTTATACCGGTCTGATGCCCAAAACCGATCAAACATTTAACCATTATGATATGATTCCCCTTCCTTTTATTTGATAGGTAGTTACAGTGAAAAAGATAATATTTCTATAAGTTACAATCATCACAAATTTTTATATGTTTGGTCCTTTGATTTTCGATCAATTTTATTGAATTGTAATAACACAATAATTTATGTTTACGTCTTTCATTTGGACAAGCCTAAACAAATAAAAATGCTTGTATAATATTTAATCAAAGAATCACCTCTAACTTCATAACCTCGATTAATAACTCTGATTACAATTCTGATTTGCGTAAAATCTAATAGAAGCCCTATACAGATATTGTCGATGGCTAGAACAAAAATGTGCCTATAAATGATTAGAGATCTTATTAGGAAAAAATAATAATATTGTACACAATGTACTGGGGGTGCATGCATTGGAATAGTAAAATACAAAATATATATAAAACTGATCCTCTAGAGTATCAATATTAGGAGATCAGACCGGAGTTTATCTCAGTAGGACGTATAATAATGGGCATAATACATTGCGTCAGCTATGTTACAATTTTCATGTAGGTAATAGGGATCGAGCCTATTCACATCTACCGGCCCTATAAATTACAGTTGGTGTACCTCCTACTTTACGTACATTTCTAATTACATTAAACTCACTTGGAAAATATCCACAACTCACATTGTAAAACTATTTTTGAATCACACTTTTAAGTGAAAATCAAATAAGCTTATACTTCAAAAGTCATGATTAATCTAACAGCTAGGGCATAATTATTTTAATATTTTCTTCGTTCTCTTTCAATTCACTTGTTAGGTCCTTAACTCAACACGCTAGCCCAAAGAAAAATAAATGAGAACTGAAACTTCTATTTTAATTTTGAAACAGCTAGTAGTCTCAAAATGTTATTCTCCTGCTTATTATCTGGGATAGATCAGCACGGTATGTCCGTACGTAAAAATGGCTGCACACAATTTATAAAAAAGTACCCCAAAAATATTTAAACAATCAGAAATAAGAGCAACGCTGCTGTTTATATCATTAGCATAAATAGCACATAATTTCAAATTACCTGATGTTAATTTTGTTGTCTGATTAAATGTAAACAAAGTTCCAACCAGGTTTCAAGCCGACTCAATTAATTTCAAAATGTTCCGGGCCTAATTAGCATTGAATCAAGTAGACTAATATGAGCTCAAATTACACAGGATTAATATTGATGTTTCTTAGATGGTTTTTCGGTCGGTTAGTCGGTATGTAACCGACTTTTATATTTCGGTCGAGAAGTTTACCCATCTCAGACATTACAACAAGTCAAATTTTATAATATTTTATAACTCTAATATAATATCATTAGACGTTATTATTCTTAATCCTTTAATAAAAAACCTCCCCTTTTTTACCACTTAAAATTAAAGTCACACCAACAAACCCAGCGGATAGTTTTTTCATTCAAATCAAATCAAAAGCTTATTTGCACAATAGTTTATCGAAGCGATTTAAGTATGAGGGTAATATTGGAACATGTGAATCTCAGTCTCCGCTAAGATCTGTCATAGGATGGTTAAAAAAAATTATATTATCTAGAATTCCTGCTTGCTTCGGAAGCACGTTAAACCGTTGGTCCTGGCTGAATCTGCAATAACTAGGCTTCCCTCAATTCTGTTTGCAAATTTTGTCTTCTCCTTTCCAATTACTATTTTGGGCCCCCGAAACATATTTTGAGCCAATGACAGAAATAGCTCCAAAGACGACAACGAACAGAACAGAAAGGATTATAAATTAAACTGTAGTTACTGTAGAGTTCGGCCAACAAATGTAAATACATTTAGGTTTTTGAATATTAGAATTATTCCCTTGAACTTCTCTTGATACTATTCTTTTGAGCTAGTAACGGCTTTGGTGGTAATGTTCTTCTTATTAGATAGCGAGAAAATTACGAATTAAGGATTTTTTAATGAAGACATTTTTTATTGAAAATGTATTTTCGAAATAACTGCTCTGCCGTCACCGTTACAATTGACACCACCCTCATATCTCCCGTGCTGTCCTCCCGTCCCACAAAGGCTCGTATTACGCCCCGTATTAATACACCTCTGCCTACCCTTTACGTGATAAATTGGCGTGATGTTTGTATGTATGTATGCATAAAAACGACTTTTATGTCACAACTGACCATAAAGTGGACTTTTCCACCCACTACGCTTAACGAAAATCCCACATCCTGTAGGCCTATTCGCTAACTTTTTTTGACACTTGAGAGTGATAATCACTGAACTATTTACTGATCCATTACTACTTTACTATAACGCTATTGTGACACTTGTCCTGTGAAAACAGTAATGGATAAGGAAATAGTTACGTGATCATCACTTTCAACTGTCGAAACAGTTAGTGAATAGGCCTACTGGTCAGGGGGTGACATAAAACTATGATCTTAGCTCGGGCGATAAAAAAGTAAGCCCAGATCGCCAAATCTATTTATCGCCCTCGCCTTATCTGAGGCATTCTTTGTTTTACACATACATACATACATAAATCACGCCTATATCCCCGAAGGGGTAGGCAGAGGTGAACTAGCACCCACATTTCGCCAATTATGTTACATACACATACATACATAAATCACGCCTATATCCCCGAAGGGGTAGGCAGAGGTGAACTAGCACCCACATTTCGCAAATTATGTTATATACACATACATACATAAATCACGCCTATATCCCCGAAGGGGTAGGCAGAGGTGAACTAGCACCCACATTTCGCAAATTATGTTACATACACATACATACATAAATCACGCCTATATCCCCGAAGGGGTAGGCAGAGGTGAACTAGCACCCACATTTCGCAAATTATGTTACATACACATACATACATAAATCACGCCTATATCCCCGAAGTGGTAGGCAGAGGTGAACTAGCACCCACATTTCGCCAATTATGTTACATACACATACATACATAAATCACGCCTATATCCCCGAAGGGGTAGGCAGAGGTGAACTAGCACCCACATTTCGCCAATCATGTTAGGTCCTATGTAATATGTGGCGAGCCTATTGCCATTTATCGGGCACAAAAGTCGCAGTACTATTGCTAGGTGGTATAAGAGGAACGCTGCTGCCCATTCCTCATCGCTGATTTATCCTTAGTCGCTTTGTTCGACACCCACGGGAGAGACTGGGGTGGTGACAATTGTATTCTACTCTGTCGCCACCACGCGGCTTTTCTTTGTTTTATCGCCCTGGGTATATAATGTACTATTGTAATCGGTTGCAGATAGCCGCTGTATTCTGCATTTGTGGAGCTCTGGCTAAAGAGGCAGCCGAGGCAGCGGATGGTGAACCCTCGCTTGAACTGATAGCAGCCCCTGCGGCAGCCATCGCTGATCTCCTGCACGAAGATCCGGGATCTTGGATCGCCTGTCACGGTGGCTGGGTACGTTGTAATATAGAAAGAAAGAAGAATCAAAAACACTCATTAACCTCACAGGATTGTAAGTTACAAACAGAAAACATAGAATTCACCGTGTGGTGACAGCAGAGCAGAATACAATTTTCACCACCCCCATCTCTCCCGTGGGTGTCGTACAAGTCGAATATGGGTAAACACAGCGATGAGTAATGGGCAGCAGCATTCCTCTTATAACACCTAGCAGTATAGATGGCAATAGGCTCGCGACCTATTACATGGGTCGTAACTTAACTGGTGAAAGGTGACTTTTATTCACCTCTGCCTACCCCGTTGGGGATATAGATGTAAAACATAGAATTAAAATAAAAAAGACAATAATAGCACAATACGTAATGTCGTGTCAAGCCAAAAAGCCCTAGTCTCAACATTCGCTACTGTGACGATGTATCCAAGGTACCTATACCTAATATACCTAAGTATATAAATTTATAAACACTCAGTTTCCACCTAATACAAACAACCGATTCCATATTATTGAAATCTCATCGAAATTGGATGACATCCTAAATGAGCCTCTCAGAAATTCTTAACTTTACGAAGAATTTGAATATTATTGCTGCCTGATTAAGTGTTCACGGTGAATTTATATACTTCGCACTTAACATGAATAAACTTAGATTTATAAACTTTCTGTCTCCCTATTCACTTGCAAAAGGTTTGTATAGGTTTTGGGACAGACCCGTACCTCTACTTAATGGAAGTTGTTCGATAAAGTTCTACAAATATGGAATAAAATCCAGTCCAAGTAAATACGAAATAACAGAATGATTGACATATTCGCTTTATTCTGCGACAAATCCATTGGTCTTTTCTGAAACCTATTATTGTTCCTGTACTTGCAGCTGTACAGCTTTTAACATACACCTCGATTGTATCGCTATTAATTAGTACCTTCTATATCGCATATAATAGGGATTTTACCGTAGTATGAATGACCGTAGAGCAATGAATTCATTAATATATCTTTATAATCAAAATGTGCTTCTTAACTTTTGCACGTTAAATATATTGTCTTCTGCTCCGATTCGCAAAGTAGTCGATAGTGACCCTTTGGGATCGAAATCAATTTCCGAGGGGTCGACGTAAACGAATCAACCGAAAAGTTTTTAAATTGATAAGTATCAATAAGAAAAAAAAATAGATTGTATATTTAAAGTTATTTGACTACTGCCGCACTCAGAGACGTCAAATAACGTTAATGAGTACTTAACGTCAAAAAATGACAATTCAAAACTAGTCGCTATTCTTGCCGAGTCTATGGTCTATATTTGAATGAAATTTTTTTTGACATTAAATACTCATCAAAATTAATTGACGTCTCTGAGTGCGGCAGAAGTTACCGAGATATCAATTCATTTTGGAAAAGAGGTCTCTTGAACAAAATAGTTTAGGAATTTTGTCTTGTCTACTGCATGATTTAGAACAGAAACCTGGTGATAAATGAGAACCATAACAATGACTATTTGTTTACATTTCATAATGTATCTAATAATCGATCTAAATATAAAATCCATTGTAAATTACCTACTGAAATTTTACTACAACACCCTTCCAGCAGATATTAGTATTAAACTCCGTGCACTAATTCATCATTATGTTAGTTATTTATAGACATAACTGAGGAATGCTCTTAAAAACAAAGAGTGCTTTCATTATTAGGTAATTCTTTAAAAAATCTAAATAACCTTGTATGAAAGATTGTAATGAGCAGTCGTCAGAGCCCAAACGTCAACGCTAGTATCAATAAATTCAATGATATTATATTTAAAATATCATTGAATAAATTATGTTTTTGTTTCGTATCTTTAGAGAAATATGCCAAGAAAGAATTATATACTTTTTAACATTAATAAAGGGTATTGGATAGAGGAAATATCTTTGAAATTGCCTAGTATTCTGGAAGCCGCCTCTTAATGGCGCGCAAAAATGAAATAACAAAAGAATATCTGACATAAAATTATATAAATATATAGGTAAGACATACTGCCGCACTCAAGAGACGTCAATTAACTTTAATGAGTATTTAATGTCAGAATTTTTCATTCAATTTAAGACCATAGACCCGGCAAGAATAGAGACTAGTTTTGAATTGTCATTTTTTGACATTAAGTACTCATTATCGTGAATTGGCGTCTCTGAGTGCGGCAGTAAAAGACAGATTTACGAAACGGGTTTTTTCTATTCTTATGTGTACCTAAATAATTTAAATTTCCAATCTCAATAATTACTAAGAATAAATCAATTAGCAATGCTTTCATTCTAATAAATGCCGCATCGCAATCTTGGAGTGTTCTTCCAAATACTAACAAGAAATCGTTTGCCGGGAGACAATTAGAGACAATTTATGTAGTAATTATTTTTTCTTCTTTGAAAGAGCTCGGGACGTTTTAGTCTGGCAGAATTTGTCGTCCATTTGCAGCTTATTAGTAACATTATAAGAACCGCCTCCGTGGTCCAGTGGTTCGCCTACCGGAATTAAGATCTCGGGGTCCCGGGTTCGATCCCCAGGGGAGTAAAAATTTGAGAGCACACAATAAAACAGCAACGAAAACATACACGATTTATTCATTCGGTAAAAGTAGTTCTGCTATATGTTATCTCCTTTCTTTAAAAAAATTAAGCATATGGTATACAGAGCGAATGTTAAATAGAAGGTAGAGTCAATAGCACATGAGACTTTAATAACGTAAAGAATAACGTCGATGGAGATTTGTCATATTGTGTTGTTAATAGAGCATGAAATAAGTAATCTGCTTGCTTTACAGCGTAGTATGTGCTGATGAATACGAAGTACCTACCTACAAAGTGATGAATTACTACAATTTACTAAAGCAGAAGACAATGATAAAAGGCAGACAGGAAAAAAACTCGTTTGCTATTGATTGGTTATTACGTGCGGTATTTTGCACTGCGACTAATATCGGTTTCCTATAGAATAGGACGTAGGGTGTGGTCTATAAAATATGATTAATGTAAAAAGTCGAAGCAAATTAAATTTAGCCCAGCGTTAGTGAAAAGCCAATTCATTGTGTTGAGTAGTAAAAAGCTGAAATTTTTAGAAAAGTCGTATAGGCATATCATTATTTAGAATACTAAGGGGCTGCACAGACAATGAAATAATAATCAAAAACGCACACAACATGCATAACGTCACAGAATAAAAAAATATTATATTATATATTTCTCACTCTGAAAGCGCTCATGTTATGGATATTAGGTGACGGACAAATTTTAATATAAATGCATAATCAAATATAAATATTAACATAATACAAAGGACAAAGATGTTATCGAGTGCAAAGTGCACGAATAGCCTCATATACCCCGCTATTTGCTCTTTCATTACATGGTTCACCACTAAATACCCGGAGATGTACTGAGAGTCATCTTAGTCTTAGGTCTTACAATCGACAAGTAAGTTCTAAGTAGCTTACTTCGCGGATCAATTTTGACAGTTGTAATATGAAATATTTGTCAATTGAACTGCAAAGTAAGCTACTTCGAACTTAGAGGTACTTGTCGATATTATACAGGCCCTTAAAAACATAACATTACACACCACACAAACTTTTTGTGCGCCACAGACATATCGCTCTTAATGGTCCGTCTTCTGTCTGGGTCCTAACGATAATAAATACGCGGCATGATTCCGTGCATTTCTTTTACGAAGACTGTTTGTCAGCGTCACATTAAATTGCACTGCGAAGTCAATTACACGATGTGTCCTATTATGTGTGCTCTAATATTGTCCTTATGTGTCATATATATTTGCACGAGCACTATACAATTATGAAATAAACAAACTTAACGACCGCTGTAATGTGATCGTAATGTCGGGATGAAATCAATATGTAACATCAAAAATACACCCGAGTTACCTACCTAAATCCGTTGTTTTATTTCAAACTCACGTTGTGTCGTTGCTAATAGTGGGCAAACAAAGCAATAAGTATAATCTATACTTATTGCTATAAGTATAACCAATACTTATTGCTTTTTCTTTTTTCAAAAATAGTAGAAAAGCAACTTAATTTTTTAAGCAATCAACTTTTAGCTATCTGCTTTTTTAGTTTTATTTTTTTATGTTTAGAAATCACCCATATCTTTATCAGAGACATCTATCGGAGTTTTGAAAACTGGATAGGTCTTGCCGCGTTGCAAAATGCGTCCTAAGATCAAGATACGATGTTTTAATATTTTTATTTCTTTCCAGAATGGACTGATTGAGAGGCTCCGTGTAAGTCAGCTCGATCAGCGCTCCGAGAAAACTCTTAGGGTGATGGTTTCTTTCTTCGTGATGGCTTTCATCACGCTTCTGATTCTACGATGGGTTCTCCATACGCACCCTGGCTACCGCAGCAGTATATGATGAATCACTAGATTAGTAACTAGGGGAAGGTGGCCCAAACACGCGTTTAAGTCAGTGCACCACTGACTTAAATGTTCTCGTGTATAAAATATGTAGGTATTTGCCAATATGCAAGGCAAGGTGTGAATTTTGGTTACTTTATACGCGAGTGTCCGTTTTATTCAGCTCTGGCCCACCTTACCGTATAGTATACAGAGGCTATACTTATGTGTACAAAGAAAATGTTTTGTTTAATTAAAAAACAGTGACTTAGATGTTTAAGACAGTTATTTATACAATCTTTACCATAAGTTATACCAAACTTTATGATAGATGTACACCGCGCACAATTTATATTCATAGTAAAGTTTGTGCATATTAAATAGCAAGCAATTTTCTACTAGGCTTATTTTTATTATAAATTAGTTTTATTAAACTTATCCAGTTGATTATCATGTAAGACTACACTAAAACGAAAATTATTCATTTGTAAACTTTCATTGAAACTGAAGAGTAGGTAGAGGTACCTACCTACCATTTTCTCATCTCAGTAAACCTAAAGCGTAATTTTGTATGAATTGAAGTCATATTAAAAGGCTTTTTTATTATTTATCTCGATGTAGGTAATTTAATGGCATTTTTTAATATCTATTATTGTACACCTAAATAATAAAACACGTGTCATAAATATTTGTTTATTATTTTATTTATTTAACTGGCTGACATAGTTGACATAATTTTAAAAACCTAATCTTTATCGCAAACAGCTGTTGTAATAGTAATAATAATTACTTTATTAAGTATAAAATTTATTGTTGTATTTATATAGAATAAAACACAGAAATCAAATCCTTTCCATCTCATATTAAAATTTGTTTTAATATTTTTAGATACCTACCGCGATTTTAAAATCAGTTTTAAAAAGTAGGTGTTATGTTATTACTTTACAATAAAAAAAAAATTTGGAGTAACAAATTTTCCTAAAGTGGAAATAAAGCCGGTAGGTGCCTATCCTGTTAACTATAGTTAATAAGTATTGATAATAAAAAATTTAAATATTACATTTACCTATTCGTTTTATTTCCCAAACAGCGGCAATACAACTTAAATATTCTATTTAGCTTGCGTCTTTATCTTCCTGTCCTATTCCCAGTTTATCTGGAGTTGGCCCATTTTGTTTCCTCTTCCATACAGAAATGTCCGATGTGTGTGATCAAGTCATCCACACCCTATCGAATCGATATCATCTAGCACGCTGGAACGGTGTTACTGATGAACGAAGAAGCGAGGACAACATTCAAATCTATACACCTACTTCTCGAGATTTCGGTTCAAGTTGTCCTCTTTTTTTTTCTTAAATTCTCCCTATATTTTAGGGAAGGCAAAGGGTCTAGCCCATACAGCCAAGTCTTTAGTGTATACTTTATCTGTAGTCTTATGAAATAATGAGTGGGTGAAATGTATGAATGAAATGAATTTTACGTTAAAATATGGGTGCCACATATTTTAAGAATTACGAATTGAATGGTAACAGAGTTAATGATGGTGCTTGATGAAATGGATAACACCACTATAGTGATCTACACCACAACATCAAACACATCATGAGACTTATTTTCGACGATTCTGCATAATTGCAGATCAACACGGATGCTTGTGCATCAAAATAACACCACTTTCACTGCACAAAATCCACTCTGTAAAAATTTTTGAATTAGTGAAAATAAATCTGACTGACACCACGAAACGCGCCAAACACTCTCGTTGTCCTCTTTTAATCCTATGCCCAACAGTAGGCAAAGGTATCTCTATCGCTATCAAGAGTTAAAGATAGTACCACAGTTTTGTTGTTTAGCAACTTCTTTTGTTTATCGTAATATAATAAAAAATGCCAGGCTAGTTGCATGGCATTACTTACTAACTTAAGTTAGCTTACTTTTAACTGTAGACAGAATATTGAAACCCGCTGTAAGCTTACTGACTGACTATCCAGTTTCAAAAGTTTACAGGCTCGTCTGGTGTTACTAGTTTGGTAAGTATGCCTCTTAGACAATGAGGATAGTAGTATACTACGGATCAGACCTGCGAGGAATTAATGTGAAGGTGTCACATTACCTTTATTATTAGAGGAAACTCACCAAACACGTAATGTACCATATCCCACCGACATATACAGTGTGTCCCTCTATAAAGTGCAATCCTGCAAGGGGGTGAAACTAGATCATAAATTATCGACAAAAAACAAAGAAAAATTATTGCAATTTTTTAATAATTTATTAAGATATTTATTACTATATGTGGACCCAATGTACAAAAAACTCGATTCTTAAAAAAAGTAGTCGTTCTATTTATGTAAAATAAAAACAATAATTATGTCAAATACTTTGTGTTCATGATAAAATAACAAATAACCCACAAATCACTGGATATCTGGTCATCATTTTTATTTTTTTGTACAAAAAATGCACGTTTTAAGCATATTTTTACAGTAAAACTTAAATTTCTTAAAATTAAGTGCATATTACCATAAATTTTCATAAGTTATTTTTATTCCTTATCATAATAAATAAAATAAAAATCTAGACTCTTAACTTTAATAATAACCCGGATACAAGTTTTTAAAGTTGACTATGATTATTAAATACGACTATGATTATTCACGTAATAGACCCTTTTTTCTATTGTTGTCGCTGGGCTTGTTCCGTTTATTGCCTAATAGAGATAAAGGGGCAGGGAGGGGTTTTTCACTCCTCGTACTCATAAACTTTTGTGCCCATAAATGGCAATAGGCTCACGACCTATTACGCCCCCTCTAGCATGGACCAATTAGAATGAAACTTAATTAATTCCAGCCTAAGGCGCGTGTCCACGAGCGAGAGAATCGCGACGAGTACGCACTTCTATCGTCGGGTGATCTCCCCGAACGAGCGATTATTTCACCAGCGCATCGTCACGACTCGTGACGGAATCACAGCGTGTCCGCAGCGACTCGTAACGGAATCGCCGCATTTTCTTGGCGCGCTTTAGAGTAGCGACGATACCGCGGCGATACGACGAGACTTTAGCGCGAAAATTGCCACTCGTCGCATCGTCGCGATAACATCGCCGTGTGGAGACGCGCTCACAGAGAGTATATAGAAATACGTGCCTTGACGATAATTTCGCCGCGATTCTCTCGCTCGTGGAGACAGCGCCTAACCCGTCGGAAAAAAATAGGCGTGATACCTGTTGGATCACATTCATAGAAACTTAAAATTAGCAATCTTTAAGTATTAATTGCTTTATTAGTTAAGTATAGTCACTAATATATTAAACAAATACTAGCGGACCTAAATGAGAACCCTGCGGAACCTTATAACTTACACTCGTTGCATTATTGAAAAGTTACTCCTAAAAGTCCAACTGCTTGGCATCGATTACCACCGTACGACTTCAACCACGAATGTCGACCGTCGACATGCATAATTTCAGCTTGCTAAAACTTCCGTAATACAGTGCCAAAATATATTTTTCACTTCTCATGCTCTGAAAGTGCTTATTTGTGCAGGATATAGGCTGCACAAATTCGAATTTTGTGCTCTAGAGCATTAACGTATCTACTCATAAATGTGTCTATATTAAGGCAAAGAAAATGAGCTATGCAGCCAAACACAATAAGAAACTCAGAGATAGAATTTGTTATTTTATTATTTACTTAAATTTATTTGCCTAGTATGTTTTTAAAGCATAAAAGATATTAAAATTTTAATTCAAGCAGGTACGGTAGGTTAATAAATTAATATAAGAAAATTATTATTTCTAAATTAATTTAATACTTGGCTGTATAGGTCTGTAGCCCAAGCCTAGTATCAAAGGGAAGAACAATTTCCTTCAATATTCAAAACTGTACTAATTTTAGTTTGAATTTTAAGAAATGTTATGATAAACTACTGTTTTCTTTCCTCGCAATCGAAGTGAAAAGCAGAGTTTCTAACTCGTCCAAAAAACCATTTTTAACCATTCCTCGACATTAGTATCAGCCCTCGCCTTCTGCTAAAAGTCTCCTACAAAAATGATTCGCTTGATGGAAAATTACTATTAATTGAATCAAAAGTTTAATAGAATCTGTCAGTGGCGATAAATTAGTGGCATTGCCATTGCCAATGTCTCTCTCTCGGATGTCGTACAAAGCGAGTAATTGTTGTGAAGATAGTGAGAAATCCGGAGAGTTCGTCGGCTAATTTAATAAATGTCCGTTACCGAAAATCCAGGAACACATTGAATCGCTTAAAACCGATATTTTCAGGTTATACATACACACATATTTCACGCCTATATCCCCGAAGGGGTAGGCAGAGGTGAACCAGCACCCACGTTTCGCCCATTATGTTTGGTTCCATGTAATAGGTGGCGAACCTATTGCCATTTATCGGGCACAAAAGAGGGCACATAAGAGGAACGCTGCTGCCCATTCCTCATCACTGATTTATCCTTAGTCGCCTTGTACGACACCCACGGGAGAGATTTGGGGTGGTGACAATTGTATTCTACTCTGCCGTCACCACTCGGCATATTTTCAGGTTATAATAGATATAACTAAACACTGAGAACTTTGGATCCAAATCCGATATAAAAAA
Source organism: Cataclysta lemnata (assembly GCA_963931975.1). NCBI lineage: Eukaryota > Metazoa > Arthropoda > Insecta > Lepidoptera > Crambidae > Cataclysta > Cataclysta lemnata. The sequence goes on along the minus strand of OZ008341.1, from coordinate 9,211,937 downwards.
ATAAAGGATTGTGTGTTTAGCGCGTATAGAGGGACGAGTCAGATTTTAGATTGGTTCATTCAAAAATTATTTCAGAGTGTATGGTACTTTGAGCATTGAAGTTATCATTTTGATGAATAAGGATAGGTGTTGACGTGTATTTATGCTAGATGCATTAAAATGTGTGACACCCATGTTTTATTGTAAAATTTATTTCATTAATTCATATTAATATGAAATAAATCTACTAAAACATGGCTGTATGGGCTAGACCCTTTATCTTCTCTAAAAATACAGGAAGAATTAAAAAATAAAAATAAAGGAGTTTGTGCTGGGATGGATAAGATTAGGGCCTGTTTTACAATCGACAACTAAGTTCTAAGCAAAGAGTATATAATACACTACGTTTAAGAGTCGGGACTTCAAACAAGCTTTTTGACGATTTTGACTCGCAGTTTAGGCTAAGATCTCGTACCAACCAACAGAGACAGATAAAAAAGTAATGCCAACATACTACAAAAGCAAACTAAGGATGTGGTGTACGCTACAGAATATGCCGATATCGATAAAAACGAATGGGTACCCCCCCCCCCTGCCTTGCAGAACTTGCAGACAGGTTTTTTAATCCTACAAAAGCAAAATAAAAAGCTCTGTTCCTTTGAAAATATTGAGTATTATTTAATTACGTGTAATTATTTAATACAATTTATTTAACAACAAAAAATAAAAGTTATGTTTACAATGTGGAAATTAAAATTGTTGGTAATTTTCTGATCTCATATTCTAGGCGGAGTCTTCAGATGTTAGCTGATCGATCAACACACGTTTTTGCAATGTTGTGTAAGCAAGGAAGCAGGACATTTAGATCTGAAATAATGAATAGAGATTAGTAAATATATCGTTTGAGTTTACGCTGGTCATCATCAATTCAATTTATTGTTCACCGCTTATATATAGCTTATATATATATAGCGGACTATGTGTAACGCGCCCGAAGGTCTGGTTCTGCCCAATCAATGAAATCTGGTTCTGAAATAAACCACTCATTAGCTTCAGGAATTGAGCTATCAAACCATATCGGAAAGATAAGTTATGTAACTTACCAATAGAGGCGCTTATGCGGTTGCAGGCAACGATCACACCCGACGGGCATCGTGTAGCAAGGCGGCAGTCACGCTGTCTTCTTCTTCTAGTGCCTCTTCAATTCGGAAGATAAGCCGTCAGCTTTTTATATTCATCTCTGTCAGTCGCAAACCGAAACGGCTTTTCAACGGGGTTAATGCCGATCCACTCTCATATGCTTTGCAGCCATGACTCTCATCGCCTTTCAACAAGTCACGCTGTGATCTGAAAAATAAGTGGAGTTGAACACAGAAGAACTTTTGATGATGATAATGAGAGATGAATAATAAAACTCATACTCAACTTTGTTGTTAATGATGTTAGCTATCTAGTCATGGGAGGTTTTTGTTGTTTTATAAATAACCCTATATATGATATACTATATTATAATATATTGCAATAGACAATATTTATATGTATAAAACTAATGAAACATCTCAAGTACATTTGATACTCAAATTTACGAAAATAGATTTTTTATCGATAATTTGGTAAGTAGTAAGGACATCGCTACGGCGCATATGATTTTTGATTAAAGTGACCAGAACTTATTTCTAATTACTTAACGTTTATACAATAACATGGAAAACTACATACCGCTTCTCATCTAGTGGGAATTGGCCATGAAAACCCTCTTTTGGTTTAATTTCCTACTAGATTTTAGTCAACATATTTCACACCTTTTGTAAAACATTTCGCTGTTATGCACATAAATAAATGACACAAACTAGTTAGATATACACTAATGATAAGTCACTGAAGACAATAAATAAGCACAAGATGGAAAACTAAACTAAAACAACGCTTTATTTTATATTTTCAAAACGGCATAGTGACATTAGTGACTTATGACATTAGTGACACACTCCGGCAGCGCGAGACAAGGAAGGTTAGATCGGAAGTAAGAGACAAAACAAGTCGCCATTAAAAATTGCCTAAACTCCATACATTTTTTCTGCAGTATGGGAGTTTCGCCAGGCTGGTTCTAAGTAGCATACTACGGAGATCATTTGACAGTTGTTATAGGAAATATATGTCAATTGAACTTCAAAGTACTTTATATATTTTTGTGTGGGTCTTTAACTAGTAGGTTGCACCTAGCTACGTAGGTAGGTAATGCCTAAATTTATATTTTACTGGAGTGATGCTACAAACATAATCCAATGAGATGCATATTATCTACCCACCTACCTACAGTGCGTTCACACTTAGCCTACCTCTGACACTTCTCATCATCCTGCTCTAACATATGGAAATGTCATATTAGTATCCTTTTCTCACATGAAACGTAAATGGAAACGTCAAAGGTAAAATAATTGTGGACGCACTGTAATTGATTGGTAAAAGACAAATGTCTTGTTATGCTGCCAAGAATTACAAGAAGAAATTGAATTATTAAATACTAGGGTCGATTCTGACAACGGTTCTCTAAATCTAAGATTAATTTGACAACAGTGTTTCTCTTTCATTCTCAATACAGAATAAAGAGGACAGACTGATATTAAATTTAGTTTTTAGTTTAGAGAATCATATCAGAATTCACCCTACTGGCCATTCTATGTAATTGACGCAAAAATTAAATACTAATTATGTGGCTGTATGAGGTAGATCCCGTTGCTTTCTTAATGGGAGAAGAAATAAAAATGGAAACTAATGTCTGTGGTTAAAAAAATTATAGTCTGTGGAATAATGTAAGAAAAGGAATCTGAAAAACTAGTTTTATTCTAATGATTTGCTGTATTTTAATACCATCAACTAATCCTAAACGTGTAAGTTGGTAAATATTTCCTTAGAATATAATTAAAATCTTTATTTAAAAATGGTTTTGGAGTTTTACCATACGATATTACGGTATTTGGGGCGTTTGGTGTATGTTAGAAAGAGATGTACGATTACAACTGTCATTGTCATGTCAGCTATTATTCCGAAAATCCTTCAATTTCAATACAGTGTAGTAAATTTAATAAATTTAACAAAACCAAACATTGGAATAGTGGGCTAAATATTGGTAATTTATTAATGAATATAGCTAATCCGTGTACATGATAGCTGCGTCTCTCAGAGGCGTTGGTGCGTCGATATTTATCTCTGTTTTAGTACACGAATGACGTTCCTTCGCATTCGCATTGAATAAACTAAATTATTATTTCAGATGTAAATGAGAGTAACAATGAAGTGTTCTTCTAACTGCAAATGAACAGTGGAGAAATACAAAATTAATTTATATCGATTCCTTGGTAGAAGATTATAGCCGCAATCATGAAGAGTGCTTTGCCTAAAGAAAAATCGGGCAAGATGAGGATTAGAGCTTTCCCTGTAAGTGTAATGCAACTCCAAATTACAATAATTCGACCCTTACACCTGACTAATCTACATAAATTCTTCTACAGTGCAATAATTAATTATTGCATGCATCTATTGTGTCTGAATTCTGTTACATTTTTGTGAACTGTCCAACATAGAATAATTATTTTTGACGCTAATTGCAATTTTCGTTGTAGTTCATGCCATTATCTTTAATCTTACATCAATTATATTTTAGTTAGCTAATTTATTTAACAGATACGAAATTCAAATACTATAAAAACTCTGTACTTAGTACAAAAAATGGCAATTTTCTATTTAAAGTAAGATTAAAAAATATGTCTACTATAAAATGTGTTAAAAAAACACCTTTCAATAATAATAAATAAAAACTGAGTTTTTATGGCAATCCCAAAATGTCATACTGTTTAAAAATAGAAACAGGTTTAATTCAGTTTAGAACAAAATTTTTTGTGTTTACTATGTCATATTTTATGATTTGACAAGAGTGAAAAAATCAAAGAACAAGAAAAACCTTTAGATACTTTATTATTTACATGTTTTATTTTGATCATATACAATGTTTAAGTAATAGTTTTTTAAATTGACTATTTCAACATGACCAGAAAATTCCAAGTATGGAACTACTCAGAGCCATATTATCAAATGTATCCAGACACTTGGGTTTGTGAAAAATTACATTTTAGTGATAAATCTGACAAGGGTCATAATGATAGCCATGATACATTTTAATATCAAAAGTCTCTGAAACCTGTGGATGTAATGAGGATTTTATTAAGTTTGTCTTTTTACAGATGACTATGGATGAAAAGTATGTCGAAAGTATATGGACCTTATTGAAAAATGCTATACAGGAGATACAAAAGAAAAATAATTCGGGATTGTCATTTGAAGAGCTCTATCGTAATGCATATACTATGGTCCTCCACAAACATGGAGAAAGACTCTATACTGGTTTAAAGGAAGTGGTAACTCATCATTTAGAAAGCAAGGTAATATCTCATGTCTGAATTTTGTTTTATTATAACAATAGAACAAATTGAATTATTAAATCTGATCAGTTGCAGATGTCCTGCATTACATCTTTTTGTCTCCACCTGCATTATTAAAACTATTGTATGCTTCTTTTAAAAATATTATATATGTTCCAAATAAAAGTAAAAGTCTAACATATTAACATACATTGTTCATATGCTTACACTTTTAAAATGTTTGCTGTTGATCAGATCCATCCACTCCCTTTTATTTATATCATCCATCATACCAGAAAGAAACAACTGTATAGAGTGTATGTAAATGTATGGAATATTGCTGTATTGATGAAATCTAATAATGTTTTAATTTCTCTGGTGACCTGAGATGGGTCCTATTTACAGAAATTTTAGCTAGTATTATTAATATTACAAATGTCTTTAATTTAAGGTTAGAGACGATGTTCTCAAAGCATTACACAATGGCTTCCTGCAAACACTGAATAATGCATGGACTGATCACCAAACAAGCATGGTTATGATTCGAGATATACTAATGTATATGGACAGAGTATATGTACAACAGAATGAAGTTGACAATGTGTACAATCTGGGGCTCATTATTTTTAGAGATCAGGTAAATGTTACTTCATTTGTAAGAGATAGCTTATTCACATAATAAATAGTAGTGTAATGTGAATAGTCATTGGATTAATAAATATTTCTTACTCTCTCACCTATCACCCAAAGTAAAGATGAACATTTTTTGTTGATCTACAACTTTTTACTTAAGTATAATGCGAGTATATCTTTAAATTATTTATAATACTTTATTATACAGGTGGTGCGCTATGGATGCATCAGAGATCACTTACGGCAGACATTGCTGGAGTTAGTGGCCCGCGAACGGCGTGGAGAAGTGGTGGACCGACTCGCTATCCGGAATGCATGCCAGATGCTCATGGTGCTTGGCATCAACTCACGCTCTGTCTACGAAGAGGATTTCGAAAAGCCCTTCCTTCATCAGTCAGCTGAATTTTATAAAGTTAGTGTATTCCTCTGCTGGATCTGCAACACAAATCCATATTGTCTATGTGACAATAATAATATATAATTTATTTTTTGAGTATTTAAATGAATGAATCATAGAAAATAAATTATAACATTATGCACTATATATACATAATGCATACTTAATTTATTAAAATATCAAAATTGTGGAATGACATTTTTTGTATATTATTTGAATTAATTTCAAAACAATGTCATGAAATAAATTGTGTAACTGAAACACTGTACATTGAAATTGTAGCTATATTATCATTATGAAAAATTTTTAAAGTGAGGATATGGTAATGTGGCAAGAAGTGATCTCTGCCTACTCTTGTGGGAGAATGCGTAACGTATAAATGTATGTAAGTAATAAAGCATTAAATTCATATTTTTCAGATGGAATCTCAAAAGTTTCTAGCGGAGAACAGTGCGGCGGTGTACATTGCTCGTGTGGAAGCGCGCATCGGGGAGGAGGCCGAACGCGCGCGCCACTACCTGGACGAGACCACCGAGCCGCGCGTCGTGTCCGTCTTGGAGCAGGAACTGATCGAACGGCATATGAAAACTATAGTCGAGGTATGGTTCAAGTCCAGGGGCCTTACCACCAACTCTAAACGCGACTCAATTCCCATGGTTAAAGTGAGACAACGCTTTAAGCAGAGTAGAGCGGCGTCCCGTTTTGTCACTCGCGTTTGGATCGCATTAATACTTCATGGTACGGCCACAGTCCAGTCATTGTCACCCTGCCCATATCCCATCCTATTTGGGGATAGGATAGGATTCTCCCATTGTCTCCTCATCCACCCCTATCACCTTACATAGGATATCGTTTTGGAGCAGGAACTGATCGAACGGCATATGAAAACTATAGTCGAGGTATGGTTCAAGTTTCCAGCCATCACTATCACTGATAGCGAACCGTGCAGTGGACTGTATGATTATGAAGGAAACACTAGTAAATCCAATGAACTAATACATTTATTAACGGTAAAACAGAGCGACACACAAAACGACCGAGATTGCCAGCCAGTCGCTGACAATCACCCTGCTCTTATCCCATCCTATTTGTGGTTGTCGCAGTATATCCTCTTTCTTCACTCTCTCCCCATTCACACTCATCACCATCATATCATACATCACACCATCCATTTTTTCATCCATGTCTTCCTTTACTTTCTTTCTTTCTTTGTACCCGAAGGGTTGGTGTCAGGCAAGCGATCGGCTGTAAAACCTAAGCCAACAACCTTGAGTAGTCATCATCATCATCACCAGCCCTGTAATGTCCCCACTGCTGGGGCACGGGACTTACCTATGGATGGAAGAATATATTGCCAATCGCTTAACGTGCCTTCCGAAGCACAGAGAAACTCGATATAAAAACAATTTTTGGTCACCCATCCAATGACTGGCCTTAGCAAACATTGCTTAGTTTACGCAAACTCAGGCCAAGCGATCTATGCCACTACGCTAGCGAGCTCCTCAAATGGCGGTATTCATTGGAACATTGTCGTCACAATCACTCTTTCGGTTCATCAGTCTCTAGAGAGTCTCCTTCTTCGAGATGTCCTTTCCGTCACGTTTTCGCAATAAAATCGTTGGGTTTTTTTTTCTGATTGTATTTTTATAGTTATATCTTAAATTAATGTCGGTTATTATATAGCCTATAGCCTTCCTCAATAAATGGACTATACAACACAAAAACAATTTTGCAATTTGAGTCAGTAGTTTCTGAGATTAACGCGTTCAACCAAACAAACAAACAAACTCTTCATCTTTATAATATTACATACATAAATCACGCCTATATCCCCGAAGGGGTAGGCAGAGGTGAACTAGCACCCACGCTTCGCCAATTATGTTAGGTCCCATGTAATAGGTGGCGAGCCTATTGCCATTTATCGGGCACAAAAGTCGCAGTACATTGCTATTGCTAGGTGGTACAAGAGGAACGCTGCTGCCCATTCCTCATCATTGATTTGTCCTTAGTCGCCTTGTGCGACACCCACGGGAGAGATTTGGGGTGGTGACAATTGTATTCTACTCTGCCGTCACCACACGGCTGTTATATAGCCTTCAATAAATGGACTATCTAAGATTTTTGAATTTGAACCAGTATTTTCTGAGATTAGCGCGTTTAACCAACCAACCAAACTGTTCATCTTTATAATATTAAGTATAGATAATCATACTGGTGTCCATTTCAGATGGAAAACTCCGGCGTGGTGCACATGTTGACGCACACGCGTACATCGGAACTGGCGTGCGTGTACAAGCTCCTGTCGCGCGTAGTCGAGGGGCTGCGCACCGTCGCCGACGCGGTGTCCACGCACCTGCGAGAACAGGGCCGGGCGCTTGTCACCGACACGCATCACAACACTAATGCCATCGCCTTTGTCCAGGTACCCTCTTCTACTATCTGTACATTTTATTTTATTTTTATTTCTTTATTTTAAGGAAACATACAGATACGATATATATACAGATAACATTTTTAAGATATTACACAATCCAGCAAAGTTTCCACTGATAAGTATTACATAAATTGTCAAGAAAACATCAGTGCTTGAGCTTAAACAATTAAATGTGACAAAAAGATATGTACATGATATACTAAAAAAAAATTAACGAAAATAACATGTTAAAATCACATACTACATACAACTGTCTCTACATACTACATACAACTATCTGTACAAGGCATAGTGCTTTGGTCAGATTTTTTGCTGAGAAGATTGAGTTGTTCATAAGCATGGGCGGTCATGTGTAGGTATTCATATAGAATGTGCAGATCTTTGGGTATTGGCCTAGAGATCACTTGGGTTTGAAAGAACTGGTTGGTCTAAAGCAATTGTTTGTGTGATGAATATTTGTTCTGGAACCATATCTGTATGGTTATGTTGTATATTTTTATTTTAATACTTATACTTATGGTACCCGCTGTAAAAATGCCACCTTATGACTGCCCCATTGGAGCTAAGTGGTAACGGTTACCAAGGTAGAATGCACCAATAGTTTTTATGCAATTATATTACTCTTCACTCTGGAGCGCGTATCACAAGTCGACTAAGCATTCCACTCCAACAAAAAAACAAAAGGCCTATTAAAGGTTATGGTAGCACCATTCCTTGTGCACTACCTAGCAATACTGTGGTTCTCGTATCCGTTAAGTGGCAATAGGCTCACTTCCTATTAAATGAATAACAATTGATGATTGTTTCAGAACCTACTGGATCTAAAAGACAGATTCGACCACTTCCTGCAGAACTCATTCAATAATGACAAAATATTCAAACACATGATCGCATCTGACTTCGAGTACTTCCTGAATTTAAACAACAAATCTCCAGAATTTCTATCACTTTTCATTGATGGAAAACTCAAGAAAGGTGAAAAGGGGGTGAGTATGCAACAATTTGCTCTGATGTGCATATTCTTGTGTATCAAATTTTTTTAAAACTACTGCACATATGGACTCAATTTGTCATAGATAAATATTATATGGAAATAAGGAACAAAATTAGGCAGTTGTCATATTTTTTAAACCTCCCATTTAAAAGTGATTTTTTCCGAAACATCACCCTGCTACATTCTAAGGGAGCTGTCAAATAGAGCATAAAGGATTGGACGGAGTATAGTTTACCCAATCGCAAGCCGTGCACGCTAAGTCACTGCGCCATCGAGCTCCCGCTATATCTATGTGCGCTATATGTTTGGATCCTAGTGTGAAGACCAGTGATGCTGTTCATAATTATTGTAAACTAGTGGTCGCCCGCGGCTTCGCTCGCGCTAATGTCGGTTGTTATATAGCGTACGTTCCTCAAGACTATCCAACACAAAAAGTTTTTCAATTTGAACCAATAGTTTCTAAGATTAGCGCGTTTAACCAACCAAACAAACTCTTCAGCTTTATAATATTAGAATAGATTAGCGTGTATCGTAATACTAAATACCCTATGACTGTAACAGTAACCTAATTATGTACACTTTACTTTATTGAACTCAAATAAATTTCATTTCATTTCACATCTGTGTTCACAGATGAGCGAGCAAGAAATAGAAGCGGTGCTCGACAAGACGATGGTCCTATTCCGCTTCTTGCAAGAGAAGGACGTGTTCGAGCGGTACTACAAGCAGCACCTCGCCAAGCGATTGCTGCTCAACAAGTCCGTTTCCGACGACAGCGAGAAGAATATGATCTCCAAATTGAAGGTAAACCATAACATGATAACTATAGCAATTGTAATCTATTTCTTGTTTGTATTGTTCACCAGCCGGGCATGCACATTTTTGTCATTGATTTTACACCTGAGTACAAACAAGTAAGGTTCAAATTATCGTAGGCACTATTTGCCTATTGCATTTTAAGAGAATATTGCTCCACTGCTGAGGCATGTCCTATGGATAAGAGAAGAAAGAATAGGTCATAACCCATAGTGTAGGTGCGGATTGGTGGATGGGTTTTATTCAAATATACTAACACAAAGCTGTGTTTACCATTTACTAATAACAGTTGAAGACGAGTGAATCAAAGGAATATCGCTCATTTTATAATTAAACGATGCAATGCCAAAAATACTTTGAAACTTGTGTGTTAAAAATGCCAGGAAAGTGTTTTTGATTTGTCTCTCTTTTGTGTTTAATATAGATAGATAATAGAGTTTTCCAGGAAATCGACTTTCAGAGATATGTTATTTCAAAACCTATTTATTATATTGATTGTTTATTTATGAAGTGTGTAATTTTTTCATAATAAGCGGATAAAGAACAATTTATTACAATTAATTTTGAAACAATAGTTTATCTTGCAAAAGAAATGGAAATGTAAGTGGAAATGTAGGTAAATGCTACGTACGGTTCTGAAAATGCAGCAAAAGAGAGTATCATGTATATGCAGCAAGAGAGAGTAATTGTGCATTGAAATTTACGTTTGAAACTTTCCCAGAAAGAAGGTTTGTTAAGGGATGTTGAACCACGAGACTTCCACTGTGTTATTGGCGACGTCTCCCAAATTGAGAACTCTGTTACTGATTAGTGGCGCCCAGCCTCAAGATCTCCGACCCACCACATATTCTGCAAAATTCTTTACAATTCCCATTTGGACATTTAGTAAGTGTCCATAGACAAGCAATTAAATTTCGTAGAGTAATATTCATGAGACAATCTTGCTTAAAGTCTGTGGATTTTTTGTTTATGGATTTTGAATTGGTGTCCTTTGCCTCTTGCCTTCACACTCTCGGTACCCTCTATGACATTTTGTACAGATTAAAGAATTTTGCAGAAAAGACTTTAAGCAGGGTTTGTTTAGCATAAAATATGGGGTACTATGTGATCAGATTAAGTAATTGTGTAAGTGCTTGTTCACGTTGACTCGCGGGCGCTCTCACGAAATATCAAACATACGACGTGCTATACAAGTGTTCATGTACAAAACGCACGTGCGTTCGAAGAAGCGGGCTAACGCGAGGCCCAGCTCGCGGCAGTATCCAACGCGTGAGACATTTACTGTGTGTTCACGTTGAAGTAGCGGCGGAGCGCGCGATTTTCTCGCGATGTCAGGTAAGTTCAACCAGTTTGAACTTATCGCACGTTTTTATCATGTCTGTCAATAAAGAAGAGTTTATTAGTGCTGTTTAGGCTTGTGGCTTCTTTTGAAATCTGACTCTTTATTGAATCCAGTATGAAATTTACCATACCGTTCTCTTTCTTTATTAATTTCGTGCGCACCAATTCTAATTTTTAGCATCTCCCACTTTAGGTATGAATTTTCGTATTCGACGATTTCAACATTATATAAATGTTACAAAAATTAGAGTGAATAAAGAAAATAGTAAAGTTTAAATGGGTTTAGGTTTAGGCACTTGCCCGGATTGCAGTTGACGCGGGTTCGATTCCCGCATCAAGACCATAATTTTCAAACTTTTTCTAACCACCAAAATCTTTATGAATTTTCGGTTAAAAATAAAAGATCGTCATCCATGTTTTCAACCTCTGACAACTGACAATGTGACGTCACAATCGCGCAAACACCTAGCGGCCAATGTGGACACGAAATCGCGAAGTCGACCGCGCCCGCACCCGCTACCGCGCCCGCGCGTTCAACGTGAACGCACTAAGATTCGTAATTTTGTAGTTTTAATTAATTCATTCTTACGAAATAATTTTAATATTGATTTAAATGTAGTTACTTTCTCATTCATAAAAACTAAATAACATTTATAAAATACTGTCTTGACTAAATCGCTGATCTTTTCATCACAGCAATGAGCATAGACATGCTTACAGAGAAATAGATAAAGTAGCCTTTAAGTTAGATTAAAAACTGATTTAGTTTTTATGATAAGAGGGTTTATTATTTTAGAACGTAAAATAAAATAGAGGAGCTAGTTCCTAAGCCTACGTGTTGGATTATTTGGTTATTTATGGTATGGTTGGTTATTTTATAAATAAATAATTGGACTGAGGTAAAGAAGCTCGTGCGTAATATAAATGTTACAATAATTAAGCCTGACAATCTGAAAACCCAATCGACTGCGGACTATTTGACCATTTACAGATTATATTTTATCATTAGAAAATTAAATAATAGAGACACTTGATTTCAGACTGAATGCGGGTGTCAGTTCACGTCAAAACTAGAAGGCATGTTTAAAGACATGACCGTCTCCAACACCATCATGGAGGAGTTCAAGGATCATGTGCAGTCATCTGGGGTGAATATAACTAAATAATAATATTTCTTAGGCGTCTTCCATGCTGGCCTCGGAGCGAACAAATAACGTAGAATGGGCCAGTCCCTACTCATCCTATGGGTGTCGTAAAAGACGACTAAGGGAGATTGCCCGGTGTAGACAAGAAAGCACCTTGGGGCACCCGAATGGTAGAGGGCAAACCACCAACAACAGCGTACCCAAAGAGGGTTGGTGCCAGGCAGGCGGCCGGCTGTAGCCTAAGCCAAAACCTTGAGCAGTTTGGATTGAATGTTGTCATTCCAATCACTCTCTCCGTTCATCGGTCTCTCGACATGGTCCGTTCCGTCACTTTTCTATAGATTAATTCATCACTAGCACCTTTACGGTGTGATGGATGATATGAATCAAAAGGGAGTGGATGGCTTGATGACGTCTGACCGATTTGAATGGAATAGGAAACATACTGCGCCGACCCCAGATAGCCTGGTGTTCCCAGGCAGGGCAGGGAAAAGAAAGAAGTATGATAAATAATGTGATGAAACAGTGATAAGGAGAGGGCGGCAGCGTTCCTCTTATGCCACCTAGCAATGTACTGCGACTTTTGTGCCCGATAAATGGCAATAGGCTCGCCGCCTGTTGCATGGGACCTAACATAATTGGCGAAACGTGGGTGTTAATTCCCCTCTACCTAACCCTTTCGTATAAGCGTCATTTATGTAGGTATGTATGATAAACTAGCGGCTTCGCACGCGTTAATATCGGTTGTTATATATAATGGCCTTCCTTGATAAATGGACTATCCAACACATAATTTTTTTTTTCAATTTGAGTCAGTAGTTTCTGAGATTAGCGGGTCCAACCAACCACACAAACAAACTCTTTAGCTTTATAACAATAGTATAGATTTGAAAGTATTCTACGTTTATTTAGTAGCCGCGATAAATAATGTGAGTTATCGTGTGGCAGAGTCCAATCAAACAACTTTTCAGCTTTATAATATAAGTAGTCACTGACTTCTATACAAATACGCTGGACTGAATACTTCTACTAAAATGACAAAAGTTTCTTTTGCCTATTTGAAGCGGCCCATCGAGCGGCATGGGTACTCAATTTGTCGTTTGTTACTTGTATTTGACATTACTAATGCATTTCATAATAGTTTCGTAGACGTTCACCTTCGTAAACCAGTGCCATCAGCGCCAATATAATAATAATAATAAATAATAAATATTTTTACACTCACACCTATCATCTAGCCCAAAGTAAGTAGCCTAAGCACTTGTGTTATGGATACTAGTTCAAGGACTTATTTTTAATATAATTATGTATATAAATGTTGAAAATATACTACATAAACATATACACAACCATGACTCGGAAACAAACATTTGTGGTCATCACAAAGTTTGCCCCTACCAGGATTCGAACCCGGGACCTCTTGGCCAATACCCAGCAATCTGAGCATTCGACCAGGGCGGCCGTCAAAGATGGCGATAATCAAATTGGCTTCATTTTTTGGATGACAAACTACACAGTCCAGCGTACATGTTTAATAGAGGTCAGTGAGTATAGAAGATAATGTGAGTTATGGTGTGGCAGACCAATCTTCACGGTGTGGATCTGTCGGTGCGCGTGCTGACCACCGGCTTCTGGCCCACGCAGAGCGCCACGCCCAAGTGCAACATACCTACTGCCCCGAGGAGCGCCTTCGAGGTGTTCAGAAGGTAAACTAATGGTGGACTGTGCCTAGGCCCGTATTCAGAAACGGCACTCAAGTGTAGTTTAATTTGAATTTAAGTGATTATTGCTTAAATATAGAATCCTCAAATCAAATGATATTTAAGTCGAGACACCCCTATTCTACATATAAAAAGCGAAAAGGTGTAGCACTAAAGGATAATAACTCTACTCAAGCGTGGCAATGAGGTGTTTTGCGCGATCATAGCTTAAATCTCGATTTAAATACCTATCGATTGTAGTCCGAGTGACGTTTTAGAATAAACGTAAACAGAGATCAATGAATTGATACTTAAATATTGTTCACGAATAAAGGGTCCATGTAAATCTAATTTTAAAACGTGATTCACGTCCAAGCGTTGTTTCAGAATACGGGCCTTAGTATTAATGTGTCGGGGGTTAATAAATAAATAATCAATATTTTTACACTCACACTTATCATCTAGCTCAAAATTAAGTAGCCTAAGCACTTGTGCTATGGATCCTAGATGACGGAAATATTTTTAATATGATAATAATTATTTAAATAAATGTGATACATAAACATTATATCCACAACCATGACTCGGGAACAAATATTTACTAGGATTCGAACCCGTCCTCTTGAGCACCCAGTGATCAGGGGGTCCACCGCCCAACTCGATTGCTTATGATAGCTATATTGCAATGCACTGCTTACGGCTATAGCAGCCATCCTGAATTTTTAGGCTGCACGGATTTTGTGCCAAATTCATACAAAATCATCCGGTGATCTTTCGTTCAAGGCTTTCGCTAATAGTTTAGGTACATTTGGTGCGAAATGACAGCATGACGTCATAAACTATAGCTTTTGCTTTAGCAATCGAGTTAGGCGGTAGCCCCCCTGAGCATTCGACCAAGCCGGACGTGATTATAAATCCGTTCGTAATAATGTCGACAGCATTATTACGTTCCGACAATGTGATAAGATAGCCAGTCTCCCGGTGGTTCATGATTCCAGGTGAAAGTTAATTCCATCCTCGGGCCTCATCGTCACATAGCTTCCCTGTCTAGAAACTAAATTTTTTTGATCGTAATAATGTAACTTTTTTTTAATAATGTAATTTTTGATCGTAATCTTGACACAAAACGTCTCTCGCCAAATTTCATCGTGAAAAATTTGGTCACTTTCGCAGAACGTCTTTTTCACACAATGTCATTCCTGCCATTTTTTTTCTTAAGAAAGATCTAATACTAACACTGCAGAATCGGGCAAGTAATAAATTAAAAATATAATAATCAATATTGTAGATAATAATTATAATCACCAATTACCTACATGATATATGAAAAAAACGCAGGAGTGCCATTCTCCGAAAGTGACGTTGTGCGAAAAAATGTCGTTTTACGAAAGGGGCATTGTGCAAAAATGACTTTCTGCGAAAGGGACATTATGCGAAAGTGACCTTTTATTGGCGGAGTGGAATGCTTTTAAGCACCATACCAGCCGCTAGCTAGGCGACTGGCGTGTGTGGGAATCGCCCAAGGCACGAAGCGCCGGCACTACCCACTAAACCACTCCGGTGTTCCTCCTAGCCCTGTACGCGGGGAAAGTCTGGGATCTGCCTCGCGGCAATTCACCAGTCAAAGCGAATGTGAAATGAAATGAAATCGTTTATTTTTTGCACGTGAACAAGGTTATAATATAGAACAAGGTATATCATAAAGTTCAACTTATTCAGCATTACAATGATAGCATGCAAAAATTATAATTATCAGCTATGTTTCAAATTAATAATATCACTCATATCCCAATAAAATGTCAAAACGTCAAAATAATTAAGGGTACATACAATTGCATTACCAAATTTTTCACGAAGCCATTTTGCGAAAGTGACCTTCCCCGCATCAAGACCGACGTAACCTTTTTCTGTGCTCCCCCCAGCTTCTACCTAGCGAAGCACTCCGGCCGGCAGCTGTCGCTGCAGCCGCAGTTGGGCAGCGCCGACTTGCACGCGACGTTCCGCTCGGGCACAGCGTCGCCGCCCCGGTCGCCGTCCGCCGGCGGCTCCGCCCCCGGCTCGGCCTCCGCCCCCGCCTCGGGCGCGGTGCCGTCGGTGCGCCGCCACATCATCCAGGTGTCGACGTTCCAGATGTGTGTGCTGCTGCTGTTCAATAAGCGGGATAGGCTCACGTATGAGGTTAGTCTTCATCGCCAGATCTTCGATGTCCCCACTGCTTGGGCACAGGCCTTGCCTATGGATGGGAGACTGGGCCAGAACTCATCATGTTAACGACTTATTTTGCCCCTATCCGGTTTTGAACCCTGGACATCATTGTGTCACGCTAATAATTCGACCTAACTGGTCGTTAAAAAGAGATTGATTTATTATTTTATACATTAAACATGTCTTTGTACCATATCAAGGTGACAATGTTAACTCAAAATTAATGGCCAATGTGCTTTAATCTTATATAAATTTTAAAAAAATGTTGGAAAAATTATTGCAAAGAAAATTGTGTTTATAAAATATTCGAAAAAATATATCCTGTCTGACTATCCACCGAGTACAGAAACGCTACTCAAGTTTTGAGCACTGCTATTAAAGTTAAGTGGACAATACCTGTCGAAATTTGCATGTCAATACGTCAATTTTGCCGATACTTAAATGTTAAGCAGGGCTCAAACTTTCAGTAGCGTTTCTGTATTCGGGGGCATTTATATCCCGCATCAAGACGCATAAACTGTCGAACTTTTTCCACCCACAATCTTCTTTGTAGCCAACAAAGTGCTTTATGATGTTAATTGATTTACATAATTGATCTATATAATTGATCACCAGGAAATACTGAACGAGACGGATGTGCCAGAGAAGGATCTAATCCGCGCGCTGCAGTCGCTGGCCATGGGCAAAGCCACGCAGCGAGTGCTGATCAAGCACCCCAAGAACAAGGAGATCGAGCCCTCGCACCAATTCTACGTCAACGACGCGTTCACCTCCAAACTGCACAGGTACTGTTTAAGGGGATTAGTGAAGCTGTTTTTAGTAGTACAAAAAGCTATAACGTTTTTTTTTTTTTGCATATATTGTAAATACAATATAAAAAAATATATGAAACTAGTTCAGAATGAAGTACATGTTAAATACATAAAGAATCTAAAAAATACATTGAAATTGTATTGTATTTTCTCGATCGTTCCTTTTTGTCTTGTAAGGCTGGAGTTTACCAACAAACTTAAAACAGGCGATTATTATATAACCGCCGTTTTTGACATTTTACTGTATGGCAGAACTGCCAAAACCTACCAGTTATCTTTTAATCATTATCTTATTATAGTTTTTACCATTTTATTTGTTATCTTTTAATAATAATCGACGTGTTGTTGAACCCGAGCCTATAATTTCGAAATTATTTTTCGTTCGTTCGGTGCAGGGTAAAGATTCAAACAGTTGCTGCGAAGGGCGAGTCCGAGCCAGAGCGTCGCGAGACCCGTAATAAAGTAGACGAGGATCGCAAGCACGAGATCGAGGCAGCCATCGTGCGCATCATGAAGGCGCGGAAGAAGATGCAGGTATGGAAGTTGTGACGATTTAATACATACATCCAATAAATCACGCCCATATCCCCGAAGGGGCAGGCAGAGGCGAACCAGCACCCACGTTTCGCCAACTATGTTAGTTCGCATGTAATAGGTGGCGAGCCTATTGCCATTTATCGGGCACAAAAGTTGCAGTACATTGCTAGGTGGTATAAAAGGAACGCTGTTCACTTTATTTGCCAATCATAATCACCACCATACACTAGAAGTTGTCATTTTTATACACTAGAAGTTGTTATTTTGGCGGAAATTTTAAATTGCATTATTCAAAACATGTTTTTTCTATCAAAATGTATTTTTTCAAAATTATCTCAAAAATTCCACTTCCTGGCCAATCAGATCGCATTTTAAACGCCTTCAGTTCGGGCGTGAAAAACTTGCGATCTGTGACATTCTCTGTTTTATCGCGCTTGTTATAAAATATAATGTATTATTTTATCGTTGTGGTTCCGTTCAGCACACGCTGCTGGTGACCGAGGTGACGGAACAACTGCGCGCCCGCTTCCTGCCGTCGCCGGTGGTGATCAAGAAGCGGATCGAGGGGCTCATCGAGCGAGAGTACCTCGCCCGCACGCCCGACGACCGCAAGGTGTACACCTACGTCGCATAGGTGCGTAGCGAGTACAACGGCCCTTGTTTAGGTACCGATACCCCTTTGTCATACATCGGCCTTCGACACGTCTTAAGTTACGTCTCGCAACCTCGTAACCTACGTCGCATAGGTGCGTAGCGAGTACAACGGCCCTTGTTTAGGTACCGATACCTCTTTATCATGCATCGGCCTTCGACACGTCTTAAGTTACGTCTCGCAACCTCCTAAGCATTGTCCTAAAAGAATGCGATTGCGCGACCGAGCGACGCGACCATTGCGTGTACGCGTACAAACATATGAGTCGCGCGGCCGCATCGCGCGATGAAATGAAATATGTTTATTTGTTAGAAACATGGTACATGGTCAGATGTTATATAGTATTTCATAGTCTCTTAACATGTTTCGCTGAGAATTCAGCATACAAATATTGGTTTACAATAACAATTATTATGGTTTCATGTCTTGTTATTTATATACAATACTATATACGATTGTCAGTTAGGACACCTATTCCAGTTCAATAGGCTTACGAGTAAAATTCGCGCTAATCGCGCAATCGCGTTCTATAAGGACACTGCCATACACAAAAGCATATCGAGCTACCTTGATTCTCGCCTCACCACGCCCAGAATGGACGCGACCTAAACAGGTTTTGTTCTAAGAGTCTTTGTAAAAGCTCAACTCGAATAGTTGTAGTAATAAAACTAATTAACATTACAAGACATTTTGTTCTAATTATTATTGTGCAAGAATTTTTGATGTTACCCCGCGGAAAATACCTAGTTACTATAAATATTAACATGAGCGCCGACTGTTCAGGTCTCGCTGGATTTGGTGTCAAATAAATTGGACAAAGTTCAGGGAGCATTATTGTTTAATAGAATAAGGTTATCCGTTCGTTGTAGCGTAGTGTAACGTCTTCACGCCCTTTCTAAAGACGTTACACTTCCGATGAAATATAATAAAAATGCAGCGTTACATAAGTACAGATCGATTTATCTTCTCGGTGTAAAAATGTTGTAAATAGCAGTAGATTTAGATGGACTCTGTGTAATGTATTCATAAGACAGTGTTACTTTTCCCTGATCAGCTTTATT
This sequence comes from Cataclysta lemnata, assembly GCA_963931975.1. Taxonomy (NCBI): domain Eukaryota; kingdom Metazoa; phylum Arthropoda; class Insecta; order Lepidoptera; family Crambidae; genus Cataclysta; species Cataclysta lemnata. The sequence continues at coordinate 9,192,813 of OZ008341.1, read as the reverse complement.
AAATACTTCTTTTTAACAAAATCTTTTTATTCTTCATAATATCCTCGTCCTATTTATTAAGATTGTCGCCAGGAAACTGGCGAACCGTACTTTACTCTGTATCAATGGATTTTAATTTCAGGCCATCAAACTGAAGATCATTATGTCATTGACGCGTGGGCGCCATGTTAGAAGTGATAGAAGTAACAAAGTATTTAAATTATTACGAAATAAAATTATTAGTTATTAACTATAGTTATTTTATTTGGAAATGAATTGCAAAACATAGCATTATAAGAGGTGCGTTAAGCTTATACGAGTAAAGTCCATTTGATGGAAACGGGAAGAAAAAGTCTCTTGGTAAATGTATGTTTAAATGAGGACCCGCAGCATATTCGTACGCCTTCGGTTTGGTCACGTCTATGAAGTTAACGTCTATAGTCAAAACGGTTGATACGTCGCCAACATTAAAAGTTACGTTTTGTGTTGAGACTGTGACATTCACTCCCGTGATTTGGTCTTCTCTTTTCTTTACTTGGCTGACATCTGCAAAAGTGAAAAGATAGGAAATTCTTGTTATCAAATTGTAACATCGCAACCTTGAATTCTTTGCCAGGAACTGTCCATAGGTCAAATCTTTTTCTAAGATATTGCTTTTTATTGAAAGCCATTCGTCATCCTTTATGTTCAACGGGTTCCCCTTTGGTGAAACGTGTACTTTCTCAGTTAATCCTAATATATTTTTTATATAGCGTTCTATGTCGTCACAGGCAGTTGTGCTATTTTGCGCAACAACTGTCCCGGTGAACACATATTTACATTTTGTCCTCGTGTTTACTCCAAACTTAATGGAGTCACGTGTGTTATTAGATACGGCACAAAGCCCGTCCCTGTTGGTCGTTTGTATCAAATATTTCTGTCCTTTGAATGTGCTATTAAAGAAATTTGCTGTGTGGTTGTTTTCAGTTGCTGACGATATAACAGACAATCCGTATATGTATCCTGGATTACCACTAATTTCGATAACTGAATCTGCAGATTCGTTTGTTAGAAGAAATTTTACAGATATTTCTTGAGACATAATCGTGATATGTGTAGATATTTTTCTTGTGTGAAATATGACAGTTGCCTTAATGATTTTTGAATCAAAATAGTTGAAAACGTAGTTAACTCTAAAAGCGATATTTGTGCAATAACTTTCCGTGCAAACAGGCTCGTGCGCTGTCTTATTATAATCGACGCATTTATCGCCGTTTTCATCACAAATTATTATAGTCCAATTAGTGCAATGAAGTGTTGCACAATTCTGAAATAGAAGTGAAATGTATATGTATAATGATTTTTTCCAAAAATCTTTGTCTCATTAGACTAAAATACTAGGTATACACTTGGGCTTGAGACAAAATGTAAACAATCTTGATATGTCTCTTTATCTACGAAATGCTCTTAAAAACAAAAAGTATATTCTAAAATACATCATCAATATAGACAAATAAAACTTTTAGCTGCTTTGAAATATTGGTATCTACATATTTTTATTTTTGTATTTTATATTAAAAGACACATCAAGATTGTTTACATTTTGTCTCAAGCCCAAGTGAGTGGGGTAAAGCTACTGGTTCAGTCAACATCATAAGTAGATTAACACTTTACTACCTTTTCAGAGGAGCTCGCTAGCGCAGTGGCACAGCGCGCTTGGCCTGCGATTGCGTAAACTAAGCAATTTCGCTAAGGGCGGTCATTGGATGGGTGACCAAAAATGTATTATCTCGAGTTCCTCCGTGCTTCGGAAGGCACGTTAAGCCGTTGGTCCCGGCTGCATCTGCAGTCATTAGTACCCACCAACCCGCACAGGGACAGCGTGGTGGGTTATGGCCCAATCTCCCTATATTCTTCCATCGATAGGGAAGGCGCTTGCCCCAGCAGTGGGGACAATTTTGAGGCAATTATTACTGCGGCTATCTTTGGTATGACAGAGGGCTAAAGTGGTAATCGACTTATAATGCTGCCCGTACTACTATAGCTATATTCTCTTACCAGTGCTGTAGAATTAATAGATTTTTCAGTGACACTTATACACGACGCTTCTTCTGAGGTTTTGAGGATTTGTATCATTTCTAAATCTTTAATGTGGACATCACATTTAACAGTTTCTTGGTTCAATAATAATACTGGTTTCCTGCTGCTGCAGTAGTTGTTGACCATGGGATATGGAATGTCTGTTTCAGAGAAATATGATAAATAAAAAAAGTATATTTTAAAATGTGACATCAAGATATTGTGTAGCCAGCAACTTTGGTACCATGGACAGCAATTTTGCAATAATAGTTGTCATATTATTATAGTAATTATCCTGACAAGGCCACACTTAAAAAAATACATTACCAATGTACCAAATGTATCCTTCTTTTAGAACCCATATTGGGTCGCCGTAGCGATATGGCTTTCTTTGGAATTCTTTATTTTTTGACTGCTCAGTATTATGCCATTTGTGTGAATAGTCAACTGCATTAGTTTCATACTGTAAAATAAAATTAACTAGTTAAACAGGCAAATTGTTTTCAGGTAATTTGTCATCTTTACGACAAGCACGACATTTAACTAACATATTGGATAGAAAGTGGACTCTACAAGACCATATAACAAGATAAAACTTGGCCAAAAAAAAATTGTTTACCCTGTCTGCCTTATACAGAGATGTTGTATTGTCAGCATAATAATCAAACCAATGCCAGAACACATCTTCATAGTCTGCTCATACTGCTACAGGATTTGGCTACGTTTTTATAGAGAAAAATATGTAAGAACTTATGTTTCTACATACCTTTTTCTTCTCTTTATACCGTTTTGCAGGCAAATTAGTCTTCACAATGCAAAACAAATTTTCAAAGTAATTATTTTCATGCATGTTCTTAAATGTCTGGTAACACGTTGGTAAAGGTTCCTTGCCTAAAGTATTATCTTTGCAATGTGCAAAAAAAATTCTATCCTTTTCAGTACAGTCGCTGTCACAACAACAATTAATATCACATATTTGGTACTGAAACAACAATTATTATTTAAATATAAAAACCCAAAAAACTGTGAGAAGGTTTTAGCAGGTAATCTTATACTTACTAAAAAATCACATTCACATTTCACATTTCTTAAACTTTTCTTTGGACTTGTTTCTGTGGATTTAGATTCATTTCTTTTATCAAAAAAATTTATTTCTGTTACATTGTCTATTTCTGTAGTGGTGTACAATGATTCTGTAGTAAAAGAGTCTTCAGTAGTCGAGATATTATCATCATAAAATGCATCAAATATAGTACTAGTAGCTGAAGTTGAGTATTCTAGGTCAACAATAGAAGTATTGCTGTAAGCATTTATTGCACGAACAGATTTTTTATTGTTTAACTTATCATTAACACCCATACGGTAATATAGAGCATGAGGTTTTTCTTTCAAACTATTCAATATTTCACTGAATGTTTTCTTTTGACTAGTAGTATTGAGATCATTTCTGTCTATTTCATGATTATTTTTCTCATGTATATAATCCATTACACAAAACTGTATTAGAATGGACATGAAAGTGAATCCTAGATAGGTCATTATCTTCATGATTACTTATATTCCACACCAAACTGTGTAAAATTTCTTAAAACTATATCTATATTTAGTTTTATGGTTCCTTTAGAATAAGTTTTCAATTTAAATCTGTTGAGAAATATTCCAGATATTATTACAAAAGAAAATATCGTTAAGACAAAAGAATGTTTAAGAGAAATATTTTACCTATCTGTGCCTAAATTAATAATATCAGATTGTACTAGCTGGTGAGAGCCACCCAAAAAATATTCCCTGATTCGGTCGGTTAGTGTTGTGGGTGAAGGAAGCCAACAAGGGACATCCAACACATGATGTCCAGGGACAACAGGCAGACTGCAGCAGCTGTAACCGACTACCCAAATACGTCCAATAGAATCTAAGCAACCAACTTGTAACACTAACTTAGGCCAACCTGGAATAAATTGATAAAAACAGCATTACACTATAACCTTTTTACATAATTTTTTAATACTGGGAAAGTATGTATCATTCATACCTTGCAATCCTTTGGAAATGTAATGGATGTCAAGAGGGTGAGCCCAAATTACTGTTTTAACATAATCTGGTTTTCCAGAAACCGTTTGACCTTCTGGACATCCAGATATAACAGTCCAATTAGGACCTAGAGAGGACAAGGAACACATTATAATAACCTTGTATTTAGTAATGTGCAATACACGACCTTGGATATTGTATTCATTTTTATCTACATACCAGCTTGGAAAGAATATCGACAAAATAAAGGCCACGCCTCTCTGAAATTACATGCACTCTCCAGTTGCCCCAATATATGGAGTTCTGCCATTAGAGTAGAGAAAACAGAAGTTCATTAGATAGTAGTAGTACATTACGGTAGCAAATCTAATTTGTAATAGACAAAATAAAGAGGTAAACAAGCACGAAGAAAAAGCCGAGCAGATCGTTGTTTCTTGTTGACATCATGTAACCATGGCAACGTAATTTTGACACTGACAGCCTAACTAATTGTCCATTTTTAGAGAATGCAAAGAGGTATAGCCCATTCAGCCAAGTATGGGCTATACTTCTTTCCATCTTTAATTACTTTTTTCTTGAATATTACACTGAAATAAGGGTGATACACATTGTAATTGGGCTCCGAGACGGTCAAGTGGCTTCGCGTCAAGCTCGTTCATTCTGTTGCTAGGTCAAGCAACGTATCTGTGAGCGCGTCTCCACACGACGATGTTAGAGTGAGGGCCAGATAAGTCCGCGCGTGGTCAAAATTGGAACTAAAATTTCGTCTCCTATTTTGTTTGTGAGTGTCAATGTTTGCGAGGAGCGCCACCTCTCGCGCGCGGACTTATCTGGCCCGCACTCTATCGCGACGAGTGGCAATGTTCACGCTAAAGTCTCGTCATATCGCCGCGGTATCGTCGCTACTCGCGGCGCGCTCGCCGCGGAACGTTTCAATGAGCAAGTTTAACTCTTTCGCCGCGGACTCGCTGTGATTCCGTCACGAGTCGTGACTCGTGACGATACGCTGGCGGAATAATCGCTCGTTCGTGAAGATTACCCGATGATAGAAGCGTGTACCTACTCATCGCGATTCTCTCGCTCGTGGAGACAGCGCCCAGCCTGGCGAAACTCCCATACTGCAGAAAAAATGTATGGAGTTTAGGCAATTTTTAATGGCGACTTGTTTTGTCTCTTACTTCCGATCTAACCTTCCTTGTCTCGCGCTGCCGGAGTGTGTCACTAATGTCATTATGTCACTATGCCGTTTTGAAAATATAAAATAAAGCGTTGTTTTAGTTTATTTTTCCATCTTGTGCCTATTTATTGTCTTCAGTGACTTATCATTAGTTTATATCTACTAGTTTGTGTCATTTATTTATGTGCATCAGCGAAATGTTTTACAAAAGGTGTGAAATATGTTGACTAAAATCTGGTAGGAAATTAAACCCAAAGTGGGTTTTCATGGCCAATTCCCACTAGATGAGAAGCGGTAAGTAGTTTTCCATGTTATTATATAAACGCTAAGTAATTAGAAATAAGTTCTGGTCACTTATATCAAAAATCATATGCGCCGTAGCGATGTCCTTACTACTTACAAAATTATCGATAAAAAATCTATTTTCGTAAATTTGAGTATCAAATGTACTTGAGATGTTTCATTAGTTTAATACATATAAATATTGCCTATTGCAATATATTATAATATAGTATATCATATATAGGGTTATTTATAAAACAACAAAAACCTCCCATGACTAGATAGCTAACATCATTAACAACAAAGTTTGTTGTATGAGTTTTAATATAATGCAGAACATTGCGCAGAATTATTCGCATGTGTTCATCTCTCATTATCATCATCAAAACTTCTTCTGTGTTCAACTCCACTTATTTTTCAGATCACAGCGTGACTTGTTGAAAGGCGATGAGAGTCATGGCTGCAAAGCATATGAGAGTGGATCGGCATTAACCCCGTTGAAAAGCTGTTTCGGTTTGCGACTGACAGAGATGAATATAAAAAGCTGACGGCTTATCTTCCGAATTGAAGAGGCACTAGAAGAAGAAGAAGACAGCGTGACTGCCGCCTTGCTACACGATGCCCGTCGGGTGTGATCGTTGCCTGCAACCGCATAAGCGCCTCTATTGGTAAGTTACATAACTTATCTTTCCGATATGGTTTGATAGCTCAATTCCTGAAGCTAATGAGTGGTTTATTTCAGAACCAGATTTCATTGATTGGGCAGAACCAGACCTTCGGGCGCGTTACACATAGTCCGCTATGGTAAGCGGTGAACAATAAATTGAATTGATGATGACCAGCGTAAACTCAAACGATATATTTACTAATCTCTATTTATTATTTCAGATCTAAATGTCCTGCTTACTTGCTTACACAACATTGCAAAAACGTGTGTTGATCGATCAGCTAACATCTGAAGACTCCGCCTAGAATATGAGATCAGAAAATTACTAACAATTTTAATTTCCACATTGTAAACATAACTTTTATTTTTTGTTGTTAAATAAATTGTATTAAATAATTACACGTAATTAAATAATACTCAATATTTTCAAACGAACAGACCTTTTTATTTTGCTTTTGTAGGATTAAAAAACCTGTCTGCAAGTTCTGCAAGGCAGGGGGGGGGTACCCATTCGTTTTTATCGATATCGACACATTCTGTAGCGTACACCACATCCTTAGTTTGCTTTTGTAGTATGTTGGCATTACTTTTTTATCTGTCTCTGTTGGTTGGTACGAGATCTTAGCCTAAACTGCGAGTCAAAATTGTAAAAAAGCTTGTTTGAAGTCCCGACTCTTAAACGTAGTGTATTATATACTCTTTGACAGCGCCTTAAAGAATCGTTTGATAATCGATTGATATTTGCCACTTTTGTAGACTGTACTTAAAACTCGGAGGTTTATCAAGTGCCAGGTAAATGGGGGTAACTGTTGGTTACCTACCACTATTTATACCACACCAGCGCGCTGGGTTTTGGCCCCCTGCTCGCCATATTCTTCCACCCATATATTATCACCCGTATATTATCATCTTTGGGGAAGGCCCTGCCCCAGCAGTAGAGACGTTAAAGGGCTGGTGATGATGAAACTAGACTGTGCGGGACCAAAATAGGGAAAAAATGAGAATGACTTACAGTTCGTAGGCCGAGAGGCCCACAAATCACTGCATGATCTGTTGATAGCGTAGTAAAAATATTTTTACACAAGTCTTCAAGACTGAATCTAATTTGCTAGCGCTTAGGATCTTATGAAGGTTGAAAATAAAAGACATTATTAAGCTTTAGTTTTATTATGTAAAAAAATACAATTTTTCCATCCACGTTTGGCCATATCATTAATGTAGTTAATGTTTGGTATTCTTACGTTTCACTCGTTTTAAGAGTGACTTAAAGCGTAAAATTCTAGTACCTACCTAATTTGCTGTCGTAACGAAGTTTCACTTCACTTTTATCTTCCATTACAACATTACTAATAGTTATTAGTAATTGTAAGACATCTATCACACCGTAAAGGTGCTAGTGATGAATGAATGTATAGAAAAGAGACGGAACGGACCATGTCGGGAGACCGATGAACGGGAGAGAGTAATTGGAATGACAACATTACAATTGGCTTAGGTTTTATAGCCGGCCGCCTGCCTGACACCAACCCTCTTTGGGTATGCTGTTGTTGGTGGTTTGCCCTCCACCATTCGGGTGCCCCAAGGTGCTTATTGGTCTTTTCCGGGCAATGTCCCTAGGGCCGGTTTTTTGATGCATAGTTAACTGATAACCAATTGTTAAAAAAATTTACTAAATATCACTGATATTTTTTTTTCTTTATTTTGAAGGACGTTTATCTTTACAGACATGTCAGTCCTATCGTGAACTTATATACTAAATTAAGAAATCATCTGAGCCAATTAACCTAATATGTTAATTTCGGAAGGCAGTCGCGGCAGACATATAAACGATACAGCAGTCTGGCCGCCTCGAATACACCAATGTCTGACATATTAATTTTACATTTGTTCACAAACATCCGTCTCTCTTCCCGTTGCCAAATATCACTGATATTTAACAATTATTATCAATATCAGACTCATATTTATCCATTAGTAACATGAGTAACTAAAAATGTTATTAATGGTTACATATCACACTGATATTTAGCAATTATTAACAGTTTTTAATAATTGGTTGAGTTAACTATGGATCAAAAAACCGGCCCTGTCGACTTTTACGACACCCATGGGATGAGACGGGGCTGACCTATTCTACATTATTTGTTTGGTCCTAGGCCAGCATCTAAAAGACTTTATTTATTAGGATAATTGTCCGCCGCCATGATGCATCACAAAAATAAATCGAAATAAGCGCCTCTTACGGTGGTTAATGTAACTTTTTTACGATATGATCAAAAATGTTTGGCCATATTATGAAATAGCCGTGCGTTGAGCTGTTCATATCGTTAAACGTTGTTTATTCATTGATCTGGCCAGATCATGATATACTCAGTTTTAGCTGGCCATTTCATAAAATGCAACCATTTCATGAAATGGTCGCCACATTCTACGATTTGGCCACACACTTACTGCGGCGACTGACATCAGAGTGATATTTAACTATTAGTAACAATTTTTAACAGTTGGTCGAGTTCCGTTTTTTCCGGGCCTGAGTCTTGTCATTTTCGTATGCAACAATAAATTGGTTGCTGTCAGGCCACGACAGATACATGAACTAATATACTTTGTAATTAATATTCATCTAAAATCACTAGCTTCGTTGACGATCGGAGCTTCAAGTCAAATTTTTGAATTGTTTATTTTAAGGATGAAATTCAGTTGAAGATGCAAGTCGTTGTTCAAAAAGGGTGGTCCGTAAGAGGTGGGTGGTATCTCTTTTAGTCATACCCAACTCTGTTAACAATTAAACATAGGATTAAATATATACAACATTCAAATCTCTATCACAAACAGTATTTTGGTTATTTATCTAGTTAAAACTACCCTAGATTATCTTTGTACCCACATTATGGTGTGTGGTGACGGCAGAGTAGAATACAACATTGTCACCACCCCTATCTCTCCCGCGGGTGTCCTACAAGGCGACTAAGGGTAAAAACAGCAATGAGTAATGGGCAGCAGCATTCCTCTTGTACCATCTAGCAATATATACACCACACATCATTATTATGTTCCAATCTGTTGCTGTGAAAAAATTTAAAATTAAATTTTTGTCAATCTATCGGGTGGCGCAATAGAACGTGCATATTGCATCATCTTTTTTCGCGGGGTAGAAAGTGCGCGGGCGGGTGGAGCCTGCATCGTTGGGTAGGCGGGCTCATGGAGTTTTAGTCACTATGAGTCACTTCGACCGGAAGCGTCGTGCATTTTGCGTGCGTGCATTTTACGAGAACTCTCGTTCATACATCGTTACTAGGCGTTTATATTGTTCTGAATATGGACCACGGCAAATTAGTGAAGCTCCGAGTGCTAATTTAATTAAAATATGGGTACAGCGTTTTGAAGAGACTGGTTCAACGTTTAAACCACAAGCAAAAGGTCGTCCAAGAACATCTAGGACCGACGACAATATTGAGAGAGTTATGCAGTCTGTACGAGGAGATCCACAAATGTCTACTCGCAAGAGATCGTCTGTCTTACACTTATTGCGACGAAGTTTGCAACGAGTTTCAAACTTGGATCTTAAACTGCATCCTTACAATCTGCAGTTAACACAAGAATTGAAAGAGTCTGACTCCGGAGCAAGGCTCGCATTTGCTAATGAAATGCTTAATCGATTTTCCAATTTTGTCAATATCCTTTATTCCTCTCAGATGAGGCCCACTTCCATATCAATGGGTTCGTAAACCGTCAAAATTGCCGTTACTGGAACAGTGAGAATCCCAAACTCAAGCACCAGAAACCACTGCATAGTCCCAAAGTGACAGTATGGGCAGCAATCTCTGGTAGAGGAATAATTGGACCGTTTTTCTTTGAAAATGCACGGGGGCAAAACGTCACTGTTAATACCGAACGCTATGTTGCGATGTTGGAAGGTTTTTTGGCTCCAGAGCTTGAAAATTCAAGAATAGTGAGTAATTCTAGGACTTGGTTTCAACAAGACGGAGCTACCTGTCACACATCAAATGACTCCATGGCGGTTGTGAAACAGATATTCCCTGGCAGACTGATTTCGAAAAGAGGTGATATCCCATGGCCCCCACGTAGTCCAGACGTGACGGCTCCTGACTTTTTTTGTGGGGATACCTCAAGAACAAAGTCTACAGCAATAATCCGAAAAACATCCATGGTGAAATGGCAGCAATTACACCAGCATTACTGAAGAAAGTTTTCAATAACTTCCGTTTGCGATTAGAGGAGTGTCGTCGTAGAGAGGGTCATCATTTAGACGATGTTATTTTAAAAAAATAAACTTCAGTTATTTCTTAATAATACCTCAGTTTTATTTTAACTATACCTTTTGTATTTATTTTTTAATCAATATTTTAAATATGCACGTTCTATTGCGCCACCCTGTATATGTAGTGCTGCATAAATGCCACTTGGTTAGACGACTAATTTTGGTTTCAGCGGTAACTTTAGGTTTGACTTGTCATAATGGAACCATGACTTTTGTTCAGAATAACTTCTCTAGTTTACTTTATGTTCTATAAAAAAACTGTCAAATAGCTGCAATTCGTTAAATTGTCTGATAAATTATAGTAGTCTCATGTCATATTGTAATAGTAAACTGGTTAAGAATGCATGGTAGTACTGCTACTATGGATATGATAAAGTTACTTATTGAAAAAAATCATTACGCATAATCTTTATATAATTACATGGCCACTAGAATAGATTTTTAACTATAGCACACATTTACTTTAAATATTTTGTATAGCATTGTCTCTTAGCACAATAATATGGCATTAGTGCATGGTATAGATACATTATTACAATTTTCTTTCCTGATAAATAGCACAAATCAAAAATGCATCGAATCATTACGTTACTAGGCAAAGTAAGTTTCAGTTTCGTATAATTATAAAAGTTTTATTTTTCATTTTGAGTTCTGTTATTTTTGCCTTCATCGATTTCAGTTTTTGTACCTCAGAACTTTTTATTGAGTTGATATTATAATCATTGATATAATCATTCTCATAAAAACGACAACAACAAAAAATCATTTCACAATTAATATTCTGTCGAGGATAAATAAATAAATAAAAAATCATCATCTCCAACTACCCCCGGCCTAACTTATAAGTAGGGCTGCCACCCTGGGAATACGCGGCACAGGTTCCCGGGGTCCGTAGCCGTGTTGATGAGACGGGCGATTTGGCCTGGCACCGCTACACCCCCGGCGACCCCTCCCTCGGTGCCGCTCAGCTTACTGCTCACTGCCAACAGGGCGCGCTCTGCGAGACTGCTGTTGGAACTGTTTGGACCTGTATGAAAAAAAAAACATCGGTAATTAATTCAATTTTCTACTGGCCCCACCGTAAGTAGAACACTATTAACGCTTCTTCACCCCAAGAACATAACACTAAACAAGTATGTCATTTGTCGATTCCAGATAACTTGAGAATACGGCGAGCAAATAATTCCAGCAGGCCTAGCACTGGACGTGGACAAAATCTCTCTCCACCACTTGACAGTGTTTTGTCTCGGTATTTAGTGGGAGATACAGCGAGAGGAAAATATTTTGTTTTCCCCGTGGAGATTTTGTCCACGCCCTGTGCCACGAGGGCAGGTACGTCGGAAAAGACGACTAGGGGAGATTTCCTGGTAAGCTAAGAGAGAGACGACTAAGGACATAGAGGGCAAGCAAACAGCATACCTACCCAAAGAAGGTCAACTGTCAAACAAGCCCAAAAAGGCTATAAAACATTATCGGTTACAAAAAAGTGTCAATTGTCAATCGTCAATTAACTTTAATGAGTATTTAATGTCAAAAATTTTCATTCGAATCTAGACCATAGACCGGACAAGAATAGCGACTAGTTTTGAATTGTCATTTTTTGACGTTAAGTACTCATTAACGTTATTTGACGTCTCTGAGTGCGGCAGTTAGACGTGTTTTATTTAAGAAGAATTTGAATATGTAGTAGTCCCTTTTTTGGCATTAGTGTATGACAATGATAGCATCTAATTTAAACACCTTTTCTTAAAGACTTTTTGAAATAACACCCTTCCAAGTTTCACCGATTTCCACATACTTCCAACGATTTTCTTCTTCTTTCTGCCCTTATCCCGTTCTAGGCGGAGTCGGCACAACATGCCGACAGTATTAATTCTAACAATATGAATTTAAAATACACTTTTGCATATAAAAATAATATAAATGCTATGGGGTTTTCTTTATTTGTTACTGTCTTTGATAAGCGATTATAACCGCAAATGCTACGTACAAAGAGAAATGTTCGGACCCGACGGCACAGCCAGCTGCGCCGGGCTGAGCGTCCAAGAGTACAGAGGGTCGCAGAGCAACACCTCCAGAATAGTCTGCAGCGTTTCTTGGTTATCCCGCAGCAACTGCATAGTTTTTTCACAGGACCTATAATGATACGAATCTCTATTAATAATCTAAAGCTGAAGAGTTTGTTTGTTTGGTTGGTCGAACGCGCTAGTCTTAGGAACTACTGACTCAAATGGAAAAATTATTTTTGTGTTGGATAGTCCATTTATCGAGGAAGGCTATACAGGGCGTCCCACGGCCATGCCAACCGGAGGGAAAGTATATTAAATATTGAACGTAGGATATTTTACTAAAAGAAGACATCGTTTTATTTTTAATAATAAGTAGAACTGCATTCACAGATTTTTTAAAAATCACCTACCTCAACCGGGAATCGAACCCGCCAAATGTGATAGAAAAATTACTTGTATTTTATAATAGCGTTTGAAAGGGCTACTCATAAGCATTATTTTTTCCTAAATAACCTAGCATATTAAATGAAACTAAGATCATAAAATTTTTCATTTTATTTAAAAAATAATAATTTATCAAATGCTCAAAATGTGATCCGTTCTGTTGTATACAAATTCTCACTCTTTTTTACGTACGTTACTTTACGTGTTCCATTTTTTTACTAATATCAGCCAGTTGCATGGTAAATGTGAGCTCATGAAGAAATGCATACAAGTGTAATAGGTACACTTCATGAATCGCTTTATTATTTTATTTTATTATCATGTACTTACACCACGGAAATCTCGTATCTCAAGTGGGTAGGTCTTTGAAATGATAATGTTAATTGTCGGAAGCATGGATAAGTCAGAAGAAATTTCCCTGAACAAAATTTTAAATAAAATGAAAAATTTTATGATCTTAGTTTCATTTAATATGCTAGGTTATTTAGGAAAAAATAATGCTAATGAGTAGCCCTTTCAAAGGCTATTATAAAATACAAGTAATTTTTCTATCAAATTTGGCGGGTTCGATTCCCGGTTGGGGTAGGCGATTTTTAAAAAATCTGTGAATGCAGTTCTACATATTATTAAAAATAAAACGATGTCTTCTTTTAGTAAAATATCCTACGTTCAATATTTAATATACTTTCCCTCCGTGTGGCATGGCCGCGGGACGCCCTGTATAATAAACGACATTAACGCGAGCGAAGCCGCGGGCTACCACTAGTGCATTGATAAGAGGAGAAATGCGGAATTCTTATTTTGTAGGATATACCTATTTATTGATCCCATATAAAACTGCCCTACAAATTTTTTTCTTATTACCAGACAATAAATGACGGTTTTGTTGGAGATATATCGGATTCCATCAAAATGTTATAATGTGTGTGACATTACATCAAAGTTGCAGCATGGTTTACATAATAATATAACTTATCAGCAGTTTTTGTTTAGTAACAATTCCACACACAAAGTAGTATAAAGATAAGCATAAAAACGTTTACAAAATAGTAATTATATTACCTTCTAAATATTCCTTCGACTCCACTGCATCCAAAGCCAGCAATTATGTCCTGAGTTAAACGGAACGGAATAGTCTCTGGTGTGGGTAATGCTTTACCTTGATCGAAAGCTATACCTGCAATAAAATAAATGTATTTAAAATAATTATAGCTACATGCAATAGAGAAATAAATTCCATAAATAAATAAATCTTACCAAAATCTATATGGATCACCTCTGCAGTTTTTTTGTCTATAAGAATGTTTTGTAAATGCCTATCACCAAGGCCAAGAATATATCCCACCATTGACGATGTGGCCACACTAAAAGGAAATAATAATGACAACTTCAGTTATTTCTGTGGCTAGACTAGGTAAAGTTGAAAAGGATCTCAGCAAGTATCTGTGAAATGGATTTAGTTAAGCAGAAAGGATTGTTCGATTCAAATAAACAGTATTGCAATTATAAATATATATCTTATTATGATCATTTGTAAACAAAAGATTGGCCTTTTGCAATGCAATCGTATGATTGAAGCTGTTCTTAATTCTGATATTATGTCTTCTTTTTGCGTAACTACATCTAATTAAATTTTATTTACATGACTCTACACAGTATTTTTTTAAATCTACTTATCAGATTAAAGTTTCTTTTATTTTCTTACTTTTCAAATGTAAACAAAATTATGTCAATGTCAAAATGACATAATTTACAGGACATTTTAAACTGTATTTAGTAGGAGGTAATTTTAATTATGTTATCAAACTAAATCGTTAAAAAAATCATGCTTTACATCAAGAACGGAAGCAACAAAAAACACTATAATAACATAACAATAGCTATATTAATCACCTCTTTGTGTACGCCAAGCGCCTTTCATACCACGTAACTGGGTCAAGATAGTGCTCAGTAAAAAAGTAGTGGAACACGGGTTTAAACTGACTCAACAGAGCAATAAATTTACTCAATTTTTCTTTGTTGCTTTTCTTTTGTAGGTTGCATTTGGTCAATATTTCCCGAGCTGCACTACAAGAAATGTCCTGAAAAATGACAGTTGTTGAAAAACCAACCTTTACAAAAATTGATGATATAAAATGACATTACATGGCAAGAAACCGTCAAAGTTTTAACACAAATACAAAGAAAATTGTGATTAAAGAACTTTTTCTAACTATAATTTTAGTTGATATAATTTTTCTAACATTAAAACTAAAATCAAAAATAATAATTAACACAAATATTTATTTCCTTTTATATAAGAAGATTAAATAGAGATGTCATTAAGATCTGTGATAAATAAATACCAATATACCTTTGGGCGGTAGCGTGCGTGAGCTCCAGGCTGAGCATTGGTCCCAACCAAGTAAGCCCCGATCGGTATAGTCCCTACGCACCACTCGAGTACTCCAGACCGTCGTGACATGGGCACAACCTAGACCAATGTTGCTTACATTACAATAAAAATCTATATTCTATATATTGTCTGTACCATCTGACTTTTTTATTGAAAATGCAACATTAAAAATCAATTAATAACTAGATTCAATAGGTTTCAGTCTACAATAACGATGTATTGTAATAGATTATTGACTTTGTTATTATTTTAGTTTTAAATGGGTGATTTAAAAAAAAGTTGTGCCAATATTGTTTACCAAATAAGTCAAGTTAGACAAGTTAGATATCACGTGCAAAGGAAGAGTTTATAGACAGCCGCGCCGAATCATGGTCCATCGTGACCGTAGCTAGGTTCGTTGGCTTTGTAATGTGTCACAGACATACCACGCCTTCTTGTTAACACCTACATTTCGTCAACCATAAGGTTAATTGTAATAGACGGCAATTGTTATATATTATGTCTATTGTTATAACCGAGCATGTTAATAGCATTTCTCATTATATAGGATTTAAATTTTTGATTGTAACATTATGAAATATTTAAACAGTTGTTTGATTAACTTAATTCTTAGTAAAAATTTCATCCCAATTCTAGAAGCCTTCCTCAAAATGGCCTTTTCTCTTATTATACTTTACAAATTATTTATCGCAATGTTTGGACACATCAAGCGGTATATATGTTTTGTTACCTTATAAGTTCTGATAATCAACTTGTTTTTGTTTGTGACAGAGTTTTTCTCTAGCAATGTATTCACAATATTGAACACTTGCTGCATAACTGCATCTTGCCTAAGATCATCCTCTCCCTGAAATTTAGGTCTTAATTAATCATAACGTTGTAAAGAAAATTAAAATGATTCGGGTTTCATTATCAAACTTGATAGCTCTAACATTTACAAATATTTTCTTTTTATGCCATCTAAGCTAGCGTAATAATAAGAACTACCACAGCATAATTACCTTTATCAGCAAAATGTTTCTTTCTCCGTTGGAACCTACACAATTTATTTTTTTCGGACAATTAATTCCTCCAACCAGTTCGAAGTAATTATCAAATGAAAGCAATGCTGTAAAAGAGATGACAAAACGTTAAAAAATCTTTTTTTTAACTTAATTCTGATTTACGCAATATTCTAAATGTTTAAGCAATATTCGCTATTCTAGGCCCATTCTTCCTTTTTTTTTAAACATTTACTATAAACATAAACAAACTATAAAAGTTCAGCATCGTTCATATCATGATAATAAAATGTTCAAATAAAAATCAACTAAGAATAACTAAATTTGAAACTTACTATTGAGATTACTGTAATTACAGTCATATTGCACAGGTATCGTATCAGTGGGAATGGGTATGGCGTCCAAATGTCTCAACTTCTGTATAATTTCTGCTGACGGTATTTTCTGTTTCGGCTCTTTACCTTTAGGTTTATAGTTGGCGAAGCTTATTATGGCTGTAAGAGACATGAGAAACGTTTCTGGGTGGGTAGATTGATGTTTATGTAAAGTTCAGTAATTTAAAAATTGAACCTTATTACAGTACCTTACTACTAACCATTACTAATACTAATTTTTCTTTTCAACTCAGCAATCAGTCTTCATTACATAGCACGTGTATTTTTTATAATTCAATATGTTTTGATATTAAAAATTTTAATGATTCAAGGCAAAATTTGACATTTTGTGGTAGCCTGACGTGCTGTTGACTGTGCCCAGCCCCGTATTATGTAAGCCGATTTCTGTTGCTTTGGTCTACCCGTCCACCTCACTCATTAAGAATAGTAGCAAAGTGTGAGAGTGACGGGTAGACTAAAGCAACTGAAATCGGCTTACGTAATAAGCTAAAATAAAACTGTCAAAAGCTAACGATTATGTTTTAATCGCCTGTTTTATCTGTTGAACTCGAGCCTAAATATTAAAAAAATAACCAACCGTTACACAGTTGCTCCATCTGCGATATGATAACAGCGTGTACGGCGCTTTCTTCAGCTACCCCCTTCACGAGTGCATCGGCAACAACCACGCGAGGCTCCTGTATGGCACTTCGCGACAGATTACCGTTTGCTCCTTGGCTAGCGTTAAGAATGTACTTGTCCATGTCGGAGTTCTTCAAACTGAACAAGATGGGTAATGTGTGGTGGGGGTGTTCTAGTGCACATCTTTCTATGAAAAGAAAATAATCATTTTTTTATCAAAAAAAACCTAAAACACACACATACGCAAGCACCGCGCGCGCGCGTACACACACACTCACACTCGCACGCACGCACGCACGCACGCACGCACGCACGCACACACACACAGTATAAAATAATTAAAATAGAACCAATATATAAAAAAACAATTACGTAATGTAAATAAAAACAATAATTAACGCGTAACTGTCACAGCGAAACTACCGAGAGGTCATCGGTCATCCATAACGCGCGCGAATTTCGTCAAACATCGGGAGCTTTCGGTGCCTCTCGGTAGTTTTCGGTTCGCTCGTGCGACGCACGTCGGTACATTTCTATGATCACGCGCCAGGCGTCTTAGCTCGTAACCCATACAAGTTATATTAGTAGCCCTCGTGCGCTCGCCGGAGGGCACGAGAATATTTATTTACAGGGACAATAAGTCTTATTAGCTTAGCAAAGCGCTAAAATTGTTTTGTCATAATTGGAAATTTAATATGTTATGATTTTGTTTGTTTAAACAATAAATATAGTAATTTAAAAATGAAGATAAAGTAATATTTTATTATTTTTAAATCTTTTTAATTGGTGGTTCAGCGCACGAGCGCACTTAAGGTACAGCCGCCACTGGTATTGAGCAAAAACAACTTATAGGCTGAATATAAGTCGTTCGAGTTCCAAAATCAATTATTTATTTTTGTATGGCGCGTGAATAATTTATAATTAACTTTCGATAGTGGTGGTACATCACTATATTTGAATTGCAAAAAACAGGCAACACAGTGAGTGTCATTTTAGTATCCGACATAAAAAAAATAGACTTTACCCATCTGACCATTGCGATGGCATTAAGCCACTTATTGATTCCCCCATTCTGCGATTTACGTACGTACACGATAAATGTATCGAGCACACAGTATATTGCTAAGAGGTAGAACAAGAACGCTGCTTACTACCCGTTCTTGATCACTGTTCTTATTGCTGATTTAGACTTAAAAAATAATTACTTATTATTTTCTTCAGGTTGTCAGCAAACAGATTACTTTCGTCCGTAAGTCTTGGCGCCAATTGAGGTAATACTGCGACAAATTTACGCGACGGTATGGCGTGTAGCATATCTTCGAAAGATTTGTTGTCATCTACCATTTCTATGTCAGGATTGTCTAGCCATAAGGATATCACTCTGAATACTGACAAGTTGTTCTCCTCACATTCTTTAAGTGACAGCAAATAGTATCTACAAGCAAAAAGGAAGAAGTTAACTTAGGCTTATATGTGTGTTCAATTAAACCAGAGTAAAAACACAATGACATGGTGTGTGTAATTTCTGGGCATTTGGACTTTCTGTTGTTGAGGATCTCGAAGCATTAGGTATAGACTTAAGCATTTGTACATTCGTTTAAATATTACGCGGACTGCGTACTATTATAATTGCGGCGCTATGTTTGGAAATACATATAAATAATGCTTAATTATCCCTGAAAGGGTAGAAAAAGGTGCATTAACACCCACATTTCGACAACTATGTTAGGTTCCAACAAGTTTATAATGTTGTAACATGTTTATTGATATATCAACTTACCTCATTGCTAATTGTAGGAACGATTGTTTCTCGTTTCTTGTGCTAATGATATCAGTTTCCTCTATATCTTTAAATCTTTCATTTATCAGCAATACTTTCCTGTCATCCCTAAAATTAATATAAATGAAGCATAATATATAAAAGTAAGTACAAATATTTAACTTACTAAAATCAATAGGGCAGAAAATATAAAATTGTTTTTAATGTTTTAATTCTTTTTTATATGCAACTATAAATATTTTACTCACTTGCTTAACAATGATTGTTGAGTCAATCTAAGAGTGGAGGCAGTGTCTTTCATATTTTCGAAGCATTTAACTTTGTTTTGAAATATAGACGAGTTCATATACATCACTACCTGTGAATATAATACAACAATATTAAAGAAGACATACTAATTACGAATGCATTTATTAAAATAAACAATTTGTGAAAATCAACAAAGCAAAATATATAACAAATTATATGTTTACCAATTACCTGTTTGTACTCGGCATCAGCAAATTTGGCTATATCGAAATATAGTTTCTGTCTCGTTTTAACGTCATCTCTTGTTAATACTTCAAGGCTCTTCTTTAAATATTTGTTTATAATATCTCTGGCATTGTCAGACTTGGACTCTGCCATCCAAAGACCATACAACCTTGAAAGAAAAGACATAATGAAAGCACAGCAAAGCAAGGACAACCTTACTTTAGGAAATATTAGGGTACCCTTATCAGGGTAAATAAAATATTTATTACCTATTACAATTCATGAGAAACCGCAATCGCGATGATTACGGTTCTTCGGCGCCATCTATTAACTAAAAATTTAAACAATGTGACTTATTTAGTTATTTATATGTGACTTATTTAGTTATTATAATGTGACTTATTTAGTTGCCGTGTTATTTAGTTATTATAATGTGACTTATTTAGGTGACAGCCGAGTAGAATACAATTGTCACCACCCCAAATCTCTCCCGTGAGTGTCGTACAAGGCGACTAAGGATTAATCAGTGATGAGTAATGGGCAGCAGCGTTCCTCTTATACCACCTAGCAAAGTTCCTACTGCGACTTTTGTGCCCGATAAATGGCAATAGGCTCGCCACCTATTACATGGGACCTAACATAACTGGCGAAACGTGGGTGCTAGTTCATCCTACCCCTTCGGGGATATAGGCGTGATTTATGTATGTATGTATGTGTGACTTATTTAGTGAAAATTAATTATCGCCTACTTAGAACCGATATGTTTATTTATTAAATTATTGATATATGAAAGTCCAAGATAGTTCCCCAAAATGTGGGTGTTTATACTTACTAAGCGTCATTTACATTCATACTTTATTATCCCGGAAGGGATAGGCAGCTGTTGATTGCTTGCAATTTTACCTTCCGGAATAAAAAGTCATCAAAAACAATTGATTTAAATTGTTACCTGAGAGACACCGCGGTTTGCTCTAGGTCAGACGATGGATTATCAGATCTTGAAACGATGTTACGTAATAATGAAAGCGCAATGTCCTTGTGGCCTTTAGCCCAGGATATCTGGCTTTCTAGTAAAGTAACTTCATCAGATATTTGCAATTTCTTCAAAACCGCTAAAAGCCGTTGTGACATTTGAATTCGATCATTTTTCAAACTTAATTCTAAAATAATAAAAAAACAATAATAATTAATAGAATAAGATTAATAGATAAATCAGTCACGAGGAATGGGCAGCAGCGTTCCTCTTATACCACCTAGCAATGTACTGCGACTTTTGTACCCAATAAATGGCAATGGGCTCGCCATCTATTATATTACATGGGACCTAAGATAATTGGCGAAACGTGGGTGCTAGTTCACCTCTGCCTACCCCTTCGGGGATATAGGCGTGATTTTATGTATGTATTTAACCACAGATACAATTTCTATTTGTTTTTCGACTAAAACCAGGAATTTTATGATTTAAGAATTATAAAACCAGTCAATAAAAGTTATTAGATATTGTAATTAGACAGCCAGAATCAACAATAATTAATTCAAATACAAACCTGCGTATTGTAACTGCAAAGACGTTACATCCTTGATATAACTGCTATATGTTTTTGCGGCATGTTCTAAAATAACGTTGCGTTGTGATATCAAATCGTCTAGATGCTTAAAATCCTGAAATGCCGGTAAATTTTCCACCCGCCATTTAAAGAGCAAATCAGAGAGCGGCAACTTATCAAACCTTACTGCAAAATATTCTTCTATGTCAGTAAAAAGGTGTAATTTAGACAGGATTTTGTAGACGCTTTGACAATTTTCCATATTAAGTTCTTGGCACAGTTTCGATATGGTCATCTTTGCCCTGTTTAGTGGTTGCACAAGCTTGTCTTCGAATTCTTGCTTAATCTGAATATTCAAGCAGTCCTTAAGACACGAGTAACGAAAAGCTTTCAAAATAGATTGAGTATCACGGTTTGTCTCTGCATTATTTTCTTCTAAGTCCCTTGTGTCAACGAATTCACTCCAGTCACCTGAAACAATCCCACAAAATAATGTAATTTTAGTGTTTAAGCCATGTGAAACAAGTGGTTTTTATTTAAATTACATATCAATTGTTTTACGTACATAAATCAGATAGTAATTGGCATGCATTGAGCACATATTCGATACAAAAATATATCGGCATGTGCTATATACGTTCTTAAAAACTAGTTCCTTTACATACCTAATGAAGACAGGCACTCGTATTTTACATCGTTGAGTTGTTCGTTCTCTGGTAACGACTTAATGTACTGTAATGCCAAATGATACATGCCGGAGTTGTGTAGGGAACGGACAACGCCATGTTGCATTTCTAGATCGTCGCGAGAGCAGGACAAGCCAATGTCGTGCATGATCAGCGCGTCCAAGTACTGTCCGGTGTTGATGAGGTGTTTCCGCTTTTCGTGTTCTATGGTGAGGTGCGCAGTGCCACACCCGTCTATCTCGTCCATCTCAGCTATTGACACGTAACTCTGAAATGATGAAAAGCAAGTAGGTAATTGAAATTTATCTTACACAACGCAACGAATTGCCAATCACAACTTTCTTCTCCTACCCACCCTCATTACACTCAAAATGTCGCTACACATTTTTTTTTTTCAATTGAATTTAATCATATTAAAGCAATAATTGTAGATTATTATTATAAGTTTGCACATAATTGGAATCTGTCCGCTGTTTCTACGGTGTTCCGCTCCTTTTCTAAACGTATTATGGACGGACACGTTACTGCTACTAACCTTTCTGAGTATTCTCTGCAAGTCCTTACCACCTCTCATTAAAGTGGTCGCTTCTGGGGACGAAGGTGGAACGTTATCATTCATCGCGGCAGCCCATAGCTCGCCGTAGTAAATGGCGGACAAGTTCTGATCAGCAACTGTTGCCGCCCAAGCCACTTTATCGTAGTCTAAGTTTAGATAGTTTAATGACTCTCGACTGCTAGTATTTTGCGGCCTAGAAGGATATGGAACAATTATCTCTGAATACACCTTTACTGATAGTATAAAAACACAGACTATAAAACAGGAGATACAAGGAAACAAACACAAAGGACTGGGGTGGGATATTTTACTATTACTAACAAGTAATATGTGACATTAGCGGAGAAAGTATATAATCATTGTAGGTTGAATTTTATAAAATGAATCGTTGTTTTAGCGTTTAAATTGTAATATTACGACCAAGATGAGATCTATACAATATTGCTCATTCAATTTTATATTAAAATGTTTGGCTGTGTAACCTAGTTTAGTTTGCTGAGTGATACTTGCTTCCAAATAATTAAAATATAATCAACATAAAATATGTGTACATAAAGGGCATGATTTGGGCACTTTACCTGCGTGTATATTTATTCCTCTGCAACCTTACGAAGTTCACCACTTCCAAGAGATATTGTATGATAAATTTATGGTTTTGGTCTAAACCATTTACTACGTTATTGGCATTAGCACTGTTATCAACTTTGTCATCAAAACTTGTGTCCCAGATATATTTAAAAAACTGGTTAATCTGTTTTGCAATCATATGGATATTTTTTTCAGAAGAATTGTAAATTAATAAACCAACTAACGAAGGTAGAATAGCTTCACATATTGTAGGCTGTAAAACAAAATAAATTCAAATATGAAAATTAGAAGAAAATTATATAATTTGACAACAAAATAATCAAAAACGCTACCTTACCTTTAATAAACAAACTTCTTTCAAACAATTAAAATAATTAGCGTCTGATCCAAGTACATCCAATAAAGCAATTGTATGCTTTATCAACCAATGGTGATGATTTTCATTCGCTTCGGGCACCATAGAGTTTGAATCGGAATAATATGTTTTAAACTTTACCTCGTCTACGATAAACGTGGCATATTCATCAATTTGGTCTGACGTGAAAGGTCTTATTATTTGCTTTTCAATTTGATCTGAATCTAAAACAATTGCACTAAATAACCTAGTGTAAAGACGAAATTTTTTGGCGTTTACATGCATTAGAATTTATATATTCAATTGTTTATGGTTTATTGGTTATAAAGGTAACTAACAAGACACAAAAAACTTTTATTATATGCCTTTCCTCGAAAAACAGACTTTTTAAGAACTGCATGCATTAAGAGAATATGATAAGACGAATATGTAAAGTCCTTGCGGGAAATGAGCCAACTGTCTTTTAAGCGATTGAAGACACACACTTACCAATAGCAACAACCGCCTCTCTAAACTTCAATAAGCGGTTCAGAGTTTTCGTAATTTTATTTGTAACCGCTGGATTTTCATCAAACATGGCACCAGACAGAGATGAAATCACAGCAACAGCAACGGCATTTCGTGGTTCCATAGCGACAATAACCCTTGTGTCTGGTGGCGGGAGCGTGATAAGCGTTTTAAGATCGTACGTGCCAATTACAGACAAACAATTGCAAGCTTCTATGACAGTCTGGAAAAAATATATTCTAGATGGATATTTGCAAATGAAGATATGGCTCAATGGTCTTAACAACCAAGCCAAACACCCTAAAAAAAATTTGGATCAATTGATAATTTTCATTGTTAGTGGTTATTTTCAATTAATGTAATGTGATACCATCAAACCATTTAAACAGATGATTTTATACATGGCTTAAAATTGTTGATAATATGACAATAATATAGAATTATCTAAAATATGTTGCTTTGTAAATTTAGAAGTCTTATTAATACACTTCATTTACCTTAGAGTCCTTCACGGTTTTCAAGATATTGCTTAATTGATGTATTATTTGATGAATAGTACTTCTTCCGCAATCTTCAGAAAATCTGACCATGTCCAAGTTCTTACACATGATATTCAAATATTCACTGTTATTTTTCAAGAATTGCTTCAAACTTACTAAAGGTTCATAACTAAAAAAAATAACCACTTGTTAATCACTTAGTTAGCTAATTCAGATGTTATAGTGTATAATATTTATTATAAACTTTAAAGCATATTATAAAAGGTTCAGGTCATAATTCATAAAGGATAGTCCCAGAAATAAAATAAAAATTGGTAAGTATTCTGTATTAAAAGGTGTAAAAGGAAAACGTACCTTGGACAATTTAAAGTCGATTTAAACGTTTTAAGTTTATGCGAAAATTCTTCCAATGAAGAACAGTTTCTGTTTTGAACAGAACACTGAGTTGACATCGACTTGATAAAATCCACGACGTCCTCTTCCTCTTTCAAATAATCTTTCATGTCTATGACTAAATAATTCAATAAGGCAGCGCTCTCTGTCTCATATCCCTCGTCTTTTTTAATAATTAGAGTAGACAGAAGCTGCGATAGAGCTTTTCGTAAAATACCCACGTGTCTTGGCAAAAGTGTAACTAATATTGACCGTAACACCTTTGTCAATATCTTCAATTCTTCGTTATCCTTACATTTTTTAATGGCAAAACTGAAGCAATTGCAGACGTAGTTGCAAACGAAAGCATCCGAAGGTAACCCTAAGGGTATGCATTCAAAAAACGATTTGAATGTATGTATAGCCAATACTTTCAGCTCTATTACATTTTCTTGAAGCATGTTCTCCCATAATCTAATCAAGATCTTAAATATTGCAACTGGTTGATTCTCACATAGATACTGCATTATGTTGCCGTCCGTCAGCTCCTAATTTGAAAATATGACCATTAGTAGGTTTTTGTACAGCTATTCCATTCCACCTTTACGGTGTGATGGATGATATGAATGGGAGTGGATGGCTTGATGACGTCTGACCGATATGAATGGAAGAGGAAACATGCTGCGCCGACCCCAGACAGACTGGGAACAAAGCAGGGAGAAGAAGAAACAGCTATTCCATTTATTGGTGAGTCGACTATTATGAGAGCACTTACGTATAAAATAAATAGATCGAAAGTTTGCTAAGGAAATATAAATATTATATTCGATCTCTAGGTATGTTAAGTATGGATGTGCATGGACCAAGAATAAGAGGAAGACCGAAGAAGCAATGGATGGATTGTGTGAAAGGTGATATGAGACAGAGGGGAGTTCACGCTGAGCTCACGTATAGCCCCTCGTCTGTCACGCCACCTCATTGAGGTCGATGTCAAAAACCGCACATCTGTCAAGCCGCCTCGTGGAGGTCGATCGCTCCTACATTGTATTAAAGCACAACTCACGCGATTTATTTTATCTATAACTGCTCTAACTTATGCAACGCGTAAAGAAAAGAACAAGGACGGCATATAATGACACATGACAACCAAACGGCACAGTCAGTCACTAGTTGTACCTACTCGAGCTGCCTTTGTGTTTTCATAGAACTGTCAAAAATTTCAAAAATACATTTCAACATAGAATTAATAACATATTTCCAGTATAATTGTATTAATGTGTTCATACACTAGATAGCTTGTTTCATAACGATTTACAGACAGAAACACAACATTTACAAAATAGCTTTCATACAACATTTTAGAGATATTTTCATTTTAAAAAGACGCGCCGTTTTTGGAAGGCGTGGGTGGCCGCCAGGTGACGTAAGCGCGCGAAATTCAAAATGGCGGCGGATCCCTGGAGGGGCTAATAGAGGAGAGAGAAAGACAAGTTGTGCCGACTCTTCTTAGAGAAGAATTCGTCATTACAAAAAATACTCAAGTTTCACAAAAAACCGCTTATGTTAAATACTACGGGTATTGTTAATGAACACTCACGCCGAAATAATTGATAATCGCCAAAAACACTTTCTTCGGATACAGGTAATTCTCAACTTGTGCAGGAATAGCGACATTAAACTGCTCATTCGCCTCGGCACTGTTGCAAAGATGCATTGCCGTCAGCAAAAGGAGTTCTCCAACGTTTTCCACAAACAAATTGCTCCACTTTTCATTTTCCAGTATCTGCCTCGTCAATTGATACATTCTATTAGCATTTATCAGAGCTCTCTTGAAATTATTCACACCATCGCAATCTACATAATTCAGCTTATACTTCTCGGAAACAATGTAGGGAAGACAAAGGACGATTATATTGCAAAAACATTTCTGCAAAGAAAGGCAAAACATTATGTAGGTTTGTCTAGAGATTTATTCTTTTAATTTTATTAACACTAACATCGTCTGGCATTTTTTTAATTTACCTCGACAATCTTACTCGCAGGCAACTTTAAATTACTCATTGATTGTTTTAAAATTATACTGTCATTTATATTCCCTCCGCAGCGCCACAATATATCCGCCGATATCAACCATCTCATATGTTTTTCTAAGAACTCATGTCGGTTCAAATTTCCAAAAAACACAAGCGGTAACTCATTCAAATCAAACTTCTCCGTGAACCAGAAGTAGAGAACAGACAAAATATGCCTGTTCAGGTAATCCTCAATTGTTTTATCCTCAACTTTACTAGTAATAATGTTTAATACTTTTTTAACAATCTTTTTGTCCAGCGACTTCTCGTGTTGCAGTTTTAATATCAAAAATACTATTTGTTTCAAAAGTATTTTCTTTCCAGTTGCTAATACAACTAAGCTGTGGAGCAGTGACAACGTTCTATTCATAGATTCGTCCTTTAGTAGTATAGTATCCCTCTCTGAAACCTGATAAGGACATTGTAAGTCAACAATTTCAATTTGTAATTTTAAGTTAATACATTTAAATTTAAACACACTTACATTGATTAAAAATATATCAGAAATATCACATAAATATGTTTCAACCTTAAAACTAGGAATATTGATTAAGGTCTCTAATAAATAGCTGCAGTAGATTCGAAGGCAATGTATATCTCCTCTGGACTTCTTTATGATACACTTCATTAAATGATTGACATCATTAAAGTCTCCATTACTGATTGCGATGACATTTGTGGCACATTTATAGATCAAGGCTGCCAATGTAGGAGGGTAAAATAACTTCTCACAGCGATCTAAATATCCACGGATCATAATAAAAGAATTAATTTGCATTTCATTGCCCAGCAACCATAAACGGTCCAATAGTTTTAAGAAAATGTTAAGCAAATTTAACGTAGCATCCGGCATTCTGAACAAATCTTTGCATAAGTGTTGCATGAAAACAAAAATGGATTCTGAAACATGACAATGTTTAACAATTAAAATAAGAACTTCGTATAAGCATATAAGTAAATCAGAAATGTGCACTGTGAATTTTGTTAGCCTTAGCCTCAGTATACAGTTATGTAAGTTGTATCTAAGTTCACTTATGTAAATAAACTTTATGATCATGAATTTAAGGGTTCATGCAATTACCTAGCGGTATGTCTTCCAATTCAGATTCAATTAAAATATTAATACATTTATAGGCACATCTGACATCCCAGACCGATGAAAACTCGTATAATTTTGGATCTAAGATCAATTCTAATAGTTCCTCTCTATAACTTGCGGCAACACGACAATAGGCAGCAAGTGTATATACACAGTTATATTTTAATGTTATAGCGTTCATTTCACTTTCATCGCCATCGTACTCCAAGCTGTCATCAATATCTCGGTCCGAAGTTATAACATTGTTGACAAAATGAAAGAAGTCTTCTGGTACAGCACAACGGAGTTCAGAATTCAGCAATGGTTCATAATCATAAATCATCAATTCTTTCATATAATTCAATAACTCAATTTTGTTTGGAATCGATGCAGTAGTCTTTAATATGGTTACAAAACATTCAAACATTTTTGTAATGCATTTTTTCAAAAGTTTATAGGTCTGTAGTGTTTTTGCTGCATCACTGGTAAGAAATTGGTACTTCAACATAACGTCCAGGTAAGTAATACCCCTCCTTACAGATTGTGAATGTAGTATAAAATCTGAACATTTAACTATTGCAGTTTTAGCGTATTCCGTAAGTATATTTTCTAAATAAAGTCGGAGAAGTTTATCTGTTTCTACATTTACTTCTGATTTCACAATCAACAACGCGGGTTTAACAAAGGATTGTGTTTCCTTTTCAAGTTCAAACTCACTAAATAGAATAGATTTATCTATAGATTGAAACAAAATATTAAATAATCGATCATTGCCTTCATTATCACGAGCATCAGAAACTTCTGCCGCATTTATGTTTTCGTTGGATACTAGTCTTATAATCAACTCTCTCGTGTTTTGGTCATCTACTGAATTATTGTCGTCACTGAACCAAGTTAGGAATCTTGCACGTTGTTCCTGAGAGCTGCATTTATTAAGAAACTGGCTTAGCGTAACAGTCAGTGTCATAACACTGCTGTTATTAACAGGCATACCCTTTTCTAAATACAACTTAATCAATGGTTGCACATTATAATACTTCAAAATTCTAATTTTTAACAGTACTTGCATTATGGAATGTACATGTCTATAAGCTGCGTTAACTGCAGTGGAATTTCTGTAATAGATAAAAAAATCATATTACAATGGCATATTAATTTATTTGCAAATATATAAAAGTGTAGTCACCTGACACAAGAATTCCATAACAATAAGAAAGCGTCATCCAAATCATTCCTGTAACTGGTCGTAAATTTTAAATTACTGACAATCAACCAAGTTATGTCTTTTACTAATTCCCAATCCATATGTGGATTACTTCCATTCACAAGTATATCTAAAATCTTTATTATTGATATATAATCTGTGGTAGGCACTGTATGTCCGTATTGTTTTATATAAGAACGCACGATCGCTAACCTGTTAAAACATAAACAGTAGTTAATTGTAACACTACTTACAACTAATGATATATTAATATAATATTATAAGCAATATCACCAAAAATATCAAAAATATAAGCTGACCCATACAAAATACCAATCTATGTCTAGGTATATGTATATAACTTTGACCCCAGCATCAGCAAAACTGATAGCTTATATGCAAATATAATTAAGCACTTACGACAGGTAAGTACTGTCCTATATATGAACCATGTCAAAGAAGTTTAAAGTGACAATAAGAGATTACGTCACCAAAAAGGCGGTCACACGCCATTAGCAATTTAAAGGGATTAATAATCCCAGGATAGAATAAGATAATATTAGAAAAAATACTCACCACGGCGTGTGATTGAGTTGCAACTGGTATATTAAGTCTGATAATGTCCTATATTTATTCAAATGTAGTTTTTGCCTTTTTGATGTGCTGCCAACCTCAGATTCGTTATGGGAATTCGTACTTGTATGAAAACACTAAAACATCATAAAGGAAATAGACATTTTAAATTATATGAGTGAATAGCCTATAGCGCGCTGGCTTAGCGCGCCAATGTACGCTAAGGCCGATCATTGTATGGGTGAATAAAAATTTACTATCTCGGGTTCCTCCGTGCTTCGAAAGGCACGTTAAGCCGATTTATAATATTGATGATTTATAATGATAATTTAGGATAAGGAGATTCATTAATAGTCACTTGTTATCAGATTATACTTGTGAGTGAAATAAAAGTACAAAACTTAGCAATCCGCAATATTTGCTAAAACGCCGCGCGACGTCATTATTTTGTTATCTCCATTTTGACATTTTATTTGCCAATCAAATTCACTTGTTTATTAGAGAAACTGGCCTTTTTACAGAATAGTGACGTCACACAGACGCCATTGCTATTTAGGCGTTTTGGCGAAAATTTTAAATTGCATTATTCAAAACATGTTTTTTCTATCAAAATCGAAAATTTTACAATAATATAATTTATTTTAGGTAAAGTAAACACGTAAGAAAAACATAGTGTAGTGTTTGAAAATTAGTCATCATACCTATTACATACATATACATACATACATACATAAATCACGCTTATATCCCCGAAGGGGTAGGCAGAGATGAACTAGCACCAACGTTTCGTTTCGAGGAACACTGCTGCCCATTCCTCATAACTGATTTATCCATAGTCGCCTTGCACGCCCCCACGGGATAGATTTGGGGTGATGACAATTGTATTCTACTCTGCCGTCACCACACATATCACGCCTATATCCCCGAAGAAGGCAGAGGTGAATTAACTCCCACGTTTGGCCAATTGTGTTGGCTATTAACGGCTGCATGAAGGATTATGGCCGATTCTCTCTGTACTTCCATCCATAGGGAAGGCATATGCATCAACAGTCAGCAGTAGGGACGTAAACGGTGATGATGAGTGAATAGACATTGTTCATACATAAATCACACTTCTTTATCCCCGGCGCGGTAGGCAGAGGCGAATTAAAATCCACGTTTTTCATATTATGATACATACATACATAAATCACGCCTATATCCCCGAAGGGGTAGGCAGAGGTGAACTAGCACCCACGTTTCGCCAATTATGTTAGATTCCATGTAATAGGTGGCGAGCCTATTGCCATTTATCGGACGCAAAAGTCGCAGTACTATTGCTAGGTGGTATAAGAAGAACGCTGCTGCCCATTCCTCATCACTGATTTATCCTTAGTCGCCTTGTACGACACCCACGGGAGAGATTTGGGGTAGTGACAATTGTATTCTACTCTGCCGTCACCACGCGGCGTATTATGATAGATCTCCTGTATTCATTATAACTGTAATCAAAGACATTGATATAATCCACCCCGACATATTTTTTTGTTTAGATCTGCTATACATATATGCTATCTGTGAATATGTAGGTAGATACCTGATAATATACAGCAGCTGCTAATGTAGAAATTTGATAAATTTCGGAACATTCATTGGTTTTGCGGGACTTTTGTAAATGGGCCACTTCTAAAGTTACAACTTCTAAAACATTGTCCAGTTGTTTGTTCCACATTTCCCAGTTATTAGCTAAACTACCTTCTTCATGACGCAATTTTCCTCCAGGATGATGAAGTTTCACTGTTAACTCTAGAAGTTTAAAAAGCGCTATCTGTAAATAAATTAAAAAAACAATTTATAAATAACCTTTAAAGTTTGCAACTATCGAAATTTAAATTAGGTACTTGAGAGCGATACACCCATCGCGTATCTAGCATCTTTAAGACGTGATGAACATTTATCATCTTCCATGCTGATCTGGGTGCGAAAAAACAACGTAGAATGTGCCAGACTGCCAACCCCAACGGGGTGTCGTAAAAGTCAAGTCAACTAAGGCAAATTTCCCAGGGTAGACCAATAAGCACCTTGGGGCACTCGAATGGTAAAGAAAAAACCACCACCAACAGCATACCCCAAGAAGATTGTTATCAGGCAGGCGGCAGGCTGTAAAACCTAAGCCAAAACCTTGTGAGCAGTATGGATTGGAATGTTCTCACCCCAATCACTCCGAGGTCTCTCGACATGGTCCTTTCCGTCTTTTTTCAAAACTAGCACCTTTCCGATGTGATGGATGATATGAATCAAAAGGAAGTGGATATGGCTTGATGATGTTTGACTGATATGAATTGAAGAGGAAACATACTGCGTTCACCACAGATAAACTGGGAATTGAGCAAGAAGAAAATAAACATTTCTCATTGAAAGAGACATATGTATTTATTAGCACGTTATACAACCATACATACATTGGTACGTCAGATTTCACAAAGTTCGGATTTGATTAGTTTTCATTTAAATATGCATGTATTAAAAACCCACATTTCGACAATTATGCTAAGTCCTAAGTAATCGGGGGCGAGCCTGGTCCTATGTAATATAACGAACGTACAAAGAACGCTGCTGCCCGTTCTTTATCATTGTTTAAACCCCTAGTCGCCATGTATATTGGGAAATTGGGGATGGATGACATTTGTAGTCTCCTCTACCATCACCACACGGCAAAAGAATGGTTTTCAACTTTAACATTACCGTAAGAGGCCATAAGGTTAGTATCGTAAGCAAAATCAATTGTTTAGTGTTAGGGTAGAGTCAAAAACGTGGCTGACACGTACTGTTCACTGTAAGCATACCTATCAGTATATAAATCATATCATGACAGTATTTATTACTAACATTTCTGTCTTATTGTACTACAAGATAAATTTTGTGTGTGTAAATATCCCTACCACTACTACCAGAGATATACATGCATACTTCATATTGTGTATAACCTGCTTCGGAAGGGATTTATTTGCATTAATTTCCATAATCACTACAAAAACCCCGTAATCAAAATTTCTTAGATAAATAGACCCTTTCCCCAATATGTCTACAGACTCTGGCGCTTTTGGGATAAACAACTATGATATACTAGATATCTAAGTATACATAACAAAGAAAAAGAGGGTTAGAAAAAGTTCGAAAACATATGTCCTGATGCAGGAGTCGAACACACAAAACTTATAAATAAATAATTATTTTTTCACTCACATCTATCATCTAGCAAGCACTTGTGTTATGCATACCTAGATGAAGGACATAAGTATTTTTAATATCATCATAATAATTATGTATTATAAATGTTCAAAATATACTACATAAACATATACACAACCATGACTCGGGAACAAATATTTGTGTTCTTCACAAAATTTTCCCCAACCACGATTCGAACCCGAGACCTCTTGGCCAATACCCAGAGATCTGAGCCAAATCATATCAGGACGTGCAAACGACGACAGGCTCAAATTTTTCTAACATTATTAATATTAATAAAAATTAAATAAGTATTTCATTACAATTCAAATAAGTATTATGTTTAATATAGTCAGTTCCATTATTTCTCACCTTCTTTTTCTGCTCAAGACTGTGATCATAATATTTCAATATAAGTGGGGTCATATCTTCTGAAAAGTCACACATTACTAAGCGGCATTCTGTTGACAACTGAAAAATTAAATGGCACTTTAGGCAGGCAGTTGATTCTAAGATTTATTATTAATTACTTAATCACACTCACGGCTTGAAACCGGTATTTTGTTTATTAGCTAAACCAAAACAAAAATAATAAATAATAATCATTGTCAATTACCATTTCTAATAGCAGTATAATAATTTCAATCACAATTTCTTGAACCTTGTTGTCATTTTGGAGTTGAATAAAACATTTTTTTAATTTTGTGAGCATATCCCTCAATGAATTGGTAAATTGGCAATATTTCGAACCATTTCTTATTATCAATAACACCAGTCGCAACTTAGTGTAATTGTCTAATTTCAAATCACTTGATAGACACATGGAAGTGCAAACATTTAGTAAATCTGAAAGTCATATACTTTATGAGTACTTCTTCACTCTAAAATAAGCAATGTTAGGCAGCATTACATTTATACCCAGTAATATTTGCAATCAAGCAATTTGGAGTCTAGTAACATAAAATGATAATGCTAAGTATGAATAATATACAGTCTGCAAAATGTATACAGTAAAAAATATACAGTAAGAGTCATCTTTTACAAAAACCTCCAATAGCATAAGCTTTATTACTAAGACAAAATCAAGATGCTTTAATTAAGTTAAATCAAGATGATTAACTTCATTAATAAGTTATCATAAATAATGGAATATAATCATCACCCCACTGCTGGGGCACATAAAAAAGGGGTATACAGGGTGGAAAGTTGAGATGGGGCAGTAAGGGCAGCTACCAGATCCCTTGCTGCCAAACGAAAATGGTCTTAGGACCTCACCCAACTTCTTGAGCGATGACAATCGACATTCACAGATTTTTGATAAAATGTACAGTCAGCAAGAAAATCGTCAGTATTTAAAACATTTTTTTTGATGCCAATAGATACCATTCCCATACAGGATTAAAACACTCTTACAGACCAATTGCGGTAAGAGTACTATATAAATAAATAAAATAAAATAGCCTTTATTCTCTGCAGTACATGTTATAAGTAACATAAAATTAACACTTTTCATTCAATCACTGACATCGGAACGTGTACAATCAGGTTGTCCTTGGACATATGCCTCCTCCAAACCATCCCATTGGTTCCTATCTGTGGCTACTCGTCGCCAACTCTTGGGTAGATTGTCTTCTAGAGTACTAGAAAACCCACAAATCAAAGAAAACTTTTTCCTTACATGTTAGTAGGATAAGGCAAAGTGGAATTTTCTTATGCTTTATGCTTTTTCATCTCATACGAAGAAAATTTAAATTTTG
This sequence comes from Cataclysta lemnata, assembly GCA_963931975.1. NCBI lineage: Eukaryota > Metazoa > Arthropoda > Insecta > Lepidoptera > Crambidae > Cataclysta > Cataclysta lemnata. The sequence goes on along the minus strand of OZ008341.1, from coordinate 9,158,213 downwards.
AATTTAGAACAGCGACATATGATGTTTAATTTCAGTTTTTGTTCTTCTTTGGAATGCAAAAATGGTTTCGAATCAAGAAACTTTAAGATTAGTTAGAAGTTTATTTTTTGATTTTGTATCATATTAAGTGGTTTTTATTTATCTTCATTTAATTTTTCTTATTTTTTTATTGTGCTTATGGAATTAGTCCTAATAAAAATGAATGATCTTTATGCTTAAGAAAATTCCACTCAGCCTTACCCTATTTCCATTTACAAATTCCTTAAAAAAAAATTAAAAACAATACCTTCCCAATTTGTTGGTGAAATATATCCCAAGTAGTGTTCGCAAGGCAAAATGTGCTTATTTAAAAGGTTTAAATAAGTATCACCAATAACTTTTGATAGTCTGTTATTTCTCAAAACAAACAAACAAGCCTCTAAAACCTTATCACACTTTAAATAAGCCTTTCCTGTAATTATACCATTATTATTAAATAATGACAACTCCATTTCATTTGGAGGATAGTGGGTTTTTAATTTATAGTAACTACCTTTGTTAGCTCCAGCAACACACATGTGAAGTAGGCTACTACATAATGGCCGAGTAGCATTTTCAAAAGTCTTAGAAGTCTCTGCTTTCTCTGTTTCCTATAGATGATTATTTCATTAGAAAACATGAACAGGCAACTGAGCAAATCATTACAACTTTAATAATATTAACAAATTAATTAAGATTCTATATGAATTTGTGAAATTTAACATTATTTTGTGGTATAGTGTGTAAAACAATTATTACCAACAACTTGTAATAAGAATTATTAATAAAGTTAAATTTATTATAGTTGTTATATATAATATCAAGGGAAATGTTGAGAAACTGATGAGTAGTGAGAGATTTTATGTTAGACAGGGAAGCACTTGCCCTTCATCTCACCTGATGGGCTGAAGATGGAATCGAGCTTCACTTGAACCCTCAACCACAGAGGGGCTGGGTATCTTATCACACAATAATGCTGTTAACATTATTATTATGGCGACAGATTTTGATAAGTTGGTGGTATCTAGCCATGCGGCTACCACCAACCAAATCGAGCAAAAAGTTGTACCCCCATGGGGATTAAACCCGGGACTTCTGGATCTTCATCCTGGTGGGTGAACCACTAGACCACGGGGGAGGCGGTTAAAAGTGTTTAGAATGACAAATTGCTAAAATTGCAACCTTTCTGACACCAATTCTCTTCGAGAAAGGTGTTTGTTTATATATAACAACTATTTCTTTTTAAATTTGATCATTTTAATATATAATATTTTACCTTTAGTATATATTCATTAATATCATCAAATAGATCATTCCAAGAGAACCCTCTCTTTTTAATTGTATTTGTTGTTAATAATGACGGTAAAGCATTCCTTGTAAGTAAATCTTTTAGAGATTCTGCACTTTTCTTTCGTTCAATAGCTCTATTTGATAATAGCAAGGCGGCAAGTTCTCTTGAAGACGGTTCCAAATCCATTATTTTGTATGTTTACTAACTAAAGCATATAAAACATGCATTTACTAGTAATGTTCTTCACATGTAAACAAGTACTGAAGCGTTTTAAACGTTCTACTCCTCTACAAATAGGTATACAACAAGAAAGGTAATATTAGGAACAAAGTAATAATTACTAATTCCAACAGCAAGCAAACAAACAAACGCAAATCATAACAACATAGAACAGAACTTTACAAAGTAGGAGGCCGGTTATCCGTAGTATTATTGTCCTCTATGCTATTCTATGAAAGTATAAATATTAGGGTCAATTCTGACATGATTCTCTAAACATATAAATAAATTTAATATCAGTCTCTCCTTTTCATTCTATATTAAGAATGACAGAGAAACACTGTTAGTCAGAATCGACCCTATTGTCCGTCCATCGAATCCATCACAAACCACATTGCTTTTTTTTATTTGTTTTTAATTTTGTTAAATTCTCCCTATATTTCTTTAGGGAAGGCAAATAGTTCTAGCCCATACAGCCATGTCATAAGTGTATATTTTATCTGTAGTCTTATGAAATAATGAGCGAGTGAAATTTAGTGTGTGAATTTTTTACGTTATAATATGGGTGTCACACATTTTATCGCATCTAGGGAGTGCATGGTGCGTATCGAATGGTAACAGAGTCTGAGTGCGCGCCAGATAAGTCTGCGCGCGAGGGATGGCGCTGCTCGCTAACATTGACACAAACAAATTAGACAAACAAAATAGCAGACGATAGATCCAATTTTGACCACGCGCAGACTTATCTGACGCGCACTCTAGCGACGGATGAGGTGATGAAAACCACTATCAAATTAAGAACATTCCGATATGGTCAAGCGGCTTCGCGTCAATCACAATTGTACGGAATAAAGTCTCATTCAAATTGCAACTGCACCGCCACCGCCGCCGTTGACCGCTGGAGATTGAATGAGACTTTATTCCGTAAGATTTTACGAGAAAGTGCTAGTGATGACTAGCACTTTCTCGTGACAGATGAATCAAAAGGGACTAGTGTAGAGTATAATGTATAATGATTATATACTAAACTACTACTACATACATTCGCGAGCGCAGCCGCGGGCGTCCACTAGTTATATAATAGACCAGTAGGCCTATTCCCTAACTTTTTTTGACAGTTGAAAGTGATGATCACCGAACTATTTACTTATCCATTACTACTTTACTATAATGCTATTGTGACACTTGTCCTGTGATAATAGCAATGTATTAGTAAATGATCACTGAACGATCATCACTTTCAACTGTCAAAAAAAGTTAGGGAATAGGCCTACAGGATATTAACCTTCCTCGATAAATAAACGTCCGCGGCTTCGCCGTCGTATTATATTTATTACAGTAGTTTCTGAGATTAACGCGTTTAACCAACCAACCAAACAAAAAAACAAAGTCTTCAGAATATTCCATAGAACTACTATTACTAGCGTTTACTTTATAACTCAATGGAATATTCACTTAACATTTGCAAGTCCTTAAATACCTAATAAAACTTTATAGTGAACCAGTCTCCTTGTTTTATTAACACCTACTTTTGGATTTGACACCGTTCGCGTTATGTCTAAAATTAGTGTTTTATTTGTGATAGTCGCATAAAGTTTTTTAATATATTTTACTTAATAAAAGTTTTAGTTTCGCAGATGGCATTGCCGTGGCATATTCCCCTGGAAGTAATGCGCCGTTTAAAAGAAAAAGATGCTCCACCACAACCTTCACTGTTGAAGCATTACTGTAATCTAAAAATTGACGAAAACCCAATCGATGAGTTACAAACAGGTCTCATGTGCGATATTGGACCAAATAATCGGGAACCATCAACCATACAGCGGTTGATATCATGCGGGATGACTGTTGCTAGATTAAACATGAGGGACTTGGAGCCTGACGCTTGTGCACAATTGATTCAGAGTGTCAGACAAGCGGTCTACAACTATAGTGCAGAACTAGAGTATGTATATCCTTTAGCTGTCATCGTAGATGTTAGAGGTCCCGATATTGTTACGGGTGAATTAAAAGCAGGCCCACAGGCTACTGCTGAACTAATTGAATTTGAAACAATCAGATTGACTACTGATGTCAGTTGGCGAGAAAGTGGCACAATTGATTGTTTGTATGTGGGGTATGACCATCTTACTGACTTGCAACACGGCGACATTATCTACATAGATGGATTGTCGGGGGGGAAAATTAAATTGATTGTGTCTGAAGTTGGGGACGATTCTATAGAATGCACTATTAGTATTGGCGGAACAATCGGTTCAAAAATGACTGTAAGAATATCTCAAGTTCCACGAGAAATGGATAACTTTCGGAATACTAAAGTAAATAGCGTCCAGTCAATTACTTGTAGTGATACATCGCAAAAACCATTTGAACATATGAATGATCAAATTGCATGGGCAGTCGCTGCTGATGTGGACGCAGTACTTGTTCCCACTGCGCAAACTTTATACGATATTCGGCAAGTAAAAGATATATTATCAGAAAAGGGTAAACACATTCTTGTGTTTGCATGCATTGACACAGTTTTGGGCTTAGACAATATGGATGAGATTTTGAAAGAAGCTGACGGAATTTATCTCGATCGCGGTATTCTATGCACTGATCTACCGGTAGAAAAAATTTTTATTGCTCAGAAACAAATTTTGGCCAAATGTAATGAAATCGGAAAACCATGCCTTTGTAAAGCCGTCATAAATGAACAAATTCCTACATTGTGTGTTACTGATATTGCAAACTTAGTAATTGACGGTGTAGATGTAATATCTTTAGAACTACATTATGATTCACCATTGAAAAAAATGTCCCTTTCCTATGATGCTGTTCGTATGGCAGAGCATTGCATAGCAGCAGCTGCTGTAATTTGTAGACAAGCTGAACGGATATTATGGCAACCCAGAATTTATGGAAATTTTGAATTAATGCAAACTCCACTAGAAGAACCGACTAAAGCGGTATGTATTAGTGCCATAGAATTGGCAATGCGATCTCGAGCATCTGTTATTATTTGTCTCACTAATTCTGGAAGAACAGCCAAAATTCTTTCTCATGCTAAGCCTCCATGTCCAATCATAGCCGTTACTAGGGCTTGTCATACTGGTAGACAATTAAGATTCTGGCGCGGAGTACGTGCTGTTCATTACTATGAGGTTGCCAGAGGAAGTTGGACTTCTGAAATAGAGGCGAGAGTTCGTGCTGCACTCGATTATTGCAAAGCCAAACGTATCCTCCGCGCAGGCGACCCTTACGTTATTGTGACTGGTTCTCGGCGTGGAGTTGGGTATTGTGATTCTATTAGATTACTTTATGCAAGTGCTAGGGAAACTGTGCAAGTAGAATAACTCATAATTGTCAATAAAACTAATAATAAATTTATATTTATTTATTTCCTCTTTAGGCGTTCTTATTTATTCCACCTGCCCCTAGTTTTAAAAGGCGATTAATGATAACATTAATACTTTAACTTTAACTTATTTTCGTGTGTGATGATTATCAAAAGCATAAAACAAGAACATTTAATAAAAAGTGTTAAACCAGTTTTTTCCTTTTCTAGTCTGAGTTACCCAAGGAATTTGTATAACTACAAATAATTTGCCGCATTTGATGGGTTTATATTTATCTTTCGTTGACTAAACTGTAATGCGCCTCCGAGACGATCAAGCGGCTTCGCTGTAAATACGTAGATTTTCTGTTGTGCTTGCTTAACAGTGTGATTGAAACGCCTGTCAAGAGCCTTGACCATAGCCTATACATACATTTAAAATCACATCAAGCGCGTAAGCTTCAAGCGAGCGTTGTAGATAATCAAAATGATTGAAGAAAGCTAAAATCTACGTGATTGACGCGATACCGCTTGACCGTCTCCAAGGCCCATTAACGTGTTTTGGGCCAAAAGGTATTTATCCAAGTCTTGTGCAAATTTAAAAAACAAACGAGTTAACATCGAGCTTGCTTGACTGCGTGTCACGCAGGGGGTGGACACTTAGAACTAAGAATATTTTACGGATATTTTTTGTAAAATACGACATCTACATAAAATTTCCGAGCTTGATCACAAATTAAGTAACATTTTTTTAACTAGATGGCGCCACGAATCGAGAAGGTCGAGAACCACGAAGGTATATTATGTGTTCTGTCCTGTCCAAAGAGGATACTAGACTACGGGTATACTATGCTCTTTAGACAGAACCTTCATGGTTCTCGAACTTCTCGATTGTTCTGTCTGTGGTGTGTATGAATGACAGCCCAAAATTGTCAGTTGTTTATCCAGTTCAAAACTTTAAAATTAATTGTACTTCGTGAGTTTTCGTATCGTTTTCCAGTTTTAGTTTAATGTTTCGTGAAAGTGTTGAGCTGATTGCGTCGAATTGAGTTTTACTCCTCCCCTGTGAAGTGAACACATTTTTCGAAAATTGCGTACGTTGAGTACTGGGATGTCCAATGGATTTTAGTAAGTATCTTTATCATTAAATCGTCAATTATGAGCCAACACCAACAACAGTTTAGGCAATAGTCCACTAAGATAGTCCAAACAAGACCCTGACATCTAAAATTCTTAATCGCAAATTACAGTCTACCTTTATCCAACTCATCATATAATTTTGATCTTAAACTTCATTACCTTTCACAAAAAATTTTTGATTATGAAATAGCACATTCAAAATACTTTTTTTTAGGAACCTCATACCATCAGTTACCTAATGCAAAGAAGTACCCACAACACAAGGTTTCAAGGCTTGGGTACACGAGGTTGGAGGAAATTGGAGAGTGATGCTGATTATGAATTTTATAGAAAGAAGTTCTTAAGTGATAATAACTTCACTACATCTTGATAGAAGTAAGAGTTTCTAGCAACTTTTGTTAATAAATAAAATTCATTCATTTTAAGACTAAGGGCCTGTTTCACAATCGACAAGTAAGTTCGAAGTAGCTTACTTTGCAGTTCAATTGACATATATTCAATATTACAACTATCAAATGATCTGCGAAGTAAGCTACTTCGAACTAACTTGTCGATTGTGAAACAGGCCCTAAGAACAATAATATAATATTGAATTATTTCAGATTCTAAGGTTAATGTTTCATCAAGAGACATTTCTGAAATACCTGGATCTGTTCAACCTTCTACTGCACTGCATTACATAATAGGTAAAGTAAAACGCTGTATGTCCTATCCTATGTGACCTCTACTTCACACAAATATTGTTGTTACTGTCTGTGATTTGTATTAAAATAGTTTTGTCAAAACCTGCATGACGGACCCAATTCAATTTGCCAAGCACCCATTTATGATTTATACATTAATACATTTATTTCAGATATTATGGAAAAAGTTCCAATAGAAGAAGTATTAAGCTTATGCCTTAACAAAGTCAACCTCTTACTTCTGGGTAATGTAAACAGGTACATATTATTAATCTGGAAATCAAACATATAGTTTATCAATATGGTTATTTTACTTAGTATGGGGGGTGTCTTTTGATTGTTTAAACATTAAGAACGACTTGGCTTTCGCGTAAAATGCTTTACTCCTAATAATAATAATGCTATGCTCCTACTCGTGTGTAATAAACAGTAAAATAATTATTAACTAACGTACGGCGTGTCTCAATATTCTATCTACAGTTGAAAATAGACGTACTATGGCTTAGTTGCTTAGCAACTTCTGTTATTTATTGGAATATAACAAAAAAATGCCAGGCAGCTAAACTTTAGTAAGCTTACTTTTAACTATAGATAGAATATAGGGACCCGCCGGTAATGATTCACACCAACACATCAAAATTTGATTAGATATATTACTGCATTTAATAAGCATACTCGTCCAAGAATAAGAATAGCTCCAATGTTTTTTTTATCATCAAGTGCGTAAATTCATAGGAATATTTTTTTTTTGCAGAGACAACACGTCAACAACAATTGTCGTCGCTTTTGCTGCATACTTTCCGAAGACAGATTAAAACTTTGCAAGCAGAAATCACCAGATCGCGCAAAAAAAACTCACAGCTTTGTGAATCAAGATTATCTGTAGGACTATACGCTAACTTATTTTAAGCATATGAAAGTGATAATCACCGAACTATGTATTTACTGATATACTACTAAATTACTATAACGCTATTGTGACCCTTGTCCTGTACTGCAAAAATGAGTTAAAATATTTTGTTCATTAAATTAACACAAATTAATTGCTTGTCACCAGTTGTAAATCAAAATGTTTATAGTTGTGTTTTCAAAGTAGGTTTTTAATTCATTTTTGTGTTTTATACAATTAAAAGGGAATTAATTTAATACAATAAAGAATATTGTGATTACAAGTTCGAAAAATTATATGTATACCTGTACCACTCGGCACCGGCCCGGATCGCAGAGTACGCGGGTTCGATCTCCGAATCAAGACTATAATTTTATGCACTTTTCCTAACCACAAATTCTTAATTTTTCTAACATTTATAATGTTAGAAAAAATTAGTAATGCTAAAATTATAATCAAAATAGGAATAAATTTAATTTAATTTTTCCACATTTTTAAGACATGATATTTTCCTTTACTCTTTTTCATATATTTTCCTAGGACCCACCAACTGACATAATTACCCTGACCTGCATTAACTACATCAGAATCTAATTGATTGAAAGACACCACAATTTCCTCTGTGTTTGGACCACGAGGACTTTGAGGTACCTCTTTGTCGGGGTAATACAAAAAGTATATCGTAGTTTGCGTGAAGGGAATGGGGCGAGTTAAAATTATTAAGTAGTAAAGACTTATAGACACCTTTAAACGATATTGTATTAGGTGCCGTATTTCTCTCGCCATAACTTCTTATAGTGTTATGGCGAGAGAAATATGAAAAAGTTTTTTAGTGGGTCCTTGTTTATATTTCTTGTGAACATTGCATCAAACCCATATGTTTGGGTTTAAAAGTAATATCCCTAACCTAATGTCCTTAATAATTTTTGAACCCCTTCGATTGTTCTTATATTTTTTTTACAGAAACCTTTGTCTCATTTAATTGAATTTTGTTATTTCCATCTTTTACTTTTCATTTATCTGACCTAATTACTTTCATGGCATATGTCCATATTTTTTATTATTTATGTATATTTTACCATTTACAATATAAAATGTAACAAATACATTTGATTTTTATTTTATGATATGAACCCATGTTGGAAAGCGTTTATTTTAGGATGAATATAAATAGTTAGGTACATGTGTTTATTTAGTTTAATATTGCGTATTTGTAAGCAATGTCAATGTTTATATTGTATTGATGTTTAATGTAACTCCTTATTGTCCGTAACTGTTTAAAATTCTAACAGTTACCGATTTATAAGGATCTTGCAATAAACTAATACGTAATATTAAATTAAATGAACACGTTAATGAGTGGGTAAATACGTATAAGCACACGCACACATTGACACCCACTCAAAAGTCGGATGGAATTTGTAGATAGAGCTAGTGTGAAATGAATTGACATTAGCGGTTAACAAAAAAAATCGGCGAGCGGGCTCTCTATATCCGTAGTATTATTGTCCTCTATGGTGTCACGTTTGTTCTACGAGAAAAATAAAACGCGTTTGATTTTGTTTTGTTGTGAATTTTCGCGTGATTTGTTATAATTTAATGTAATGTAATTTACTACTCAAAGTGCATTTTAATAAGGAGTGAATTATAACTACAAAACTTCAGCTCAAGTACAAAAACAATATTTTTTGTGCACCTACCATAAATATCTACTGTGCGACCGTGAAGGTTCAGAATGTTACGTCATTTTGCTATTGGTGTGTGATACGGACATTTGTATTTAGTAAAATTAATGAATAGTGTGTTTATTTTAAAAGAATATTTATATTGTGATTAATATGCGTATGTGTAAATTAATGTAAAGGAATCCAAACATTGATATACCGGCTGCGACAAGATGCCGCCATGTTATTTAGTTTTGCTGTCAACTAGTGATCGTGGTTAGCTCAACAACTTGGATTGAATGTTTTTTACTCTATCGACAGGATACTAACGTAAGTTTACTTTAATAGCTACAATTTATATTTATTATTATTTATAATTTAACTGACACAAACATTCACCTTAATATTAAACGATAAACTTTGAATGAATTATTGTTTACCATGGTTTATATTGACTGTCAATGTAATGACGTCATTGTATTTATGTAGGTAACATAATTCAAACTTTAATATGTAAAATATTTCAAATTTCTAAGAATTACTACAAATATTAGCTCCTAAAATGTAAAGTTTGTACCTATAGAGAAATAAAGTTTTCAAGGTTCTGTCATGGCCTTGAAAACATCAAATGTACCTAGGTTGTTTTTTATTTGTGTCTGTTTTCACGATTTGTCTTATTGTTTGACACACAACAACACACAGACATAACAGTATTGAAATAGAATAATTGTTCAGATTATATAAAACTCTTAATAATTATATTTTATAAAATAAAATTTATTTATGAAATTAAGATTTTCTGGTTTTACCTGAATCCTGAAGGTTTAATTTCCTGTACATTTGCTATGCTACTATTAATTGCTTTACCTTTTAAAAATTTATTTGTACCTAATACCAAATTTTAAGTAGGTAATTGAAAATTTAACCTCTCGTCTGTGGCTGTCCCGGTAGCCGGGAAAATCGAGAAGTGCGCATCTGTGGGATTCCCGGGTACCGGGATTCATGAGTCATCGATGAGTCACAAGGTGGACGGTGTCGAATTTCGTTGCCGTACGAAAAATCTATGGTGCATGTTTGTATAGACTCTGTGTAGTTTGGTTGCCGATAAAATAAAAAAAACGTTCTCTCTCATCATTCATAGACTCCCAAAACAAAATTAAAAAGATAAACGTCACGTAAAAGTCAATAGATGACGTAAAAAAAGTAGGTATGGTTTGGGACCAACTTCTACAGTTGAAAAAGCTTGTTATTTACGGATTTTAATTGCTATAATTAGTGAATATCGAAAGGAAAAATGGTGCAGTAAGTACTAATTAACTTTAATTACACATCTAACGTAAGATTTACGAAATTTGCCAAAACAAAGCAGAAGTACGCTCGTCCTTGAAACTTTCCTCACTATTTTTAAGTGAGTATTATTCAGTTGAATGTGATGAATGAAAAATTGTAAAATACTTTATCTATATTAGTAATTTAACTATAAACAAATGTTCTAATTGTTCTAATCCACAGCCAGTCTGTTGAAATGTCGGGACCCGACATTAACAGCCTGTCTGTTGAAATCCCGGGTCCCGGCGCCACAGATAGGGGGGGTCACAAAATGTAACTGCCACAGACGAGAGGTTAATATAATTTTAACTTCTGCCTTTAAAGCTTTTTCTGCCTGTAAAGGTTTTAATATTTAGGTGTTATTTCAAACCGTATTGTTAAGTTATTGAAGAAAGTTGGTTATGTCAACAGTGACCATACAAAATAAAATCTAAATGTATGTACACATAATTTAGTTGACCACAAAGGCCTCTAAGCCTACAATTATTTATTAACTACCTATACAAGAGCATTATTATAAATTAAGAATAAAGAAGTGTTTTTCAACTTTGGCTGTTTTATAAAATATGTTATATTTATTGCAAACCATGTAGTCTGAGTGTCTGGTGGTATGTAGGTACTATTATTTATTTTTAATTTAGCTTTACATAATTAGATATCTTAACATTGTACTTTTAATGTGTGCTAGTAAAATATAGTCAAGTAATTTTCTGAAGGTCTTAGGGACTAAGGGACATGGCAATCGATAAATTAGATTAAATTAACGCTTAGATGGTTGTCAATCCAAAAAAATAACAATGCAAACATAATATCACCAGTGCTCCAACCCAGATTTTTGTACAGTTTCTTCAATGATTTGTACAAAATTACTGCAGTAGCACATTTATCTTTTATTTTCACTTTACTGTATTGTATACACAAATGGTTAAAATCGTAAATAAATACGACTATATTTTACTAGCACACATTAAAAGTACAATGTTAAGATATCTAATTATGTAAAGCTAAATTAAAAATAAATAATAGTACCTACATACCACCAGACACTCAGACTACATGGTTTGCAATAAATATAACATATTTTATAAAACAGCCAAAGTTGAAAAACACTTCTTTATTCTTAATTTATAATAATGCTCTTGTATAGGTAGTTAATAAATAATTGTAGGCTTAGAGGCCTTTGTGGTCAACTAAATTATGTGTACATACATTTAGATTTTATTTTGTATGGTCACTGTTGACATAACCAACTTTCTTCAATAACTTAACAATACGGTTTGAAATAACACCTAAATATTAAAACCTTTACAGGCAGAAAAAGCTTTAAAGGCAGAAGTTAAAATTATATTAAATTTTCAATTACCTACTTAAAATTTGGTATTAGGTACAAATAAATTTATAAAAGGTAAAGCAATTAATAGTAGCATAGCAAATGTACAGGAAATTAAACCTTCAGGATTCAGGTAAAACCAGAAAATCTTAATTTCATAAATAAATTTTATTTTATAAAATATAATTATTAAGAGTTTTAAAGAATCTGAACAATTATTCTATTTCAATACTGTTATGTCTGTGTGTTGTTGTGTGTCAAACAATAAGACAAATGGTGAAAACAGACACAAATAAAAAACAACCTAGGTACATTTGATGTTTTCAAGGCCATGACAGAACCTTGACTGAGATTTGCTGATGATTTGGTGCTCTTTGCAGATAATCCAACAACTTCACAACTAATGTTACAACAATTATTTTTCTAATAACTTACATCATGTTATACAAACTAAAAATGGCACGCCTTTCTCCCACAGGGGTAGACAGAGATCACTTCTTGCCATTTGCTACGTTTCTTATATAGGTACTTCTTTCGTTTTATACATACATACATACATAAATCACGCCTATATCAGGCACGCCTATAGTAGGCAGAGGTGAACTAGCACCCACGTTTCGCCAGTTACGTTAGGTCCCATGTAATAGGTAGCCATTTATCGGGCACAAAAGTCGCAGTAGGTACATAGATGGTATAAGAGGAACGCTGCTGCCCATTTCTCATCACTGATTTATCCTTAGTCGCCTTGTACGACACCCACGGGAGAGATTTGGGGTGGTGACAATTGTATTCTACTCTGCCTGCCCTTTCGTTTTATCCAATCTCATTAATGTCTTCATGCATGCATGCCGGTTGGGGTTGGGTACTCTTGACCTGTGCCCTTTTTTTAATAGACTTAAATCATAATATTAATTTACAATTTTACACTATACTCATTATATTATAATAATGCATGGCATAATTTGTTTATTAGCCATAACTTTTTAATAGATAGATAGATAGATAAAAACTTTATTTACATGCTGCTTGCACACATACAAAAAACTAAGGAGAAACAATCAAACAGGAAATGGAAAAGAAGAATAATACAAAAACATAACAAAAAAAATAATATAAAGTTATAAAATAATGTGCGCTGCAAAAAGCATAGAGCTTGGTGTGTTGACTACTCGAACGAGCGACTAAGAGCAGAACACCGATTTTTAGCTCTCAGCTAGAAGCCGAAATGCAATAAGGCCAAAACGGTTTTGTTTATGTTAATCTTAAAATAAGGTTCCATATTAACAAATTTGTTCCTTGACAATGTTGTGTCACCTACAAAGGTGTATTACCTAATGCTTGCAATGCTGGTGGCCTTATAAATAAATAAATAAAAGAAATTATAAATTTCTAAAAATATTATTATACATTAGAAATACCTACTTAATGATATAAATTTTTTGTCAAAAAATTGGTAATATATTTTAAAGGTACCTAGGTAAAAGAAGAGAAATATATAATGTAAAACGGGGCTATTTGGAAACCATGGGGCTATTTGAGAAAAACGTATATTTAAAAAATATATATTCATGACTATAATACTTTTAACAATATTTTGTAAAAGATTATTTAGGAGACAAATATTAATTCTTCGTTAATACCTAATTTATCGAACCATTACAATATAGTTTTTACACATATTTCATTCATGTACATTTTCTTTAAAAAACTGACATGACTGTTTTTACACTTTTATTGAATAAAACCATGTCAGACAAATCTAAGATAACTGTTTATTGTAGGAAGAAATAATGCAATTTATAACAAAATGCTATTTGAAATAAAACAAAATAATATGCTTGTAAAACTTTTTAAAAACGTTTAATAAAATTATTACTTTACAAGGATACCCTAAACATCACTAGATCTCTAAGCAATAATACAAAGTATAGATATCCGCATGTACGGCACCAATTCCATAAAATAATAATACTTGTTCTCATAAACGGTTTGTGTATACTAAAGCATATATATATACTATAGCTTATACGGTTTGTGTATACTATTGCAAATATATACAATAAAAAAAAACTTATATTGATAGGACCACAATGGACAATCTAAAGCCTTAAAGTAAGTGTAATAAAAAATCTAACTGTAATAAAATTGGCCATTTTCGACATGTCCTTTAATACATGGAGACTGTTATATTATTTGGAATGTTTCAAATTAATTTTGAAGTAAAATATGTTTTAAATTAGTTAAAATGATATTATAATAAATGTTAATAGATAATATTTATGTTATTTTCAATAATGACAATGGATATCATTCATGAAATGATGTGTGAACTTTTTTGTAGTTATTCCGTTTTTTTCTTCTCTGGAATTTTTGTAAAAAAAAAATGAAAAAAATATATTATTGAAGTCCGGAATGGAAATTAAAGAAACGGTATTTTTATTTTGAGGGATTATAATTTTTTCAATGTTGTTAATTATTTCGAAAATACGACTATTCAACAAAAATCATTGAATTAAGTATGTTTTTTAGAAAATAGTGTAAATAATTGTAAACTAAAATTTAAAAAATTTCATTAATTCATCCATTCATTAATTAATTCGATTACGGATTATATTTTAAAGATCCTATTTAGAGCTCTTATTTATTGACTTCGAATATATCTTAACACTCTTATTTTTAATCTTGAATATTTTTGTCACATTCCATCCAACCCACCCTAGAATCAAAATACAACGAGTTATAATCATAATCATTTGCCTCCCTGATCCTAGGGTAGGGGTCGGAGCAGTTAGTTTCTCACTTCCATACAACTCAGTCAGCTGTCATAAAATCATCCACTCTCTTGTTCATATCGCCCGCCTTTCACATAATCCATCAATTACGAGGAACAAGTGTTACTATAGGTATATCTGCAAGGTCTATCTAAGTATAAACAATTCTCCTCTCATGGCAGGCCTATCTAAGCAAAGGACAATGCAAATTTTCCTTTGACCGCTGGCCCTAAAATATGAAATCCAGTGTACATAATTGAAACCCATGCCAAACGTAAGTCCTAATCATCCATAACAACTTTTACTATGGGGCCAAATAAATCTATCCTAGGAGAAAAAAGATACAGGGTAACCAATGTTTGAAAAAAGTGTCGATTTTTATATGACTTATATTATAGGTTTTGTTTATTTTATTTATGACTCTGAATATCCTATCCTGTGTGTAATTAAGGTGTTATATTGTCCATATGTTACAATTGGCCATATTTTAAATGTTTAAAACAAACAAAACCTATAATTAAGTCATATTGAAGTCAATCTTTTTCAGACATTGGTTACCCTGTATATTTTATTTCCTAGGACAGATTTATTTGGCCACATAGTAAAAGTTTTTATGGATGATTAGTACTAACGGTTTCATATTTTTGGGCCTATCAGTTGCATTGTCCTGTAATACAGAATATGCTTTTTCATACCTATTTGATTTTCATATTTCAATTCAATTCTGATAGGTGAGCAAACGAATTTCATTTGCACCGTAAATTGAGAATGTTTCTGCATACTACATTACTCTCTTTTTGATCACTTTCTATTTTGTCTAATCGCATTTACCAAAATTGATTTATAACAAAAACAAGTCTTCTAAGGAGTCATAATTAGGGGGTGTATATTAGCGTGGTGGCTTATTTTAAACAAATATTATTACTATTGTTGCAGGTGATCAATATTTTTAAAACTAGAAGTAGCCACGGAGCGCCACAGTCCGGCGCTGACCGGCGCCACTCATATCAATGTATCATTTATGCCAGTTCTGGCAAATGAAAATGCAAGGTAAGCTATTTCTTATTATATCTATCTGTTCTATTACTTATTTGTAGTTTAATTTCATTGTATCTATTGTTATTGCACATAACTTCGTCCATATTGTAAGTAAAATTTTTACAGGGTACACGTTTTTTATAAGATTATTAATTGTATATTTATGTTGCCGCTATAACAACAAATACTAATAAACAGAATAAAATAAATATTTAAGGGGGCTCCCTTATAACAAACATATTTTTTTTGCCGTTTTTTAATGTGCCGAGTTCGACTCGCAATTGGCCGGTTTTTTTACTCGGTTCTGGGAACTCCATTTCCTTATTTTAAATTGTTTTTTTTGTCGGTCACACAAACTAATCCATGGACATTATTGGACATGCATAACGCGTCACAAAGTTCACAAACGGTGACAATGCATTAATGCTCATACTTTATGTAAGCAAGCTCATACTGTTTAAAAAATGAACTAATTTTTTTTATTACTTTATTCTTCTTCTTTTTACTACTTAATTATCTTATTTTATTATTTTTCATAAACCATTCGATTTTAATTTTAACATTATATAAATGTTAGAAAAATTTGTACAAAGATTTTGGTGGTTAGAAAAAGAATTTCGAAAAATTATGATCTTGAGGCGGGAGGAATAAAGCTCATGTCACATAGTATGAAAATATGGGAGAAAGTGATAGCAAGACGAATGAGAGAGGAGTGTGAAGTCACCCAGAACCAATTCGGTTTTATGCCGGGACGTGGAACAACGGATGCAATATTCGCGCTAAGGCAACTATGCGAAAAATACCGTAGTGCACAGTAGTAGTAGCACGTAGTGTGACTTTGGCGGCCCCTCCAGTTTTTCTCCAATTGCCTTAGATGGTGTAATACTACCAGTTTGCTTGGATTTCCGGTACCTTGGATCGCTCTTCCAAAGCGACGGTGATTTTGACCGGGATATAAGGAATAGAGCGAATGTAGGATGGATGAAGTGGCGACAGGTCTCATCAACGATATGTGACCCACGGATGCCCCTTAAGTTAAAGGGGAAAATCTATAAGGCGGTCATTAGACCTGTTGTCATGTATGGATCAGAGTGTTGGGCTATGAAGAAGACTGATGAAAGAAGAGTGCATGTAACAGAGATGCGTATGTTAAGATGGATGTGTGGTGTGACACGGAGAGATAAGATAAGAAATGAGTATATCAGGGGAAGTTTGAAAGTAGCACCAGTGACAGAGAGACTGCGGAGTAATAGACTGGGATGGTTTGGTCATGTTATGCGAAGAGATGAAAGCTATGTTGGCAGAAGATTGTTAGGCATGAGCGTGGAAGGACGTAAAAGGAGAGGAAGACCAAAGAAAAGATGGATGGACTGTGTAAAGGAGGACATGATAGCGAGAGGAGTGGATGAGAAATTGGTGAAGGATCGAAAGGAGTGGAAGAAGAAGACATGTTGTGCCGACCCTGCCTAGAGCGGGATAAGGGCAGGAAGAAGAAGAATGATCTTGAGGCGGGAATCGAACCCGCGTCCGCTGCTATCCGGGCAGGTGCCTAACCGCTCGGCCACCCAAGACACTAATTAACTTGCCGAAATTCTTATAACCTTTATACTTCACGTTGTAAGCCAACGGGTACCCTCGCAATGTAGAAATAATTTAATTAATTTAATTTCATAAACCATTATAGTTTGACTTTATAACACTGACATCATTATGGATCGAGTTGTAACCATAATTATTATTTAAGCGTAGTAATTTTGACAGTACATACCTAAATACTTGTTCACAAATGGTGTTAAAGCTTGCCCAGACGGGCAATACTTTTGATGAAATATGTGGCTACAACATTGGCGACTGAATCCCGGCAATACAAAAAACATGTTAATGCAGCGTGTGGCTGGAAAATGTATATCTCGGCAATATTTCTGGAGCAGTATATGGTTCATTTTTAGGTATTTACATGGGCTACATATATTGCTAGTAGAGATGTTCCGACTAGTCGCCAACTATTTCCTCGCAATCGAAGTGAAAAGCAGAGTTTCTAACTCGTCCACAAAACCATTTTTATCCTCGACGTTACTATCAGCCGTCGCCTTCGACTCGGTTTGCTAATGGTCTCGGATAAAAATGATTCGTTTTGTGCACTTGATGGAAAATCTACTATTAAAAGAAAGACAATCAAATTTAACAGATAATAAAAATAAATAAATATTTCTTGCTAATAATAAATTATGTTTGGTTTATTAACGGTTTCCATGAGTCTTGTTTTTTGTGTCTGGAATGCGAAAGTTTTGTCACGTAAATTTGTTTTGGCAACTTGCGTAGAAAAAATTAATTTTGAAACTGCAGCATCAAACATCACGAAGGGTATGGAAATCATTCGTAATCCAATTTGGACATTTCTGAATATTCCCAAAAACCATGATCGGCTTGGCCGACTAGTCGGCCGATTAGTCGGCCTTTTTACAACCGACTAATCGGCTAGTCGGCCAAAGTCATAGTCGGCACATCTCTAATTGCTAGTATGGCTACAATGGGTAACGAACTCATATGCGTTGCAGCAGCTTACATTGCTTTAAAAGCAACGTCAAAACTGTCGTTTGTATGTTCCGCATTCCACATTCCACAATTGACGGAAATATGCACTAACTTCATTGATGAAATCAATTATTTTTGCATTTGACCGGTCCTTTTTTTAATTTATAACGTCAAACTATCAACATAAACAAACACGAACATAGCTATGCTACTCAAATAATTCGGGGCAAACTTCATGTAGCATGAAAAAGGGACGCACTTATGCCGTAAAGCGAAATAACAATAAAAGTGACAGAAAAATATTGCAGTATTTTCGATTGCAAAGCGAACAATACCGGTTATATGCTGGGACCCTAAACATTTATCGACTATATTAAAAACATAATAATATGACGATATATCCCGGCCATATTAAAATACTGCCGAGTGTTGCATAGTCTACCCGTAAATGCTGATGCTGCCAGCCACACTATTGCAGCTATACATTTTCGTGAAAATATAGCCCGTCTAGGACCGCTTTTATGGGCCCCTAAACGAGCTATATTTTCACGAAAATGTATATAGTGTGTCTGATAGCATTAGCCAGCATTTACGGCTAGACTGTGCAAGACTAATGTGCAATATTTTAGTAGGATATATTGTCACATATTTTTAGTAATACTAATGAATGTTTAGGGTCCCAGCCATATTGCCGGAATACTCGATTTGGAATACTGCAATATTTTTCTGTAACTTTTATTATTTCGTACGTCCCTTTTTCATGTTACGTGAAGTTGCACCGATTCATTTGAGTAGCATAGCTATGTTCATATTTGTTTGTTTATAGTTTGACGTTATAAATTAAAATACGGACCTGTCAAATGCAAAAATAATTGATTTCATCAATGAAGTGAGTGCAATTGTACCCTCAATTGTGGAATGTGGAACCTACAAACAAGGACAGTTTTGACTTTGCTTTTAACACAATGTAAGCGCTGCTACAACGCATATAAGTTCGTCAGCCATTTTACTCCGCTAGTCATATATGTAGCTCGTATAAAGACAAAACAATGAGCCACATACTGCTGCAGAAATACCTATTGCCGAGAAATACATTTTCCAGCAATATGCTGCATTAAAATGTTTTTTTGTATTGCCGGGATACAGTCGCCAATGTTGTAGCCACATATTTCATGCAAAGTATAGCCCGTCTGGGAACCTCTTTACAATTTTAGAGTGCTTCCTCGATTCAAATATAAATTCGAATCTTTCAAAAGTTTGTGCTTGGGGCACTGGTTTAGTTAACTATTTACTATTGTTAAATTTAATATAATAATAATTTAATTAAGGTTTCGATAATACATTTACAACGCCGTGAGAAGAAAAAGATCCTTTTAAGATTAGCTTTTTCATTTAATTTTCAAGAGAGAATTTTATGAAAATTCTGTAGAACTTAACGGTTTGACGGGAATTTAACGGTTTGAGCTACTGCACACTAGCGTTTTTATCTCGATATTTCATATACTTACATAGTTCCAAGTCCAGGAGTCCAATTTATGTCTCCAATTTATGGCTATGTCACTTTTCTCCCAATGTTCTATGAACAGTCCGCATTGTGAATGGATGACAAAATTGAAAGAGTTCTTACATGTTATTATACTAATATTATAAAGCTTAAGAGTTTGTTTGGTCGACTCGCTAATCTTAGGAACTATTGATTCAAATTGAAATAGGAGCTGTGCATTAATGAAAAATGTTGCAAAAACGGGAAAACCCCATTCATTTTCATAGCTTTCGTTGCGTGCGCTGCATAAACAATTAAAGAAAATCATGAATGGCGGAATTAATCTTCTTTAAAAGTTAAAAAAGTCCTCAACATCACATAATATGTCCATCTTGGTTGAATAACCATTTTTGGTTCTAAAATAATGCATAAGGTATCTGCGAAGTTGCGTTTTTGTAAAGGTGATAGTGTTCCTCATCAAAATAAATATAATTATACTATTCATCCAAAATCCTTTTTAATTTTGAACAACAAATTGTTTTTTACATCATTTGATTTCAACGAATATCTTAGAGATATCATAGTTTTAAAATAGCTCTGCAACAAAATAATGATCAAGTACCACGCACGCTTTAAGTAAGTACCGGCAGCGGCCGGCGAGTGCCAGTAAGTTGTGCTTATAGTATAGAATATAATAGTTATTTTAACATCTGATGCAGGGATTTCATCATATTTCTTAGGGATTTGATTTAATATCTATTTTCCTAATTTTCTCGCAAACTATAGACCAAGATCTATTTATTTTACACATTGCCAGTGGAACAGCAGGTAGTCTATACAATCCCTAGGAGTTGTATACAATTACATAGGTAAAGTATATCTAGTACATAGGTATGTAATAGAGAATAAAGTTCATAATAATTCCTACATTGCCAAGATACCCCTGGTATTCTATACATTGCCTAGGTATTGTACAGAATACCTGAATTATAACCATTGCCGGTAACATATACAAGGATTTTATTGCCAGCGACTTGTGTGCAGGTCGATATACACTTGAAATACAACCTATTTTCTTTAACGGAAGAACTCTTAACAACACCAGGAATAACCCTTACCTACACAATAACAAGTGCTTGTTGAGGCAGGCTTACAAAACTAATCGCTACTTCGCAAAAGGGGGCTTATGGTGCATTAACAACGAAGCTACTTTTTGTTAAATAACATTTCTCGGCATCAAGTGATAGAAGCGAATAACATAAATAGTATGAAATGTTGGAACGTTATTTGAATGTGGTGATTCGTGTTGCAAAATGTTGCTCAAATTAAAATAAATTTGATGTGGATGCATCTATATCTGCCCGGCTAGCATGACCATCGAAACACGATATTATATAGCCATTTATCGCGTTGAACAGTCAAAAATCATTGGATTTTAACACTTAAATAAATCTGATTTGAATAATTGAAAAAGCCTCTAAAGCTATTTAATAAAGTTATAGACATTTATCGCTTTGAACTGTCGAAAATACATTGATTTTTGTAAATTCAACGCGATAAACGGCTATATCATATCGTGTTTAGCTAGCTAGGTCATGCTAGCCCGGCTGGTGTTTTTAGGCGGTCTATCTGCCTACAACACGAAATGTGACTCAAATTTTAATATTATAAGATTTATATTATTCCTACTTAATATATTTTATAGTCTTGTTTAATACAAATCGTTTCCGAGTTGTACTGGTTTCAACAATCGAAAGAGATTTTATTTCAATATTTTCATTTATCTTACATTCAACCAATTAAACATTTCAGATTCTTATTGGCCGTGTGGTGACGGCAGAGTAGAATACAATTGTCACCATCCCAAATCTCTCCCGTGGGTGTCGTACAAGGCGACTTAGGATAAATCAGTGATGAGGAATGGGCAGCAGCGTTCCTCTTATACCACCGTCCTGGCAATGTACTGCGACTTTTGTGCCCGATAAATGGCAACAGGCTCGCCACCTATTACATGGGACTTAACATAATTGGCGAAACGCGGGTGCTAGTTCACCTCTGCCTACCCCTTCGGGGATATAGGCGTGATTTATGTATGTATGTATGTAGATTCTTATTATTATTTCACTAGTTACCTATAATCGTTAAATTATCAACATCACTTACCTAGACATTCCTAAATGCTAGTTTACAAAAATATCTTGCCCATATTTATAGCCATCACTATTAATGAAATGAACAAACGGAATATTGAAATGAGGCAGAAACAGTTAGCATCTGCCTGCACTTTTCCATCTCACGTTAACCCTTAGAATATATATTCTAAGCGTTAACCTTTATATCTACCGGAAATCATTCTTAGACCCTTCATAACTTATAAACAAGCTTATTGTTCATAAATTAAGACGAAATATAATGGTTTATACTATATCTACTTATTCGTAAATAGTTTTCTGTCTGTCTGTAGTCTTAAAAAGCCTCGTCTTATACTATATTATTTTATTCGATTTATAATTTTAACATTATATAAATGTTAGAAAAATTAGTACAAAGATTTTGGTGGTTCCCGCCTCAAGATCATAATTTTTCGAAATTCTTTTTCTAACCACTAAAATCTTTGTACTATATTATTTTATTGTTTAATTGATTGAAACTATTGTTAAAAGTTTCTAGTATTGTAAGTAAAATTAATTTGTCATTTCAGAAATAGTGATGTCATACGACGAGTAATAATTTTGTAGAATTGAGTCTGATTTGCAGGTTTCTACATATCCTATAGAGACTATAGTATGAGCTCAATACCTACGTACTTGTCTAGCGCGAGCTCTCTAAGCAACCGCTTGGAAGTTCCAAAAAACTCTATTCTTAAAATGAATTTAACAACAATTTCGAGCTTAAATGTTAGTTTTGTTTCGAGAATTAGAATTTTATTTTTGTTACGAATAAATTTAGTTATTTAGGTAACTTATATTGTTAACCGTAGTTTTATTAGAAAACACCTAGTTAGGTGTTGAAATCAGAGCGATAATTATCGCTCTTATTTCATACATACATAATTCACGCCTATATCCCCGAAGGGGTAGGCAGAGGTGAACTAGCACCCACGCTTCGCCAATTATGCTACGTCCCATGTAATAGGTGGCGAGCCTATTGCCATTTATCGGGCACAAAAGTCGCAGTTCTTTGCTAGGTGGTAGGTATAAGAGGAACGCTGCTGCTCATTCCTCATCACTGATTTCAACTGTGTAAAACTTCTTATGAAATGAAAATATTGTTATAAAAACACTCCTCGGCCGTACAAAAGACTAGTGTGCAACAACAAACTTGAGATCTAATGTCACACTCAGATATAGGTACACACTTAAGCTCGCACTCGTCGAGTTTCAGTTTAAATAGTGGATCCCTGTAAGATGACTACGAGATTAAATTAAAAAACACGGAGGACTCGAGTCTTATACATTACTAGTTTTCTTGACTTAAAGTCAGTTGGAGTCTATTTTAGTGTCGATACCATGCTTAAAACGTCGTGTGTACTATAGTTTGGCCAACGGAATATGAACCCATCAAAGCGCGGCAAATTTTAAAAAGTCTTCATAAATCTTGTGTCGCAGGAGTTTCTTTAGAACCTATATAAACTTTAATAGGTACATGTCGTAGGCTATTTTATTAACCATGCTGAGTCAGCAGTGTTAACCTATATGGATTAATGATTCACTACTTAAGTTAACAATAGGTACACAAAATATCTAATTACTAATAATATTGTAATCAGAAGTTCTGAATTTAAATAAAGATACCAAAATATCATAATACTTAAACGTTGTTGGAATAATTAACAAGTCTTTAAAACAACTGAAACAAGTATTAGTATTTCACTCGGCTTTCTGTGGAAGTACATTTGCGACTAACTATACCTTGCATTCATTATCTGATTACTAAACGCATCATAACAGTGAAATCAGTGAAATCTACGGGGTAATTGAGCTAGCTAGCGTTTTGATTGAACGCGTGTACCAAATAATAGCAGTAATGATGGCGTCTTGGCGACGACACAAGCGGCAGTCGGTCTCCATGACGACACATTGGAGGCAGCGCGTGGCTCCGCCGGGAGTACGGGTGCGATCAATCCCGCGGAGGAAGCCCGCTCCCGCCACCACCGCCAGCGCCGCCGCCGCCACCGTCCTCCCGTGCGCATAATATCACCCGCGCGCACCCGCTTGTTTTGAGCTCCCGGAAGAATAATATACCTCAAATACAAACATTCGCCTAGTTTCGTAATGATTTCTTAGGGCCGGTTTTTTTAATCCATAGTTAACTCAACCAATTGCTGAAATCTGTTACTAATTGCTAAATATCAGTCTGTTATGTAACCAATGTAACAATTTTAGTTACTAATGTTACTAATGGATAAATATCAGCCTGATATTGTTACTAATTGTTATATATCAGTGATATTTAAAGATGAGTAACAAATTTAACAATTGGTTAACAGTTAATTATGCATCAAAAAACCGGCCCTTACTACCGCACTCTGAGACGAACAATTAACTTTAATGAGTACTTAATGTCGAAAAATTTCATTCAAATCTAGACCATAGACCCGGCAAGACTAGCGACTAGTTTTGAATTGTCATTTCTTGACATTAAGTACTCATTAACGATTTTTGACGGCTCTGAGTGCGGCAGTAAGTAATCGAAACAACCGTAATTATTATAATATTCGCATTTTCTTAAAGAACGTGAATTCGTGGACTTTTCATTTGTTTTGGCAGCCTTATAGGTTTTGTAGATGTCAGAACCTGTCAGTTTTAGTTTGTATATTTCTAAGGGCGACATACACACATTTTTATATATTAAACATCGCCTTTATCTAATGCAGAACAGGAGAAACTAGCAAATTACTGATTAATTAAGTTTAATTTATTCACGTTGTCTTTATTACAGATACTAGTTGCTGAACTTGTATAATAATGTAGCTTGACTAGCTTGCTATTTAAACATGGAAGTGGGTTCTACTTTATTAAATTAGTGAGCATACTGAAAGAGATCTGAAAAAATATATGGAAACACAATTTATATAATTATTTACATACATACAATTATGTCACGCCCTGCTCACACAGGGGTAGGCAGATATAATTTCTTTCTACTTTTTCTTCTTTTTTCTCTCTTTTGCTTTATCCAATCTCATGAATCTCTTGCATGCCCGTCGGTTTCGGGTACTCTAAACCTGGCCCTTTTTTAAAACGACTTACAATTTGATTAAGAATGATCCGCCTAGGCCTTTCACTTCCGCTATATAAATCCTTTTTGTCAAAGGTACTCCTTTCATTCATTCTTTCGACGTGACCAAACCATGCGAGCATCCCTTTCTCAATTCTTTTCATTATATCTTCTTTTAAACCACACCTTTCTCTTATCACACTGTTAATATATACAATCGATTTCTGTTTCTGTCTTACATAATACTTACGGGGGCGGATATTTTTGTTAATATGTAATTAAGAAGAAGCTTGGCGTTTTTCAATGATTTCTTAAACATTTTACTTAGAACTCTGGCAGTCTTTTTGTCAGATTTAATTTACGTTGTTATTAACGGAATTCCCATTTATATTATGATATTTTAGGTATATGAATTTCGCCTGATATCAGAAATTTATCGCATTCTTTACAAAATCTTCCAAATTTTGTAAAGCTCTGCGAGATCGTAATCGTAATATTGCCATTATAAAAATAACACAGTATCGTTGATCGATCACTGAAACTGGTGCTCAAAATAATTTTAAGTATTCATATACTATTGGATAAATGCTTTGACCATGTACCTACAAGTTGCCTTTATTGTTTAGTTTTAATGTTAACGTCTTTATACGTATTTGCTAATAAATTCCTATTAAGAATATCAGTGGGGTGGTAATTGTGTTACATATCAAACGCAACTCTGTAGAGACACTAAACTGGTTTGGGGCAATGATATCGGCTTACATTACGGCTCTTGCACAATAATACAACGTAACACCATAAACGTTTCATGGCCCGTTTTCCTGATCTTGGCATTGATTCTAGTTGCTCGTAGACTGCATAAAAATTGCTCTTAACTTTTATCTAACTGTATTTGGTAATGTCAATTATTTAAATTGATTCATACTTTTAAGCCATACGTATATATAGTAAAATTTTACTAACGTTCAATATAACCTATCAAGAATGACCACGATACTTGATTTGTTAAAAGATGTTGAAGCATACCTATATGCTGTGTGGTGACGGCAGAGCAGAATATAATTGTCACCACCCCCAACAAGGCGACTAAGGGTAAAGAAAACGATGAGTAATGGGCAGCAGCATTTCTCTCATACCACTTAGCAATCATCATCGCCCTACCCTTATCAATAGCACTTAGCAATATACTGCGATTTATGTGCCCGATAATGGCAATAGGCTCGCCACCTATTACATGGAACCTGACTTAATTGGCGAAAAGAGGGTGTTAATTCAACTCTGCCTACCCCTTCGGGTATATAAGCGTGATTGATGTACTTATGTAATAATTAGATACACGATATTTGTAGACCTGCTGTATTAGGTCCGACCTATTTAAATAGTATTATCAACTCATTTTTTATTATACTTCAAGATTTCTATAATAATTTAAAGTATCTACGCTTTTGACGCACACACGTTTATGTTATAGGGCTTTCTGTTATAATTGACTGAATTTGACATTCACTGAGTTGTAAGAGACATTGTACCTAAGCTTAAATTACGCACGTAGTGCAGTGCTATCGAATTGAAATTAATAATGTTCATGTTTTTTTTAATTTATAGAATTAAGTAACGTTTATTGTATATTGTTGTTATTTAAACATTAAATATGATAATTTTCCTACATATCTATCAAATAATTTTCAGTATCATCAGGTGTGTTTAACATTTCATATATTATAACTTTCGTCGGAATAGGTACGACACAACACAATATTTATTACTACCACCTCCTTAAGTAACTTATCCTGTTATGAAGAAACTCTAGCTAGACGTAAGTTTAATTTTGTATAATACAATATTTTATAATCGGGAAAAATCACCGCGTTTAATTTACTTTTTATTTTTAAAATTCACAATTAAGTCAGGATATAGCTATATCGCTAATATTGAAAAGTGCTTCGTGATAAAATGAAAAAAATATAAAGTGATTACGTTTTAATGTTAGCTCCTAACCACGTGTTGCGGTATCGGGCTGGGGATTAGGCAGAATTTACCGGGAAGAAACGTGACCTTGACCCTAGAGCATAGGCCTAACCTGCCCCAAAAGCGTGGAGTTAAAAGTTAGCGGTCGATATAATATGGAGAGAGGATCCAGTTCGCGCACGCGCTAGCTCGCGCACGCCCAATCGATCCGCCCGCCCACGTGACGCAACGCATTTGCGGGTATTCTTTGCGGACAACTTGTTCACATACAACAGTACTACCAAACGACAAAATCATTTTGACCGCACAACAGATACACGTCTTGTGTTTTGTTCTAAAGCTATGTTATTTTCTATACATCCCCATTAATGCCTGATTGTTATACATTGCCTCATATTATATTCTCTATTAATATTATTTTTCTGGTGTTTTTAAGAATAATTAAGCTTAAATCCCATAGGTATAGTACTCAAACAAACTATCAAATAAATGTTCTTAATTTCTATTACTAATTCTACATACATACATAAATCATGCCTATATCCCTGAAGGGGTAGGCAGAGGTGAACTGCTAATTCTTAGAATGCATATAAATGCCGATTTGCTTCCCATATCAGAAAATACGGTTAAATTAATTTGATATATAGTTTTTCAATAAATGTATTTATTAATAAGCATATTCGGAATAAGCATATTCGGAATGTTTTATTGATTTTTATTTTAACTTCTTGAAACTATTTAAATATTTAAAATTATCATTAATAATTAGTTTTTATACCATTAATATCCTTGCTACACTTGTCTTCTTCAATCTTCCCTTACTTCCCGCCTAACTCGATTGCTGATGATAGCTATATAGCAATGCACTGCTTACGGCTATAGCAGCCATCCTGAATTTTTAGGCAGTACGGATTTTGTGCCGAATTCATACAAAATCATTCGGTGATCATTGGTTCAAAGCTATCGCTAATAGTTTGGGTACATTTGGTGCGAAAAGACAGCATGACGTCATAAACTATAGCTTTTGCTTTAGCAATCGAGTTAGGCGGTAGGCCCCCTGATTCTAAAACTGGCCATAATGTTATGACAAATAATAGCAATGATAACACCTCTAAAGATACTACTACATATTTAAATTGGTAAAAGTTACTTCATGTGCACTGTGTCTTAAACAGATCAAGAAATGTGTATCGGAATCACCACAATCATTGGGTAACTTGGAATTTTATACGGGACTGGTATGGGCACTCAACAATTAAAAGAAGTCCAAAGTACAATATCTGGCGAGTACACTTTTCCTTCAGAATTTTTTGAGATAACAGTCAATGAGATAATTTATAAAATAGCTTCGACTCTCCTATTCTGCGTCATGTGAATCCTCGTATTTAGAATCTGATCTGCGCTGTGTCTGAGGCGTCTCCCGCCACTTTTCCCTCACAGATTCGGTCGTCGACCTACGGAACGTCCCAGTAATGCTCTTTATCCCTCTACCATCTCCACTTAAATCTAGTGCAATTGTGCTGAATCTGAAAGCTTACTATACTGCCGTTACAATTTTATAGCATGCTTTGAGTTTTACATTACCATTCATACATATAACAGGTTACCTACCTACCTTAAATAAATAATGTTTATACATTTCACCCACACATATTAAGTGCATTTAGCCTGGGAAATGTGACATGAATGTGTTTATATTACCGGTATTATTTTTACGAAGATTCGCAAGAATGTCTTGCGTTTGGTTGAAGTAGAGCTTAAAGAGCTTCCAGAAATTGGAGGGGTACCTACATAAGATGAATATGAAACCGCATATTGTTACCTCGAATATCTATGGCCAGTCATATTATTTAGAATTATCGCAGAAGTATAGTTTTTCATGTTATACTTACTGCCTCACTCAGAGGCGTCAATTAACGTTAATGAGTACTTTATACAAAAAACTGTAAATTCAAAACTAGTCGCTATTCATGCTGGGTCTATGGTCTAGTTTTGATTGAATTTTTTCTGTATTACATAAGTACCTACTCATAGTTAATTGATGTCTCTGAGTGCACCAGTAATTACAATTATAAGAGAAAAGCTGTGATTCTTTTTAATAATAGAACTAGATTTCCTTTGTTTTCTATCATGGCATTCCACGATCTTTGTAACTTTGGTATCAATACCTTGAAATGGATGTCATTTACACGAGGTTTAAAAAACCAACATTATATTACGTCAATATTTTCTGATTGCGCTTTTTTATATGTGGCATATGCAAGATTAGCAAATAACACAGGTAGATTAGAAGAACATATAATAACAGTAATACATAGTTGACGGTAAAATTATTTAATTAAACTGAAGTTTTCTGGGAGTCTAAAATGTAGAGTCTAATATTTTAATTGGGATATGATGTATTTACCAGACACAGGCCACTTGATCCCCAACCAATATAGCCCCAGCCATTTATATTCTCATTAGTTGTTTCATTTGATCAGATTACTAACGCTCCCTTGAGGTGACAACTCATCATCACATGTAACCAAGACGATGTTAGTAGAGTTTCATTAAAATTTATTAGGGCGTATAATATCGATCTATCAATGCGAAAGGACATCATAGTTAATTATAGTGTTACGTTTTATAGAAAGAATATTCTTAAACTCCACCCCCTTATTATAAAATACATACATACATAATTTACGCCAATATCCCCGAAGGGGTAGGCAGAGGTGAACTAGCACCCACGCTTCGCCAATTAGGCTAGGTCCCATGTAATAGGTGGTGAGCCTATTGCCATTTATCGGGCACAAAAGTCGCAGTACTTTGCTAGGTGGTAGGTATAAGAGAAATGCTGCTGCCCATTCCTCATCGCTGATTATAAAACATGGACTAAAATTAGTCTTAGCCTAAAAAAATTATGCTGTCACTTTTATTTGCTGAATGAAAGACAGAGTTAGCATCAATTTTAAACCATGACTAACTTTAGTCCATGTTTTATAATAAGGGGGAAAAAAAATACAATTGTAATTTCTTTGTTGAACATAATTACGCAGCAAGTATCTGTAGTCTTCCAAGACTAGTAACTTTATATATTAAATTGTTCAATTTTAAATAATTATATAATTGACTGATAGACTGTTACACAAATCAAGGCAGCTTTGGACTTGGACTTGGAGCTTGGTGAACTTAAATAATTTTACACATTACATCTGAATGTCATTCAAAGATACCAATGTAATTTTTCACCTTAAATGTTACGTGGGCGAATCGTAGATTAATGAAAATAACTGCCTACAGACAGTCGCAATATGAATCAACCGTATTACGGGCTATAATTTGGAATGAATGGGAATCGACATCGGCTTTACGTGCAAGGCCATTGAAGGTCCCGATTCCTTTGAAGAATTGTCCGTCCTCGTGAATGGCTTTCATCCACCCCTATGTTTCGTATGCTTTTTATATTACATATCCCGAACCCGAATTCGACCTTGCTTCAATCTAAGAGTGGCCTTCTAAGATCTTAGTATTTATCAGTACCGAAAAGAGTATGGGAAATTATTGAAATAGTAAGCAGTAATTGGCTGAGTTTTTAACTAATTTGGGATTTTAATATAATTAATATGTAATTATCATAATATTGTATTGTTACGACTAATAGAAACTTTAAGAAGTTCACGTAATTATGATGACCACACTATCCTTATAGGAAAATCCAAATTAGTGTGAAATAAATATTCTTGCTAAAATGGACTTGTACTCACTCGTGTTGCTCATTCTCACGTGAATAATATTTCAGTCGGTCAATGTCAACGATAAGCCAACGTCAAAGCGGACTAGGTAGCGATAAGTTCCACTAGAAAGAGATGTACATATGTTTTATACGCGTATTGGGAAATAAATGCAGTTAACTTGTTGGGGAACTAATATAATGTGGTTAAATGAAGATACCGGTGAAGCGGAATTAGAATGAAGTGCGGCGCGCCGCGACTCGCCGCGGCCATGTGCCACGTCATTGCCGTGACCCACTGACATAGATCCGCGGGGCCGCCTGCACCGATATCTGCACGCGCACTGCTCTTCCTTTACTGCCCCCTTAAAGTTTTTTTAGCATTTGTCATTTATGCATAGTATTTAAGCGATTATAACTTGTACTGGCGCAATTACATTGCAAGAATGATTTAATGAATACGCCACTGCTCACGCGATCAGATCTCTACTTCTTTCACTTTCAGATGCTTCTTGCGGCTAATAATAATCTAATAAACGGTATGAACATACCATTGTGATGCGTAGTTTAATCTGCACTGATGTTTTCAATGCCGGTGTGTCATTTTATTACTTTAATCGCATTTTGTCGTCGTATTTCTTACTAGTTTTTAAATTTCGTCTTCCTTATCAATACATTCTTGATATTTTTGTCATAATGTGCAATTTATCTATATCGTTGTATCGTGTTATGCAATAAATGACCCTGTTATCTAAATTGTGCACTTGACACGAATACTGTTCCATTTCACTTTCATGTAGGTATAGGCAGCTACGTCACACAGCTCGTTGTTCCGTTGCGTCTGTTGCTGTCGCCGTGTGGATGACAGTTTAAAAGTAAAATTCTTGTGTTTCTTGTGCAACTGAACAATGCAGTTGAATAATACTTTTGGATTCGGTTACAGTTGTTTATATGAAACTACTTTAATCTGTCGAAGTTTAATTGTACTAGTGTCTTTTATATATAAGTTACTATTTCAAGTTTTATTTGAACCTTATTTCTGTTTACATTTATTTAAATTTACCTAGGTACCTATTTACTTACTCTTCATTTTCTGCAAAAATAATAATATTGTTCCAAATATTTCCAAGGATTGGAAATTTATTAAACTTATTTGAGCGGTAGTTTTCTAACATTTTAATTAATTGGTTTATATTAGTATATTTCTAAAATATAATACATTTTTTTTATCGACAAGGAGCCTAATTGTAATTAAGTCCCATTGATCGATAATTTGTTTACTACATTTCGCTCTTATTTCGCAACCTATTTGTTGGGTAATGAATTCGCAAACAAATTTTGTATAGTTAGGTAGGTACCTATGTCAGTGTTTATACATTCGTATTAATTCGTAAACGGTCGGCTTTATTCGACTTCGTTTCATCGACTGTCGTGGCAGAGAGCGAGATCGTATAGCTCGGAAAAATAGAAGTAATGTGTAGGTGTGACTGGAGCAGCGATATTTTTCGCATTGAGTCAGTCAGTCTGGCTTCTCCCGCCCGCAACCACCGCCGCTGACGATCTGCGTCGTGTCGCCCCGCGCCGCTGTGTTCATGTGTTGATAATTTTGTGTAGCGGTGAACGAAAAGGACGTATGTATATGTACGTCTCGTCTTTCAGTTGACTTTCATCGTCGTTTTGTAGCGAACGTTTCGCACGGATATCAATAGGAAATTGCACTATCGCGACGTAATAAAGTTAACGCACGTTTTGTCGGCAGATATTACCTTCAAGACATTATAGAATGGCTGCATTTTGTTAAACGAAAAATTCTAAGTGTTGTTTTTTGTACTGTGCTTAAAAACCTCAACAGTAAAAAATATCATCGCGGCCAGGCAGGCTGGCGCAATGCAGTGTGTGTTTCGTTGCGGATACGAACAGTGTTTTTTAAGGTTGTTTCACGGTGTGGCTAATTTCAAATACAGTGGCGTTAAGAATCTGTGGAATGTGCTATAGTCATGCTGCCCATGGTGCAGCCGGAACCAGTGATCTTCAACTGTGGAGGTCACTCCGTCGATGGGGCCGCTACTCCATCGGATACTTTACCGCCCTCCCTCACGCCTGATTCTGAAGTAGACGAGTTTGTAGACATCTTCTTTGATGTCGACGTTGGCGAAAACACCTTTCCGAGGTAAATTCAATGTTACATTCACTATTCGCACATTGAGATTGGATAACTCACTTTCAAAATATTAAGATTTGCGCATACACTCTATGCCCGGTACTATGTATTACGAAATAATGTATAATAACAGGAGTGAAACTCAGCGAGGCGAAGAAAGTAATTTATCTTTTTGAGAAGTTTAATATGTATTATGTACATAATTGAGACATTATTTCCGAAAGAAACGTGAATATTAAAAGCATTTTGTCTTTTTTGACGCGAACCTACTTTCAAGCCATAACAAACAAAACAATATTATTACATTAGTGTGCAAACATTTTTCAAATATTCTTTTGCCAATACTAAAAATTATTAGTTTTGATTGAGTAGGTAGGTATAACTAGTAAATAAATTACTGACCACTTGTAATTTTAAGTTACTTCAAAGTAAATCTTATAAGGGGCTCCAAAAGTTACATGATCCTTAGGGAACAATGGAACTTTAATTTTACGAGACATAACATTCGAATTCCTTACGTGTCAAAATGCACAAGCTAGGTTATTGGTTTTGTAATTTGATAATGTTTCCTGTAAAAGGAACGTTAAATTGTTACATTGTTAATACTATTGCTATAGGTGCATATAATACTTATAATTGACCGCATGGTTACAACAAGTATAGAGGACACTGTCTTGGGATTTTAACTTTTTAAGGTTTCACACATACTAACTTACATCTAATAGGAACGTACGACTTTTACCAGCCTTGCAAAAATATTGTATGTATAGTTTTTTTGATTACTGACATTATGTCTGGTTATGTACCTTAGTAACTAAAGCTTAGGTAGGCTAGTCTGGCCAACGAAAGATGAACCTCTCGTCTTTTTTTACTGCATCAACATTTGTTTAATCCAATGGGGATGGCTAGTGAAACCATATTAAGTATTCAGGTACTTACAAGGAAGACATTTAAAATTACATTGTAATTACGCCAGGGTTATGTTTTTGGCCTAAAAGTTGATTTTATAATAAGATTTATTAAAATTATGGATCGGAGTTTGTAACTGATTAGTTAAGACTAAATAATAAGAAATAAATATTATTCATTTCTTATATCTAGTCATCATCATCACCAGCCCTTTAATGTCCCCACTGCTGGGACACGGGCCTTCCCTATGGATGGAATAATATAGGGAGATTGGGCGATAACCCACCACTCTGGCCCAGTGCGGGTTGGTGGGTATTAACGACTGCTGATGCAGCCGAGACCAACGGCTTAACGTGCTTTCCGAAGGACGGAGGAACTCGAGATAATAAATTTTTGGTCACCCATCCAATGACAGACCTTACCGAACATTGCTTAGTTTATGCACTCGCAATCGCAGGCCAAGCGCGCTATGCCACTGCGCTAGCGAGCTCCTCATATTATATCTAGTAATAGTTTTATTTTATTCAGATTCCCATTTAGCTGTTCTCAGTTACCCCACTCGCCCCTAGTTTCTGAAAGGCGATTAATGATAAGATTAAATACCTTGTTTTCGTGTGTGATGAACGGATGGTACTTAAAGCATAAAACAAAAATCTTTTCACTTCTCATGCTCTGAAAGTGCTTGTTTGTGCAGGATATAGGCTGCACAAAATCGAATTTTGTGCTCTAGAGCATTAACGTATCTAATCATAAAAAAATCTATATTAAGGCAAAGAAAATGAGCTATGCAGCCAAACTCAATAAGAAATTCAGACCTAGAATTTGTTATTTTTTAATATTTACTTAAATTTATTTGCCTAATGTGTTTTTTAAGACATAAAAGATATAAAAATTTTAATTCAAGTAGGTACGGTAAGTATTAAATTAACTTAAGAAAATTATTATTTCAAAATTAATTTATACTTGGCTGTATAGGTCTGCAGCCCAAGCCTAATATCAATGGGAAAAACAATTTCCTTTAGTATTCAAAACTGTACTAATTTTAGTTTGAATTTTAAAAAATAATGTTAAGATAAATTACTGTTTTATTTCCTCGCAATCGAAGTGAAAAGCAGAGTTTCTAACTCGTCCACAAAACCATTTTTATCCTCGACATTACTATCAGCCCTCGCCTTCGGCTCGGGTTGCTAAAAGTCTCGGACAAAACTGATACGTTTTGTGCACTTGATGGAAAATCTACTATTAATGAAAAGTATCAAATCAGACTTTTTTGCAGTTTTTTCCTTTCCAAGTCTGTGTTACCTTGTGAAGATTTTAAGGCTGCTAAGTTATCATGTTGTTCCTCACAATTATTCGCGAAGCTGATAGTTATGCTATCACGAGAGCCCAAAAACTACTTAGAACAAACGGTAAACTTTACGAAATCCACAATACAATCTCTATCACAAATCGTACACTTATGGAAGTACCATAGGAAAAGATATCTGAAGACCATAAAGACTCTTTCTTTATGGTCAGAAAAATTCAAAATATGTTCTGATGCTTGACAACATTTTTGGAAACTTTTCTAACCTCTTCATAAGTGGGATTTGACTTGGAATAAATTCGAATCGCTTATCTTGGTAAAATGGGATACCCCCTCGCACTCCATCGTGAAATCTCTAATATATACATTTATTCAGAGATGACAGCTTATCTAAAGACTGCCTATTTAAGATTGATTTTTGAATTTGTATTAATCGTTTCAAAGCGCTTCCAAATTCTGAATCTTATCCTAAGCTATTGCTTAGAAACAATGATTCATAAGGTGACCGCTTAAACTTACACTTGGTACATGGCCCCCTAGGCACTCGTCACGGCTCCCATTTTTGCAATGTTATGGCGAAACGGGATCCACATGATGAAACCATAAAATGCGGATAATTTTCTATACTCTAAATGCTTACGAAATTTATATTCCTATAGATATTAGATTCTTGGTGAGCTCTATAAACTTTTTTGGTGATCCATTGAAATAGATTGCTTATAAAAATCCACAGAACTGAGGAAGGCTGGATGATAGTTTTCTTGTTTCTTCTATGCGAATAATAAAACAGTAATGACAAGAAACACTAAGACCCAGAATGATTGCGGGTCACTTAAAGTAGATAAAATTCATGCTACCAGTGATAAGAGAAGACTTTATTCAAACTAATCCAATCTTGCTGTGGACTATTTACTGATGAAATGTATTCATTATATTGTAATGCACTTATTTAAATTGAAAACGTGACTGTAGAAATTGTTGAAAACTCAGCGATTGAATCGCTGAGTTTTCAACAATTAGGCCCGTGTTCACACGTAAATCAAGTGATTAAAAAATAACCATCAGTTTTTGACAGATCTTCCATACTTTATATAGATAAACTGTCAAAAACCGTCGGTTAAATAATAATCGTTTGTTTATGTGTTTGTGAACTTCAGACTAACTGCCGCACTCAGAGACGTCAAATATCGATAATGAGTACTTAACGTCAAAAATGACAATTCAAAACTAGTCGCTATTTTTGCCCGGTCTATGGTCTAGATTTGAATGAAAATTTTTGACATTAAATACTCATTAAAGTTAATTGACGTCTCTGAGTGCGGCAGTTAATGACTTAATGACCTGACATAAAACAAAAACAATACTATATTTAAAAAGGCAGATTATTATTTTATAATATTGTATACGCTGTTATTTTATATTTGAAAGAGACCAAATGACTGTCCCACCAGGTGTTAAGTGGAGATGAATTCTTTTTCCTGCCCTGTTCCCAGTTTATCTGGGATCGTCGCCATCCATAGGCTGGCTGGCCGGGTTGGTGTCAGACGAAACAAACCCTTTTTGGGTATGCTGTTGTTATTAGTTGGCCCTCCACCATTTGGGTGCCCCAAAGTGCTAATTGGTCTACACCGGTCAATCTCCCTTAGTCGACTTTTGCGACACCCCTGAGATGAGTGGGGGTTATTTTTTCGCTCCCAGGCTAGTATGGAAGTCTAAGGGCCTGTTTCACAATCGACGGGTAAGTTCTGAATAGCTTACTGGACAGTTAAATTGACATATATTTCATATTACAACTACTCGTCGATTGTGAAATAGACCCTAAGTGAAGATAAATTCTAAACGCGACTTTTTACTATGCACTAGCAGCTCTCATTAATATTACGATGTGTGAACAGTCCACTGTGCGACTACCTGGCGGAGATGATTGACTCTGCAGACATTCTCTACTGTTACTAAAGTTTTTAAAATACATACATACATACATAAATCACGCCCATATCCCCGAAGGGGTAGGCAGAGGTGAATTCTCACCCGCGTTTCGCCAATTATGTTAAGTCCCATGTAATAGGTGGCGAGCCTATTGCCATTTATCGGGCACAAAAGTCGCAGTACATTGTCAGGACGGTAGTATAAGAGGAACGCTGCTGCCCATTCCTCATCACTGATTTATCCTTAGTCGCCTTGTACGACACCCACGGGAGAGATTTGGGATTTTTAAAATACAACCTGTATTAATGCCGGTGACGGCATAGCAGAATCTATACTCATATTATAAAGCTGAAGAGTTTGTTTGTATGGTTAAACGCTTTGTATTGACTAGTTCATTTATCGAGGTAGGCTATAGGCTATATAATAACCGACATCAACGCGAGCGAAGCCGCGGGCGTCCACTTGTACATTACTATGCTCTACCCTTATTGTACTCCTAGTCCTGTCCTAATATAGTTGCTGAAATGTGGGTGTTAATATACCGAAGCCTAACCATTAGGGGGATAAGTAGGCGTCATTTATGTACCAATATCCATTTCAGTTCCAGTCATCCCTTCCAGTCCTGAATGTAGGCACGATGAGAGGAAAAATAAAAGTCAACGTCTTAATATATTTATTATTTGACTAGTAGTAAAACATAAGATAAATGTTAGGAAAATTAAAACAAAAAAAAAGGGGTCAGCATCACCGGGACACAATTTTTCCAAATTTGTATGACCTCTTTTTCTTGGTCTACGCTACGTCATGAAAGATAACCAATGATTCCTAATTCAATATGGACGTGTTTTTATTTGTGTTCATTATTGAAGAACTGTATCTTCAGTTCTTGTAATAGTGACATGACTACGTCTGTTTTTAATATCAATTCGCGCTAAACTGTGCGTGTTCGTTCTAAAAATCGAAAACGCTCTCGCTGCAAGCAATTTAGCTCCACAATAGCGTGTATACATTTCTGCCTTGTTCTAGTCAGCCTCCAGCCTCCCATATAGGATCTTCTTACTCCTTATTCATCTTCGCTTTAGCAAGTCTGGAAACTGAAGTTATTGACCAAAATGAAATATATTTGATCTTTAATCTTTGTGTACCTACATTACAGCTAGCTTTTCCACTCTATGAAAATTGAGGCTATTTTGTATCTATTTATGAACAAGATACTGTATCTTTCTGTCAAAATATATTTTATATTTACAGTGATGAAAAGAGACAAATGACATTTAGTTTTTGTAGCCTTTTAAGACTTACATATTAAGTTTTTATGAATAAGAGGTGTCAGTATAACATACCTACTTAATAAGAATGAACTCACTTAGATGTACCGCTAATGTGATCGTATTTTGCGTGTATTTCATGAATTATTCTAGACGTCTCCATTCCATAGTGGCCTGGGAGCGATAAATTCATCCCATGGGATTCGTAAAAGCCGACTAACTACCGCACTCAATTACCTTTAATGAGTACTTTATGTCAAAAAAAATCATTTAAATCTCGACTATAGACCTGACAAGAATAGCGACTAGTTTTGAATTGTAATTTTTTGACATTAAGCACTCATTATCGTTATTTGACGTCTCTGAGTGCGGTAGTTAGGGAGATTCCCCTGTGTAGACCAATAAAAGCACCCTGGGGCACCCGAATTGTGTAAGGCAAACCACCAACAACAGCATATCTACCCCAAGAGGTTTGGTGTCAGGCAGCGGCCGGCTGTAAAACCTAAGCTGAAACCTTGAGTACTGCTCAATTGTGTCCAATTGAGCAGGTGTGATGGATTATATGAATCAAAAAGGAGTGAATGGCTTGATGACGATTGACCGATATGAATGGAAAAGGCTGCACCGATCCCAGATGAACTGGGAACAGAGCAGGAAGAAAAACGAAAGAAAAGATTCTAGACGACTATCGACCGTTTTGTTTTATCTTACTCTATAATGGCTGACACTGGTGGGTACTAGTTCAATACTGAATTTGTTATTATAATTACGGCCCTATTAAGAAACCCGATAGATTAGGCTTAATATGACTCAATCAAATTCGTACCTACTAAATAGAATTAGAACAAAACTTATTTACGCAGTGTGATTTCTGGTTTATAAAAATCAATTAGGTAGATATATTATACATTATTATGTTAGATACCTACATACATAAATCACGCCCAAATATATCCGAAAGGGGTTGTCAGAGGTGAATAATTTACACCCACGTTTCGCCAATTATATTAGGTCCCATGTAATAGATGGTGAGCCTATTGTCATCTATCGGGCACGTTAATCACAGTATATTGCTAATTGGTACAAAAGTAATGCTGCTGCCCATTACTCATCGCTGTCTTAAGCCTTAGTAGCCTTGTACGAAACCCGCGGGTGAGATGAGGGTGGTGACAATTGTATTCTGCTCTACCACCACCACACCGCATAGAGTTGAATAGGACTTAAAAATATTGGGATTATGACCTTTTATGCATTGGCCACTGCAAAATTAACGTTTATCATGTTCTTTATCATCGCGTTTTTTAGTAAAACATTTATTACAATTACTGAAAAACTTAGTACAAGGTGTCGAGTAAGATATTCACAATCCTACGGCCATTAGCCATCTGAGTCCATTATGTTGTCTTTTAATCTCATTTATTACAATTTAGGTAATATACTAAAAATATTTGCTCAATTTAATTTTAAATAAATACAAGCTTATTTCGGTAATTGGTACAACCAAATAACACGAGTTAAGTGTTGGTAGAGCTGTTGTTGTTGCTCGTCAGTTAAGTAAATTCATTAAGGCTTGTCACTTATAATTGTTGTTGAGATTGTGTGAGAATAACACTCGGTAGAATAGTTTATGAAAATTTTATAAAGTAGATATTTCTTCGTGCAGGAAATCCACCGTCTGTAAATGTCCCAAACGTCATTCACAGGTGTCCTGTATTCATCGAAGAATTGAAAATTAGCTTCGATAGAGGCACATTTGCAGTCTTGACTTGATTGATTTCAACAAGTCTTTAGTATAAACACATTTCTTTGCTGATTACAACTTCCCTAAAAAGGACGAACACGAGACATGGACTACCAAAACAGGCCCAATGCGATTACGGTTTGCTTAACGAACCAGTTACAGTAGCAACCATAACAATGATTTTCTGTTCTGGTACGTTCATCTATACTAATATTATAAAGCTGAAGAGTTTGTTTGCTTGTTTGGTTAAACGCGCTAATCTCAGAAACTGCTGGTTCAAATTGAAAAAATATTTTTATGTTAGATAGTCCATTTATCGAGGAAGGGTACATAATAGGCTAGGCTATATAACAACCGATATTAACGCAAGCGAAGCCACGGACGACCACTAGTATTTACTATATTTTATAGTTTTTTAAATAATCTATAGTTGTTTTTGAGGAGCGCGCATAAAAAGACGTTTAATATTGTGAGTTTATTTTATTTGCAGTTTTTGACTAAGTATAGATTAAAAATTTCATTGTACTTTAAACAAAAAGTGATTCAATGACTATGGACGATTAGTCATAAACGTTATGATATTATATTATAATTATTAAAGAGTCAATCAGGAGGCCTAATTTAGCGAGATGTATGAAACATTTTATGCTCATATTATGTCTCATTTTCTAAATCGTAAAATGACAAGATATTAGATGATTAATTCAGCGATTCAAATAATTTGACATATTTGTATGAGAATTCATAATATGGCCTGCATTTATGAAACACTATTTACGTCAAATAGGAGAATTATTAGAAGTTACTAGTAGACCTACATTTTGCTCTCATATTTGTAATTTTTTTTTTTTTTTTAACATTTTACTATTGGTATAATCTGTTTATAGTATTGCTACGTGAAACACAAGTCTTGGATAACCTGGTATGCTGGTGTCTAATGTCTACATAATTATTAAAATAAAATACATGACTCATCACTATTATACCGGAAGACCACACTGGCCCAGTTGATGCCAAGTGCCATCCATCGTGTTATAGCAGTGTTGCTAAGTGATGAACAAGGAAGATTATTGACTGTTCTACGACATTACTATTGCTATAATAAAAACCGGAGTTGCAGGTGCACAAAATTGAATTATATTCGGCCGTAACTTGCGTTTAGTTAATTTCTTTCATATAATAAAATTATGCATGTTGTTTTCCTGGAGTTCAATTTACTTTAGTTACTGGAATGTTTTCAAAATGATATTTAAAATCGATATAAGCGGCGTGTTTTTATACTTATTGCCTATTCATGTTTTCATCATCAATGGCACCAGCCAAACCCCTAGCCAAGAGGCCAATCTGTTTGAACACATAGAATACAAATGTATGAAACTGACGTGTAAAGACAAAACAATATTACCTACATATTATTTTCTCTGTAACACGTCAGTTTCATACTTTTTCACTTCTCATGCTCTGAAAGTGCTTATTTGTGCAGGATATAGGCTGCACAAAATCGAATTTTGTGCTCTAGAGCATTAACGTATCTACTCATAAATGTGTCTATATTAAGGCAAAGAAAATGAGCCATGCAGCCAAACACAATAAGAAATTCAGAGATAGAATTTGTTATTTTATTATTTACTTAAATTTACTTGCCTCGTGTGTTTTTTAAGACATAAAAGATATTAAAAATTTAATTCAAGTAGGTACGGTAGGT
Source organism: Cataclysta lemnata (assembly GCA_963931975.1). Classification (NCBI taxonomy): domain Eukaryota; kingdom Metazoa; phylum Arthropoda; class Insecta; order Lepidoptera; family Crambidae; genus Cataclysta; species Cataclysta lemnata. Next base: position 9,116,582 of record OZ008341.1, on the reverse strand, counting down.
TATTAATTTAATTTATTTAATTACAGTAAATTATTATTTCAAAATTAATTTAATACTTGGCTGTATAGGTCTGCAGTCCAAGCCTAATATCAATGGGAAAAACAATTTCCTTCAGTATTCACAACTGTACTAATTTTTGTTTGAATCTTAAGAAATGTTATGATAAACTCCTATTTTATTTCCTCGCAATCAAAGTGAAAAGCAGAGTTTCTAACTCGTCCACAAAACGATTTTTATCCTCGACATTACTATCAGCCCTCGCCTTCGGCTCGGGCTGCTAAAAGTCTCTGACTAAAATGATTCGTTTTGTGTACTTGATGGAAAATCTACTATTGTATGTATTATAGTATAAGTACCTACTAATATTAGGGCCCTCCAACTTTACAAAACGTACGAAGGTAATTGTTTAGTCCAAACAATGTAGTATCACAAACCGACTAGGCTGGCATAATTTCTACTCTGAAACCTTGATATTAATTTTATATTAAATAAGTTTTGACGTGCAATTAATTTTCTCGGCAAGGAGCTTGCTATCGCACTGGCATAGCGCGCTCGGTCTGCGAATGCGTAAACTAGGCAATGTTCGCTAAGGCCGTTCATTGGATGGGAAAAATTTATTATCGCGAGTTCCTCCGTGCTTCGGAAGGCACGTTAGCCGTTGGTCCCGGCTGCATCCGCAGTCGTTAATATACCCACCTATCCGCACTGGGCCAATATGGTGGGTTATGGCTTATTCTTCCTAATTATTCTTCCATCTATAGGGAAGGCCTATGCCCCAGCAGTGGGGACGTTAAAAAGGCTGGTAATGATGTGATGATAAATTTTCAATAAATGAAATGGTATTTTTTGTCTATTTTTAGTTTTAATTATGTATATTTGTTTATTTTTTCGATGACAGCTCTCTTGCCTCACTTATTAGAATGTAGCTGCGTGATGTTTCGAAAAAAAAACTTTTAAATCAGAAGTTTTAAAGATATGACAACTGGCATATTTTGTTCCTTGATCCCATATAATATTAATCTAACTGCCACACTCAGAGACGTCAATTAACTTTAATGAGTATTTAATGTCAAAATTTTTCATTCAAATCAAGACCATAGACCCGGCAAGAATAGGGACTAGTTTTGAATTATCATTTTTTGACGTTAAGTACTCATTAACGTTTGACGTTTCTGAATGCGGCAGTATGATCTTTTTAATAAAGTTACATTCTATGTCAAACAAAACAGTGATGTTATGATTGAAATATCGATATTGTATCGGTATTTATTTTGAAATATTAATAATGAATGAAATATTATTATGGACTTGGACATGGTGCCTGTAGTACACACGCAAAAAATAATGTTTAAAATAAATTTTAAAAATTATCTATCTGCCGCAAAGCGCTAACCAATTCGTTTCTATCTGAAATTACTAATGACTTGGGTATTCCATCATTTTAAATGAATAATTGATTTTATCGCAAGTTATACCTACAAAATAAAATAGCGCTTTTTGACTTATGAGGGCAGAATATTCTAATTCAGGATTAGATTCATACATAAATCACGCCAGGTGAATTAACACCCACGTGTCGCCAATGAGGTTAGGTCCCATGTCGGTAATAGGTGGCGAGCCTAATGCCATTTATCGGGCACGGAAATCGCAATACATTGCTAGGTAATCCAATAGGAACGCTGCTGTCCATTACTCATTGCTGTTTTAAGCCTTAGTAGCCTGGTAGATACTACACCCGTGGGAGAGATGGGGGTGATGGCAATTGTATTCTCCTTTGCCGTCACTACACGGCTACCTATTATAGATTAAGTATTAGATATAGTATAAAAAAATACGCATACAGTTGCTTACATGTATTTTTTGGCAAACTTTTCACCGCGTGATGTTGAAACCGAGCGCATATGCGACATTAATTATAATGAATCAATAGAAGATAAATTTATCACATTACTTTATGTCTGTGGTAGTAACAATAATTAAAATACCACCGCGTTAAAACCCCCAAAAGCTTTTAATTGGCAGTAGCATTGTTTGACAATATCTACTTGCTATGAAAACATTATTATTTAATCATTTTATTGATGATGATGATGAATTGTAGTTATTTCAATCTGTTTGAGCAATTATAGTAGAGTAGCATAGATTTATATTTTGTTTCCATTTTAAAAGTCTTTTACTTAGAGTTAAATTTAGGTACATAATATTTACGAATTCAAAACTAGTGTCATGAAGTCAAGCCATGAATAGCATTCTATTCATTCATCGTAGAACTAATGGAGATGTGGTGTCTCGCTTCCGCAGGTCAGTTTATTTTTTGCTAATTTTATCTAATATGCGAATCGAGTTTCGTAATTCTCGACTTGTAGCTAATCAATATAGATTAACTAGTTCTTTCATTTTATGACGATCGATGTATATTCCAATAATTATTAGTTAATGTTAGATACTTCACTGCTTCACATAGGTATTATAAAATAAATAGAGAATATTGATTAAAACCGTTATTAAGTGGATAGTTGGAAGTATTTGAAAACATTTTGTTAATTGTTATACAAATAGTTACCTGCCAGACGAACGTTTGATAGACTGGAACCGGGACCAAAGGTTTAACGTGCCATGCAAAGCACAGAAAAAAAACGCTGTTAACACAGTCATTTTCCTGTATGTTTTAATCCAGTCTCGACGAAAGGTTCCAATGCGGGTTTTAATTTATATTTCTACCGCTTTGACAAAAATATTTTTTTTTTCATTGTGAAATCTTAATAAGTAGATTCGAAACGACCTATTTGAAACGTCTAACGACCGTAGAAAAAAGTAAAGATAATGCAAAGATGAATGATTTTTAAAGTATAAGTCAATATATAGTTTTAGTTATTAATTAAATAATAACAAGGTTTATTATAATAATAAAAATATTAATAATAAGCCATCCATAATCCCCCCAAATAGCTGTTTTTGCAAACAATAATATGCGGTTTAATATTTCGTATTTCAGTATAGTTGTTATAATTGCCCTGTCATCATGACAATCAGCAATGATTGCGAAAGTTAATTTAGTTATTTTAATCGATTTCTTCACCTTAGAACAGACTTGATAATCAGAATTCGATGACGCGTATTTAAAACTTGGGTGACGAATACCTGTTGAGTAACCATTGAAAAAGCGAAACCTTCGACTGCGGAACGCTTGCGAACAATACCTATCAACTTTCACCTTTTTGGACCCGAGTGTTAACTGAATAAAAGACTTGCATTATATAATGCCATATTCTTTATATAGAATAACCCCCAGAAAAGTTTCGGGATAAAAAAAATTCGCCGACATCATTTCCGGTTTTTGGTGTATTGCCTTGATTCTTTGTTCCACCAACAAACGAAATCACTGCTTCGTCGTTAGAACAAAAGGACATCCCAAATCCAGACAGGATGTAGGCACTAGGAACTAAAGGTTTAAAAATTTTGAGAATTATTTATTATACTATTTCTGGTCACGCTTATGGCGCGTTGTTGTTATTCCGAACATTATTATTTCAAGGTTGCGCGGCCGTCGCAGTGAGGTTGCGTAGTGGGGCTCCTCGGTAGGCGTTCGACGGGTATCTCTGTCCCTCTTTCGCATTAAGCTTCACTCAGCTTGCTCTGTACTTGGCATTTGATATGTATGAGCCGCGTCAATGTGAATATAACTAGGTATCCCTTGATAGCCATTCCTTTTATCATAATGTTAGTAGGTGTATAATACGAGTTATTTTTGATAGAATAATATTCGTAATATTAGCGTTAATAAACTTAATACATAAATTTCAATCTAAACTACATAGTTATGCTCTGTAAACATAATTTCAAACTAAATAGGGTAACTTATTAAACGACAAACATGACTCATAGGTACTTGTGCAAAACAATTAATCTGATTGGGGAATTGTAATATAAAGAACCACCATCCATCTGCTTTGTTTAGTCTTTTTATGCATGGAAAAATATGAATAATTTATAATGCAAATTTAGAATAACTAAGCAATTAAAAGCAGTGTTCATACGCTAGTTATAATTAATCATCATTATTAATCAGTCATTCATTTCACTCTATCTTTAATATCATCTAATAGAAATTAATTAGAATTCAAACAGCTTACATTTTCAATCTTAGAATTTAATTTTTTTAATAATAGTTTATTTGTTTGCTGCTTCTGTAGAATTGAATCCTGTGACCTCCAACTGGGAGACACATGGAGGGGGATGCAAAGCAAGATGAGCGTGACAGCGCCGGTTAAGAAGATAAGAAAAAAGTCAGACAATAAGCCACAATCGCAAATGTACGTATAGTGCGCATAGGATGGTTTTATTATTTAATATGAAAAAATAGATATTATTTGCGTATCATGCATCTTAAAAATGTATATTTCTATAATATAATAAACTGTAGTGCGATTTATCCAACAGGAGAATTTATGATAGTACTTAAATAGCAATGAAATGTAGAGCTAGATATTATTTTAATATCAGTACTTAGCAATCATTAGTTGTAGTCTAGTTTCATTTCAATAGTGTGATGCCGCATTTTAAAATTGGTCTCAACTGAACGTATACATTCGGAAAATTAATACAAATTAATGATATTAACTACTTTATAATTATTTTTAAAGCTACGACAGGAATCGTACATGAAATAATATCAATGATATACGTAATTTATACATAAATTTAAAACCTACGTAGTCACTAGAGAAATATAAGTTCATATGAATCAATTATGAAAGTACATAGTATCTAAGTATACTATACATATAATTGTTGAATACTATACCATAATGTTTATACTCCGTCCATTTGCTTATTTTCCCGATGACAGGTACCTTAGAATGTAGCTGTGTGACCTTTCGCAATAAATCAACATTTAAATGCCAGGTTTAGAAAATAGGTTTGACAACTGCCTAATTTTGTGTCTTGGAATAATATTAATCTAAGAACAAATTGAATCCATATGTGCAGTAGTTTCTTTTTTAATACGATAAATATCAAAGGTTTTGATAAAAAGTTACATTATGGCAATCATAACAGTGATGTTATGTTTGAAATATCAATATTGTATCGGTATTTATTTGGAACTACATGACATTGTCTTCCCGCGACTTTATACCTACCTACTCGTAAATATTTTTACTGGATAAAACGTAGCCTAGTATAATGTAGCATTCTAATACAACGAAAGTAAAATAAGTCACAGATATATCGACATGCAAGCGAAATAATTAAACAAATATATTATAAATTTTATTGACAGGTAATTTTTATTAATGGTTTGAATCAAAATCTGATCAATCGTCATTGTCACTCGATGAACTTTCATCGACATTTATTATAAGTTTTTTTCAATTATCTAAGGCCATATGAATTTTCCAATCCGAAATTATAGTAAGTATTTCGGGTTCTTCTAACAATATTATCCCTTTTCGGCAGTTGCTTCCGTACATGCATTTTTTTATTAGATTAAGGGCCTGTTTCACAATCGACAAGTAAGTTCGAAGTAGCTTACTTCGCAGATCATTTGACAGTTGTAATATGAAATATATGTCCATTGAACTACAAAGTAAGCTACTTCGAACTTACTTGTCAATTGTGAAACAGGCCCTTAGCATTTTGTTATTTGCCGTGAAAAGGGAATTTTTATTATCGATATCGTATCTACTAATCACTATTTGGTCACAACATTAAGAACTGTCGTCGAGAAAATAAATGATTGGACCGAGTATAAATCCACAAGTTTCCTTTTACATTTTAAAGTTACGGTGATTATATTATTTAGTCCCTAACATTTTTAAAAAGCAATAGACTCTTTTAAATATGTAATATTTTTATTCAATTTTAATATGTAAAACATTAAAAAAAAATTCAAATATACAAATATTTATTTAGACTGGATAGTTACTGGAACTAATATAGGTATAGGTAGTAGGTACCAGTGCCAGTACGGTGTATAAAACTATATTCCCGGTACTGTGCTAACTCTAGTACCGGGAAAACCGGGCAATTTGGTACTTTTCGGTACCTAATGAGAATTCATTTTACTAGATATAGCGTAAATAAAATAAAAATAAACTATTATTTGTTTTAATCAAGAATCATTTTCTGACCTACTTATTCTAGTCTAAAAATTAAGGCACGGCGGCCCAAGCATCACCTCCGCGCGTACTAGCTCGGCGTTTGCTAGCTAATTTCGACTCGAGTTACTTCTCGTATTGTTCATTTATTTAATTCGTGTGTCAAAATAGTGGTATTTTTTAACTAATAGACACTATAAAGCAATGCTGAGCTTCGTGTTAGTTAAGGTTTGCAAAAGTTCTGAAGTACCGAATTTCAATTTTACCGAAAAAATATTACCGGGAAAATTAGTACCCGTATTTCCCTGGAGCATGCCCTAATAGGTATAGAGACAGATCTGTGGTCATGTTTGTAAGTTTTAGTGTTGTGAATAAAAAATATGACCTTTCAGCATATTAACCTGAATGAAAATACGATTGATTTGCTATTGTAATTGATTTACTTACTATATTTTACCTTAAATAATGAATTGGTGTATTTATATATTATTTAAAAAGTAAATAATATATAAATATTAACTAAATCCTTGTTTATTATAAAAGAAAACTACTTTTAACGCATCTTAATATTACCTGTATTATGTGGGATTGTGGCGGAAGTCATGTGATTGAAATCAGTCGTTTCCTGTGTTGTTACAATAATGATAATAAATATTATAATAAGAAATATTATAAACTTTTATGATTTCATGAGAATAAAAACAATACTGTACCTATATGATTCTGACACAAAAATAATCATTAACATGTAAAACCAGCGTTATCATTTTTGTGTGGTAAAATGTGCCTAGGTAATTAATTATGTACATATTTTATTTAGAACTATTCACACATATTTTTAACGCGTAAAAAGCATTTTTTCCCATTAATACACAGAAAAGAAAAACGTTTTGGTTCGAAAGTAATACCAAGTAGAGTGCGTCTGGGTGCTATGTGAGCGTTGCAAATTCTCCACTATAAATACAGATTGTACATTATAGGTACCAAGGGTTAAGAGTCAGAGGCTTTATATGTAGTATTACTTTTTGGGTAAATAATCATTCGTCTTGGTTGGTCGAGTGATTTAGGCACCTGCCCAGATTGTAGTGGGTGCGGGTTCGATTCCCGCATCAAGACTATAATTTTTCGAACTTTTACTAACCACAATATTCTTTGTACTCATTTTTCCAACATTTATATAATGTTCAAATTGAAATCAAAAATAGTAAATAAATAATCATACCTACTAAATGTCAGTCTATCAAACTGCCAATAACTAGTTAAGCCCGTTTCATGATATACTCATATAATAGTGTTATAGTAGGTATAGTTCCATGTGTTGGAATATGAAATGTCATAAGAAAAGATCGTTGTTGTTTCTTCAAACTGTATTATAATAGACACCAATTATTGAAAACTCTTTGAGTCTTTAATTTATCACCATTAAACGAAGGATGGGTACCTACATGTTCCATATACTTTTTCTTGAACTTGGTCATAATTTCCTTAATTGTAAACATTATAGCTATAATTACACTTTCTCTACAAAGGTGTCATCCATGTTCGTAAAGATGTTTGTCGCGCTGTAATTAAAAATCTGATTAAGTATACCATGCGGTGCGACAGTACTGTAAAATAGCAACAGGATGCAATGTCTTTAATAATTTCGCTACATTTTATAATCATCGTTAGAAGATTATTTCTTGTAAGATTTAAATTACCCCTATATTTGAAACGGAAAATCGAAATTAAACTGCAGGAATTTTTATCTTGTCGCTGTTTGTTGAATAATTTGTTCCAAACAGCATTCAACTTTAAAACATTAAATTTTTATCCAAGCGAACAATAATCATTAATTGCAAATTCGCCAAGCTTATTCAACGTTAAAGTAATTTAAAGTTTCCTAAAATATATTTGCGTTAGTTTAGGGCCGGAAGTCCTCGAAGCCACCTGCGACCTTGAATGTTCTACCAACAGATTATTGTGACACATGCTGTTCGAAAAGTAGCTCTAAGGCTATTTCGCTCTTTTAATTATTCATTGATCTTCGTTAAATGTTTATTTTTCTTTTCGATTCCAGTAATAAGTGCCACAACGAGAAAAAAAGGCGAGAGCTCGAGAACGAGACTATAAATCAGTTGGAAGAATTATTGGGAACTTGCCTCGCGGAGGTTAAGCAGCCTGATAAGAACGGAATTGTTCGTGAGGCCACGCGCCAGATCCAGGAGGTGCTGAAGCGGAGGCGGGAGTGCCCCAGCGAGTGCCCTTTGCGCGTGCAGTGCCTCTCGCCCGTGCAGGGTGGCGAGGTCAGCTCTACGCAACCGCAGGCGCTGGGCGTCGGTCACCATTACTCTGAGCTCACCACGCTCATTGAGGTATGTGTATGCAGTATCTATATAAATAAAATTAGCATTTATACATACATACATAAATAAATTACGCCTATATTCCGGAAGGGGTAGGCAGAGCTGAATTAAACACCCACTTTTCGCTAATTAAGTAAGGTCCCATGTCAAAGGTAGCGAGCCTAGTGTTATCTATCGGGCACATAAAATCGCAGTATATTGCTAGGTGATATAAAAATAATAGCATTTATGATTGTTTTTTTACCGTCATATTTTGTCACTCATAATACTCGTAATTTTGTGCTGGTTTCGGGCCTTCGGTGCTGGTCTGGGAGGGAAAAAATAACGTAGAATGTATCAGTCCCAACTTACCCCACGGTTGTGTCTTAAAAGTGGACTAAGGGAAATTGCCTGGTGTAGACCAATAAGTGAATGGATGAGGAAAATATACTGCGCCGACTTCAGTTTTACTAGAAACAGGGCAGTAAGATGACCATGCTGTAAATCTCGTAAATGTATACAAATTCATTATATTCATCATCATCATCATCAGCAGCCCTTTAATGTCGCCACTGCTGGGGAATTGGCCTTCCCTATGGATGGAAGAATATAGGGAGAATGGGCCATAACCCACCACGCTGGCCCTGTGCGGGTTGGTGGGTATTAACGACTGCAGATGCAGCCGAGACCAACGGCTTAACGTGCCTTCTGAATCACGAAGGAGCTCGAGATAATAAATTTTTGGTCACCCATCCAATGACCAGCTTTAGCAAATATTGCTTACATTACGCAATTGCAGGCCAGGCGCGCTATGCCACTATGCTAGCGAGATTATATTCGCACAATGATATACCTACATACGTAAAATATTCTATATAAAATGTCATATAATGCAACATTGATTTTTTGTTTTTAATCTTTCAGGCGCTGAAACATTACACTTCTAGTCTCGGGTGGGTGTTATTGGAAATAAATGCTAAAGGAGACATCGAATGCGTAACAGAAAATATCAAAGAGTTTATTCTACAAGACAGAACTGAATTGTACAAGAAGTCTATTTTCTCGTGCTTGCATGCTAATGATCATGCGAAGCTAAGACCTCTACTGAAAACAATACAAACCTTTGCCTGGGGTTCAGGTGAAATTGACCGATTCCACGCGTTCCAAGTTAGACTGCTTGTTAAAAATACTAATGGGACTGAAGGAGCAAGGTGAGATTTTAAAAATACCTCAGATTGTTTTTTCTCCATATCGTACTATAGAACAACGAATTTGTTACTTTTTGATGTTTCGCTTTGTGAAATCAATTATGACATAAATAAAACGCATCCTAATTTACATGTTTGTGGCTGAGGTTGTGGTGTTAGACTTTTGAGGTAAATACATTTGGCGCAACTGATGTAACAATTCATTTTGAATCGCATTGTATAACGCCGTGAAAGCCTGGCTGTGGATAGTTTTGCTTTTATACAAGAAGCCTTGTGTTCAATGCTCAACTATTGATTTTTAAATCTGAAACGAATATTATCGGATTTGGATGGACAATATAAGTTGACTATTTTAATCGTGATTTAATTAATTGGCTTTTTTTTGTATTTCTTAATAAACAGAGATTAAAAATTAAAAAATGTGAGCTATCAGTAAATGCATCGAAATAATAAGTGCCATAAATTGTAATATTTGATTATTTTTGAAGCCCACGTAATAATTTTTTGGAAAAGGTTAGTAGTTATGGTAAACAAATGTATAACTCTTAAAAATCAACTACTACATTTTTTTGTCATATTATTTCGTGAACCGCCATACAATTTGAGACGTACAATTAAAACGAGTAATTCATCACCTCATCCCATATATCTATCGCTCATTTAGGAAGATTTGAACAAAATCAAAATAAAATAATATTTTCTTTGTGCCTCGTCCCGTGTTAATATTAAGAAAGGTACAATTAGTAGCAAAAGTGTTAGTGCGGAAAAAATAACGGATTGTTGAACATAGTCACAATATGGTACTTATTGTGCTTATCTATGAAATGGATCTGGGCTACATACAAGGCTTAAAAGACCCATCCTACCGGAAGTACGATTAAGCATCCGATAAAGTATTACCGAAAAGCTTAACTTTTTGCAGGGTATTAAAAATTAACAATGATTGTTCGCGTTATCTATGTAATCGGTAACTTATGTTGGAGGCCTAAAGAATATACAGCCATTCAACTTTATTAGTTTATCTACGTCCGATAGGGAAAAACCACGAGAATCATCAATTACGGTTCAAGTAATTGAATGCGATTATAATTAAAGAAACCTGGAATAACTTACTTAACTGTAGGTTAAGCCTTGGTGGCCAAGATATTGGGATTTGGGACTCACCCTCTTGTTCGTCGACTTTAATGCAATAATGCTTTGTTTTTGATATCTATACTAGATAGCCTGACACCCACCATGCCACGGACGACATGAACATTATTAAGTAATATTCCACTTGTTCCCCCAATATTAATTCAATAAAATTAAGATGACGATTACTGTTGGTCTTTTTAATTCTTAATTCTGCAGATATTCTAAAGGCAACCGTTTAAATATTTTTATGTTAGCTACTGGCGTTGCACTGAGTTAACGGATAAGTTTGGTAGGCTAACATAGCTTGCCCCGTATTCCTTAAGTAACACTTAAATGAATAGGATAGGTAGGTATGTTTTTAAACGCGCCCTTATTACGTATAACTTCCCACAGAGTTCGTTTCGATATAGATATTGTAAACATATTTTCCTTTTTCGCTGTGATAGGTGATTGTGTCGGACGAACGATAAGAGGCCGATTACCCACCTATTTATGTATTTGTATTGAATGTGAGACAAAAATGCAATTTGTGTCTAATATTATAATTCTCGAGTGTCCCATAAAAACCGTGTATATCTACTTAAGTATCAGTTTTCATTACTTATCTGAATTAGGTATCTGGTTAAGGTAAACGAAATAATAGTCAACTATATTATATTGGTGGCTGCTTGCATTCGCTTCTTATTTGAGTCATGAATCCTGGTTTTGGCTGTTTTATTATTATAATTAGGAGCAAGATTTTGCACTAGGCTATGGAAGAATTATAAGAATATTTGCATAAATTGCAATTGCGCAATACTTATTTTATATTATGCAAATTATAAATACCTATTTGTCATGACAACGCAAAAAATGAAATAGCTTCGTATAACATCTCCGCATCCTCCTGCAGGTACAGAGAAATGTTTCTAGCAAAACAGACGCTGCAGAGGCGGCTGGAGATCTGAAACTATAGAAAAAACCTTTCAAATCAATAGCTATACGTGAGTTAGCCATTTTTAAGAAACATTACATTGATAGCTGGACACACTCATTATTTAGATTAGGTACAGTGTACACCTCTATATCATTAGCGGTTAAAATAGGATATTTTTATAACTCGTCAAATTAATTGTGTCAAAATTTAAGAGTTAACATGTATTTTTTTATTAATAGGTATCTATTGAAATTATATTTATTACTAATTATTATTTTGTTGATTTCAATACGCGTTCTATGTTATTCATCTCAGTGAAAAATAGGGTTTCTAGTAGGCCAAAATGTGTTTTAAATTTAAACTTACAAAACTTGTAGGGAGGTAATTTTAAAAGAACTTAATTCTAGAAATGTTTATCTTGTGAGAGTTGTGTGACGTTGTTGCCTTTAGTTTGAAAACTAGACTTTAAAACGCCGTAGTCACAAAAAAACGAATAGCAATCTGTAAAACTTTCCTTATGTGAATCGTTTTGATGGGGACAGAATGATTGGGTCCCTAGGTTGACAATACAACGAATCTTTTTATTAATTCGACAAATCTACAAGGGGATTGCAGAAGTTTCTTGTGCTTCATCATCATCATTACCAGCCTTTTAATGTCCCCACTGCCAGGGCGCAGGCCTTCTCTATGGATCAAAGACTATGGCCATAATAACGCACCACGCTGGTCCAGTGCGGGTTGGTGGGTATTAACGACTGCAGATGCAGCCAGGATCAACGGCTTAACGGGCTTTCCAAGGCACAGAGGAACTCAGATAAAAAAATTTTGGTTGAAAATTGCTTAGTTTACGCAATCGCAGGCCGAACGCGCTGTGCCACTGCGCTAGCGAACTCCTCTCCTTGTCGTACGAAATAAAATGTCACCAAAGGGAGATATACCTAGTAGAGATGGTGTGTTGGAGTTGAATATTTAATAACTCTTGTTTAGCTTGAAGAAGTTAAGGTCTAAGCATACATAACGGTAAAAATCCCCGGACGGGACGGGGACGGGGTCTCGTTTATTCAAAACGCCCTGTGCACGTCCCCTCCGTGATATTATGTCACGGAGTCACGGGTCATACAAAATGTACCATGAAGGACATAATATGTCCTTCATGGTACATTTTGGAAACGATGTTTCTGCAGTCCCCGTCCCGTCCACGTCGTATTTTTCCGTTACGCACGCAGAGACCTTTAGGGTGCCAGGGTGCGTATAAGCAGCAAAAGAATTCTAGTTGAGTAAAGGCGCAGTTGTATGTCCAGCTACGTGGAGAGCGTGATTCACGCTGCGCCGGTGCGCGGCCCGTCCTCGGAGGAGGCCGGCTCCGTCATGTGCGTCATCCGGCGCTGCGAGGACGCGTCGGCCGCACTGCTCCCCGTCGACGGCGGCCCGCCCGCCATCAGCGCCAAGCCTTCCGACCACATCGTCTTTAGATTGGACAGCAACTTTACTATACTATGTAAGTGTTTTTATATGAATGCGGGTAGGTTGTGATTTTGTGTAAAGATTTATAAAGTATTGTGTGAGTAAAGATTTAGTCTTTAGGCTGTTCAGTTTTCAAAAACAGTACAATTTATCAATTATGGATATAAACATACTGTTCGCAACGTATTTGTATTTGTGTAAATTAAGCGTATCTTCTTATCTTGTTTCAGCCTGTGATTTAAGTGCAGTGGAAAACAATTTAAACTCTCCTGTGTCTCTTGTTGGTACTCGTTATTTGGAACTAGTTGAAAGTAGTGATAGAAATCGCGTAATTGCACACTTGCGGGAATCTTTGTGTTACCCCGCGCCTCCTGCAGTCAGTGATCCTTTTCGTATTCGCATCGGAGACAACAAAACTTGGCTAAGAGTTAGCGCTAGATCGCGCCTCTTTCGAGCTAAACCTACCTCGGGGGATCCTGACTTTATAATGTCTACGCACACCGTCCTCGGGGACGAGGAGCTCGACCTGATGGAGTCTGAAGCGCCCCGGCCGCCGGTCGGCGGGCCGCTGATGACGTCGGTCGCCAACGGCGAATCGTCCGCGTGCGAACCCCGCTTTCGTTCGCCGATGAGCCACGCGGAGCCTCCCTTCTCAATAACCGACTTCGACCTGGAGCCGTGGGCGTCGTCGTTTCAACTCGGCGAGATGTCGAGTGACGATTCCAAAGACCGCAAGGACACCGCGTCAGAGGGCCCGTCGACGCCCCTGACGCCCCTGACCCCGCGCGCGCCTTCGACGCCGGGCGATGCGCTCGCGGGCGCCTCGGGCGAGGAGCCGAATCGGTTGCGGACCTTGCTAAGCAAGAAGCCGACGCCGGGCGAGAGCTCGATGAACTCGAAGAACCGCATCCTCAAGGACCTGTTGAAGCAGGAGGATGAAGAGGCGACGGGCAGTGAGACGTCCGCGCCTCACACGCCGCTCACGCCACACACACCTCACACGCCGCACACGCCGGCGGCGGCGCTCTCGCCGTTGCACTCTGCGCAGGCGCACGCTCGACCGCCGCACGCGCCGCACAATGCGCACAACATGCAACACTCCGACGTACTTTTGAAGGTGAGGATCGCACATTTTAACTGTCATGATAGGAGACAAGCAGTATAAAAAATGTAGCATAACATTACTAAACATTTTAGCCAGCTCCAGAATTTATGTATAAAATAATATAATTTGTATCTAAATATGTTTAATTTAACACAAAATGTGTAACATGGTGTAAAGGAGTATTTAAAAAGAAGCCATATTATCATAGAATCGGGAACACATCAAGCCAATGAGTGAATGTGTAGTCACAAGCAAAAATGTTACATTTTATAGTGTTTTTTTTTAATATTCTATCTACCCAGAAGTATCCTTACTAAAGTTTTGTTTCCTGGCATTTTTTTGTTAAAGTTGCTAAAAATGACACAAGTTGCCAGGTAACCAAACTATGGTAGGTTTCTCTTAATCTATCTAACTACAAAGTATAATTATTTTGCTATTTTGAATAATCATGTTAAGATTGAAAATCGCCTATAAAAATTTGAAATCTTCAGATTTTAAAGACTGAGAATACACAATTAGACTGAAAGAAGCATTATCTGTCAATAGCATAACCACTGACTACAAATAGCCTTAATTTTTTTATCAATATTATCTTTTATGATAGTGTAGTATGTGTTCTTTACAATTCCCTTGCTTGTCATCGTGTTTTATCTATTACATTTTTAATGACCTTGTGTTATTTTTTAACACGTTTTTTTAATATTATAGATATTAAATGACAAATCAGATGAGGATGCAGAAGAAAGAAGAAATTCGAATGATGCGGGTCGAAGTACGTCGCAACCAAGCGCATTATTATCCCAGTTACTGTCTAGTAGTAATGGACCTTCTGGGAATGGACGGTCGCAAGAAGGCAATGACAACTACATGGAAAGAATTGCCGGTGTGAAGCGCAAATTGGAGGAAGCTAAAGCTGCAGCCAACAATATAAAGAGAGCTACACCTGAAAATCAACAGGTACATGAATGATCTAACTCAATATTACTTAAACAACTTCATAATACCGTGCCGTGTGGTGACTGCAGAGCAAAATACAATTGTCACCACCCCAAATCTCTCCCGCGGGTGTCGTACAAGGCGACTAAGGCGGATCGCCCACAGACACAAGTCGAAGCGCGCCGCATATATCTTTCCTATAGAATAACATACGATAAAATGTCAAAAACTGAAATAATAATTGCCCGTTTAGGCGTTGGTGAACTCTAGCCTTTATAGTGAGTGATCCTGTTGCCTATTATATTATTCAAATGAAAATGTTGCGTTAGTTCCATGCGTACCACCTAGGTGTCAAATCAAGACGGCCGCCTTGGTCGAATGCTCAGATTGCTGGATATTGGCCCAGAGGTCCCGGGTTCGAAAACTTTGTGGTGACCACAAATGTTTGTTTCCGAGTCATGGTTGTGTATATGTTTATGTGGTATATTTTCAACATTTATATACATAATTATATAAAAATATGTCCGTCATCTAGAATCCATAACACAAGTGCTTAGGCTACTTACTTTGGGCTAGATGATAGGTGTGAGTGTAAAAAAAAATATATTTATTTAAGCATTTTAAAGAATTTTAAATTTTTAAAGAATTTAAAGATAGGTATATTACTCGATCTCAGTTTCTTTTATTCTCATTTTGATGCACAGGTGACATCGAGCGCGGTGTCAGCGGTCTCGTCCACGCCGTCCTCGACGGCGACCTGCCCGCCGACGAGCATGAGCCCGCTCTGCCAGAAGAACCAAATCCTCGTGTCGCTGCTGGCTCGCCAGCAGACGACGCCGACGACGCCGCCGCCCCTGCCGAACCCGAACCTGCGCGCGTACACGGCGCCGACCAGGCCGCGCCCGCCGCCGCCGCCGCCCACGCACCAGATGCAACCGCAGCGGATGCACTCGACGCTCTCCACCATACTCACCACCGCTGCCCAGTGAGTGCCAGTTCAGATGGAGCGAATTCTTTTGCATTCGACTACATTACTGGGAGCATTTTTTATACTAAAGCCCTTTATAATTAACGAAATGCGTCTCACGCGCAGAAAGAAAACTCATTTGTACATGATTGCTCGTAAACATAAGAAAAAATATCTATTACCCTCATTGGGACACATGTTTACCCTGTTTAATAGGAGAAAGAATATCGAAAGCAAGTGATGATAGTGAAATGGCAACTTTCATTTCTTCCTGTCATCATCATCTTCACCAGCTCTTTAATGTTCCCACTGCTGGGGCACGGGCCTTCCCTATGGATGGAAGAATATAGGGAGAGTAGGCCAATATCACTTTCATTTCTTCCTAAACTAGGTTTATATAGCAGCTGAGTTTAAACATTACTAAATTAATTTGATATGCAGTTTAAAATTCTTTAATATTTAATAATATTAAAATGTTGTTAGGAACGTATATTTATTGCTTGTACGTTGAATCTGCTAGCCATATTGCAAATATGAATGGAACTGCTGGTTGAGAATAGAGTTTGATTTCTATTTATATTTCAGTCGACCCGGCAGCGTCAATGGGGGAGCGGGTGGTGTAGTAGTGGGCGCAGCTGGTCCCGGGGGCCCCGAGCTGCATGGGGCTCAAAGCCACTTGCAGATGGTACTCCAGCGGGGCGCCTACGCCCCCCAGCCCGCCTCCGCACCGCTTCACTACGCCACCACCGCGCCACACCACGTCTACAACAACCAACAACCGTTAGTGACTGTGCTCGATTCCGTAATGCTATAAGAATAATAATAATGTTAACCATAATAACGTTAACGCCTATAGAGGTGAACTAGCTACCCACGTTTCGCCAATTATGTAGGTCCCATGTAATAGGTGGCGAGCCTTTTGCCATTTACCGAGCACCAAAGTTGCAGTAGGTACATTGCTAGGTGGTATAAGAGGAACGCTGCTGCACATTCCCCATGACTGATTTATCCTTAGTCGTCTTGTACGACACCCACGGGAGAGATTTGGGGTGGTGACAATTGTATTCTACTCTGTTTTCACCACACCATACTTTAATATTACAAATAAATACTATATGAACATTAACAAAAATTTTAATTGAGCAATTAACGTGTATTGTAGATGGTAGGCTCACTCCCTTTTACATGGATCAAACTTAGTTGGCGAAATTTGGATGTTTATTTAAACTTCTGCTTTCGTAAATGATTTTCATCATTTCATTTGTTTAGCAGTGGGAGTTCTCACGCCCAAGGAAGTGGTGGCCCGGGTGACAGTGAGATGCCGAGTGATCAAACGCTGTCAGATATACTGGACTCATTCATAGACAACATGCCCGAAGCTGACCGGACGCCTTCAGAGGTTTGACTTTTCAATACAATTGTAAATGTCCGATACGAATAATACTAAGGAGTCACCCGTTTCTTTGACTAGCTAGTATTTACTTTTATGACTCCATATAGATATTATAAATTAGAAACAGAGAGAGAGTTTTAAAGAAAGATTAATATATAGTCCTATAGTTTTTCGGGTTGCATTATTACCGTAACGTAACAATACAAATAGTTTGCAGATTAGATTTTCATATTGTTCACTTGTGGTTGTAATGTCATCATTACAGGGCGTTAAGGAGAAACACGCTATGATAAATGAAATAAGACAAAGTCTTATGCAATGTGAGACGGTCAGTAAGAGCCCAGTATCGAGTCCGGGGACGCCGCCCGTTTATCCTGTCCAAAGTCCGGTAAGTTCATAATTTAGTAGTAAAAAATGCAGAACAGTGTAGTGTTGCCTTGATATCCCAATTTTCGATAGTCTATAAATATAAACATGCTTAGCGAACATTGCCAGCAGTGTACGGATTATCGATTTATTTTTAACGATAGTAGTTTTTTTGGAAAATAGTATTTAAAAAAAACTAATATCACTTGAAACTATAATGGCAAGTAAAAAATTACCAATATTTAGAATTTTTCAGCGTTAGCTATTGCAACATTTTCATTGTAACTATCATAACATTTCATGATTTTTATATAAGATTGAGAGGGGCGGCTCACAGCATGCGAGTGAGTGTATTAACATTGTGTGATGCAGAATCGACTATATTATTATGTTCTTTACAAATTTTAATTTTTCACTATTCATGATACCGAATCGACCCTATGTTCTTTACAAATTTTAATTTTTAATTTTTCACAATTTATGATGCAGAATCGACTCTATGTTCTTTAGAATTATTTATTTTTAATTTTTCACAATTTTTAATTCAGAGTCGACTATTTTCTTTACAAATTTTTATTTTTAATGTTTCACAATTTATGATGCAGAATCGACTCTATGTTCTTTACAAATGTTTATTTTTAATTTTTCACAATTCAGTTTGTTTCTTTTTTCAGGGATCGTGTAATTTGGGCGGTGCCAGCGCCCAGTCCCCCTCCGGACCGGTGCGGCCTTTGTACGGTGCGAACGAGGCGGCGCGCGCGCGGTTGCACGCCGAACAACAACGGACTCGTTTGCTGCAGATGCAGCGCTCGCAGCAGATGCTCGTATCTCCGGAGGTGAGTTTCCAATAACGCTCTTCAGGCCTAGCATGGGGACGTGGACAAGTCTCTCCGCCACTTGACAGTGTTTTGTCTCGGGATTTAGTGGGAGTTAGAGCGAGAGGAAAAAAAATTCTTTCCCCCAAATGAAAATGAAAAAGAGATGTGTCCACGTCCCGTGCTACGGGGCTGGAGTAAAAATATTTATAGCTGTGTCGGAATCCGTTTTGAAAATTACACAATAGAATACCTTTATTCATTAGTATGACTTTCGATATATATGTTTAGATTCCGATATTGTAATATCTAAATATAAATACATGTATCGAAAGTCAATACACAAAAACCACCCACCTTTTTTGGAAGAATATTATAAATTTATTTACATCTTCATTATTTCCATTTCCCTAATATATCTATTTATTTGTCTAACTTGCATTTAAAATATTTATAATTGGTACATATTTCTATTTAGGCCGCGGAACAGCCTCAGCAGGATTTGGGTTCGACTATCAATGCATTAGTGTCGGCGACGCCGCCTAATGTGGCGCTCACCCGCACGGACTTCCACCACCTTTATCACCCATCAAGTGAGTATGATTGATGATGATAAGTCATTATAATGATACGCCGATATTCTTGGATTCAATTATTTACCTTATTTTTTCACAGATCAAATGGGTTCAAATTACGGTACAAATAAAATTACTACCTCTCAACAAAATCCTATGTTGAGCCGGCAGTTAAGTGTAAGTGGCTTTAAAATTAATTTCATAATAATTTTATTGTAGTTGGTACATATTTTCTATCATTCCTGTAAAATAAGGCTAAATGGTGAGTAGCATAGGTAACCGATTTTTTACGGTATTATTAATAGAAATTATGTACCTTTCACTATAAATACGCCAAATTTATTTTCTGTTAAAAACAAAAATATATTTTTAGTTTAGTAATGGTTCAAAATATTACTCTTGTAAACGTTAAGTAAGCCTCTGGTTATTTAGTTGAGCCTAAATTAGGAGTATTTCGTTTTAAGTTGAAATAATGCAATAACTATTGTTATTTTTTAATGAATATACACTAATATTTTTTTATTATTGTGAAATGTTAACAATCACCTTTCGGGGTTCATTAAATAATTTATTTGATTCATAATTGTTGACACAGGGGTCTGGATCTAGCGGATACTCGCATAACGTGAGCATGGCGGGTGGTGTGCACACGCCGATGACGCCGCAGTACCACCGCGCACCGCGCCCGCAGCAAGGTAAAACCCCTACCGAACATCTAACAAAACAAAACATTTAACATTGACTTTCATTGAATTTGTTTCAAAAGTTTACACCCCTAGTCATGTTCCCGTGATTTCCGACCATTACTGTGGTAAAGGAGGATGGTAATTAAAAATTCCATTATCGAATAATGTTCAGTCTGATCCAATGGTTTCTTTTATGGTATGCTTCTTATTGAAAACATTACTAAAATTTTCTTTTAAGGTAGACCTAGATTAGAATAGTTGCCGCCGAACAATTTTATTTTTATATAAACCGCATGACTCTTCCGATTAAACCGTATCTTTCGCATGCCCCGTAGAATATTATTAGACATAGTGTAATTACGAAATTCGGGTAAAACTTCCCGAAGTTTCACTTTAAAATAAAACTAATTGCATGACTTTGGCTTCATTACTTGATATTTTTTCAAAAACAGAGTTTTGATACTGAAAAAAGTCGCGCGCGCCCTCGTCGAGTTACCGCATCAAAAGGTGTTGAGAAAGCGAACTGTTTGTACATTTGTGCTGAAATTGGCATGTTCCTTGAAGTGCGGTTGTTTTTGGTGCTTTCTGATATTTTCAGTGATTTCAAAATCAGTTACCTCTTTAAGCAAAAAAAAAGAAGTATTTGCAAAGGTAATTAGGGCAATATAAAATTTCTTAAGCTTATTGTAGCAATTATTATGCCAATATTATATTATAGGTAACTGTGTTCAGTTCAATTAATGGTTGGAGCTAATCGCATTTCAAAGAATACACTATTAATGTTACACATTTCGTACATAGCGTCCAAACCGGTTATGTGTAACATTCATTAATTAGTTTTTCGGCGCCCTGAGTTCAGTCGGTATTGCGGTGGTCGTATCGGAGAGAGAGAGAGAAAGCGGACATTAGGTAGGTGCACACCGCGGGTGGTACCGCGGCGGTGTTTCTATAACATGCGGCGTGTGTGGCAGTGGCGAGCTACTACGAGGAGGGCGGCGGGTACTGCGGCGAGTACGCGCGCCGCACGCCGCTCGCGCACGCGCACGCGCACCACGCGCCACGGGACGCGCACATGCCATGTGAGTACCATGCGCATCACACCCCACCACCCACCACCACCAACATCCCCTCAACACTACCACGGGCCCGCACTACCTACTATGTACACTAATAATAATAATAATAATGCAATCAAAAGTGTGTTTCACCAAACCAGTTGATAATTTAATAGATATAATTTTGTTTTTTGCGAAAAAAATTGTCATAAATTATAAATAAGTAATTATATAGTAATTTTTGCTTCAACTGTTCACCTTCACCTTGAGCTTTTTTTATTTGGATTCTCAACAAATATGCTACTTTTGTATTGTCATATCATTTGTTTATTATATAAATGGAACCAGGGATATTAAACGCCTTATTCGCTATTTATTTAATATAACTGAAAGTACAGTCATTATTCTGTTCATGATATGATATGTGGGCTTACCAACAATTTGAGTATACCAATTTTCCGATATAGAAAACAATATATGAATTTCAGCTAAAAATATTAATAGACATACGACACAGTAAAATTTCTCCATTTATTTTGTCTCTTATCTTTCACACAGTGAAAGATTACAATTGATTGTAAGTATATTTAAAAATTTGATGGTAACTTGATGCTTCGTTGACTATACCGTACGTTTATTTTTTACTAAATACGATTTGGCTACCAAATCACCATTTTGGATGCACATATTCAAACTTCCATATATATTAGGATATACAACATGTAACAGAAATACCTAACAGCCTGAACACTACCCGCATGGGTAGTAGTAACTTAGTCATAAAAAAACAATGGTGATATAAAAAATTTAAAATTATACAATTTATTTTGGAAATTTTCATACATTTTGCTTAACCCACCAATTTGTATGGGTTAAGAAAAAAATTAACAATATCGATTTTTAATAACAACCATATTTATATGACTATGTTAGCGTGGGTAATATTCCAGCTGTTAGTTATTTCTATTACATGTTGTATAAAAATATTTTTCATTAAACAAAATCTAATTGTTCCTCAGATATTCTTCCTGTTTTCAGTTTTACTATTTGTTATGGACGCGCTTGATCAAAATAATTATGATGCCAAAGTTCTTTTTGCTAAATGTGCACATATGTTCTTTTCTTATAATTTTATGCACATAAATGTTTTTATGTGGATATATCTTCAAGTGACATTTTAAGACCTGTGTACAAAATATAAGTACATATATTTATTTATTTTTGTCTTGACACTTATCAATATTGATCGATACGATCTAATGAAATCAAATCAAAAATTGAACCTGCGTTTCCAAGGATCTATAATTTCGTTGATCGTTTGAGTATTAGTGACTTGTTTTTTAAATTTACGAATAATAATATATATTGATCGATTTCTTCATATACATACTTTATCCTCGTTTATATTCAAGCACTGCTTAAAAGTTTGTGATTTGGAGGTGAGTGGTTTTGTATTAACGACTGTATTTAGCCGCAAAATATTGTAACTATTTTAATATTTTCTCGCTGTGCATGTCTTTCAACCTATACACTTCTCGCTTGGCCGTCTTCGCTTCGAGAAGTTCTAACGATTAGAGCACTTCGCACTTCATCGGTTTGGATCAGTCTGAAAGAGGGGAAGAGGGATGCGTCGGGAGTGTGTTGTGGTTGGGGTTGTTTATTGATTGTTGTTTTTGAATAGGCGCTGGCAATGGAGGCGGCGTGGTGAGCGGGGCGGGTGTGGGGCCGGGTGCCGGAGCAGGTGCCGGCGTAGGTACCTCGGAGTACGTTCGCAACGAACTGCGCGCTGTAGTGGGCGCCCGTTCCGCCCGTCCCGACCTCCAGCCGCAGATGCAACCGCCGGACCTCGAACAGCTCATCACCTTCGACATGTCTACCCCTGGTGAGTTATTCTACGTCATCTCGCCCTTTACATTTTATAAGTGTAATCGGTTGTCATTGTCACTGTAGATATGTTCATCCATCCGACAAAACTAATCACTTCACCGTAGTTCTATGCACGGACGGTCGGGGAAATATGGTTTATTTTATTATTATTGCCTGAGGTTTGAGTTATGCCCTAAAAATACTTTACATTGTAATTATATTCTAAGAGTTTCTGGCGAAATTACTTAACATCATTTCTGTCAAAAAGACAATTTAATTCCCTAAAACATTAACTGCCGCACTCGAGAGACGTCAAAAACCGTTAATGAGTACTTAACGTCAAAAAATGACAACTCAAAACTAGTCGCTATTCTTGCCGGGTCTATGGTCTAGATTTGAATGAAAATTTTTAACATTAAATACTCATGAAAGTTAATTGACGTCTCTGAGTGCGGAAGTAAGTATGATAATTATTTTACGGCGGGTCCCAATATTATATCAACAGCTGAAGATAGAAGTAGGTACTACAGCGTAGTTGCTTAGCAAGTTCCGTTATTTATCGTAATATAACAAAAAATGCCAGGCAACTAAACTTTAGTAAGCTTACATTTAACAGTAGATAGAATATTGGGACCCGCCGTTAGTATACTAGACCACTTTTTTTGCCGACCGTTTCTACCATCATTGGTAGGTAAAGGATAATGATGTTCATCACGGTACAATTAGGTGTCTGATCTGTTATGATCCATACTTATTCAAGTATTCTAAGTAGTTCCTATGTATCTAATTAATGAAATCACCCAACAGCATTGCAAATGGTTATAGAGTAGGCAATTTTGTTTATATATCGTCATCAAATAAAAAAATCCTAGTCCGCAGTGGTTTAATAAATAAGGTGTCACAAATTCCTATAGCAATAGAAAGTTTAATTTTCAAATGTTCATTTTCTAATATTAAGATTCTTGTAGAATAAGCGTGTACATATTCCGTAATACCAATATGGCATTTACTTACAGAATATGTAAAAATAACGAATATTGTCTAAATATTACTGCTATATAAATTTAATAAATGTAAGAAATATAATACCTAGCAATTTTAGTTTAAGCCTTGCTCTGTCATACTGTACATTGATACAACGACCAACACTGGCGTAGTTTGTTTGTATTCTATGGAATTATGATTTAAATTGAATGTATAGTCACACATACAGACTAGTCACGACACGCGAGTGATACTATTGACTCCTGCCCGTGTGACAGAGTATTAATTAGTATTAATGGTTATTGTTAATGCGGGTATTGTATGATGTTGTTGTTGCTATAATTTAATATTTATATTTATGAAATCGTTTTTTTGCAAACAAAAACAAAAATTCATATTTATTGAAATTATACTACTATGCAATGTTTCACAGAAGTATTTTAGTTCGCCTAAGGCCATATTATCCAGTCACTTTTTTTTTGCCTGCCTTCACCTTGTTTTCGCGTTTTGATATTTCACAAACCATAAAATGATAAAAAATTTTGCTAAATTCAATTTTTAGCAAGTTTCGTCGGATAGTTAAATTTTGAATTGTTAATTCACAATCAAGATATTATAAATATGGTCATACGTCAACAAAATTTCCCAAAATAAAGGTTCCATAAACAAAATGTGTTCATTCGACGTTTTAATAATTAATGTAACCTCCCAAGAATTACAGACAGCAGTTGTCGCTTTTATTAAGTGTCATTGTCGTAGCATTGCACTGAAGTGTTTATTTAATTTAACTAATGTGTGTAAATAAGTGAAATCCTTATTCATTGCAAAAGTTGTACTATATTTTACTTGTTTCCACTTCGGACATCAGTTCTCCAGGATATATTGTAAAAAATAACTAGTAAGACTTTTTGAAAATAATTGATGGGCTAAGTATAGTTTATCCCTTTTTATCCATATGTATACAAAAGATGTATGCATCAAGTAAAATGACTAGTTGATAGTATCTTTATTGAAAGTATGTCGAAATCATCATCATCATCATCACCAGCACTTTAATGTCCCCACTGCTGGGGCACGGGCCTTCCCTATGGATGGAAGAATATAGGGAGAATGGGCCATAACACACCACGCTGGTCCAGTGCGGGTTGGTGGGTACTAACGACTGCAGATGCAGCCGGGACCAACGGCTTAACGTGCCTTCCGAAGCACGGAGGAACTCGAGATAATAAATTTATGGTCACCCATCCAATGACCGGCCTTAGCGAAATTGCTTAGTTTACGCAATCGCAGGCCAAGCGCACTGTGCCACTGCGCTAGCGAGCTGTGTAAGCTTCCGTTGACAACTCCAAACAGCATTCGCATTCAGTTTTCATTCATCGCGCAATGTTGCACAATCGGTTCTACGCAATACTTTGTGGCAGCGCATTATAAATATTTGGCACTTGGTTCTTCTTCGTAGACGGTAAATAGCTATGATATAACTAATTTATAGGGTATTCATTCCGTGACAAAACCGCAAATTAATCACCCGAGTAAAGTGTTATTGTATATTTTTTTACTTACGGGGCCCTATACGATAATTACTGCCTTTCAATTGATTGCTTTTCAACCTCCAATGAATTACTTTTGTACCTACACAAAAATACATAAATTATTTTAATTAAATTTTAAAATTTGAGAGTGTTTTCAGACTCTTTATTGCCATCATAATGATAAAAACAAAAAGGATCATGTGATAATTCTGTATAACAATATTTTACTTAAATTATTTATTAATTATGATATTATGTACGTGTTCCTGTTGTTCTTTTTTTCGTCTATCACCTACTCGCTTTATCTTGCGAAATATACATTAATTTCCTAGATGATTTCATAATACCGACCACGGGTTTGTAATATCCTATTATTTCCTGTCACCACAGTCCCAATAACAGGCCTTTTCAATTATAAATTACTTGATTGAGTCTGGGATAAACTAGAGATAGTTTGGGATCGCGCCCGATGGTCGAACATGGTCGTGTAGGGCTGGCCACTGCCAATGTATTGGTGTGTACGTACGTAGGTGGCGGCAGTGTGGTGGGGGCGCGCGCGTCCTCGACGTCGGCAAACACTTGGGAGCAACAGAGCACCCCGGTAAGATTGGGATCGAGCAGCGAGACCAAACCTTTAGTCATTCCACTTACTTTTGTATCGGTTTTCATTATTTTTGTAGACAATCTATAATTATTACGTATTGAGTCTGCTCTGCTGCGTGTGTTGTCGAGTCGATCATCTTGATACTTAGCGCTGATCTAGAGAACTGTGCCATTTTTCACATGCTAACAATTTTCTTTGTTCACTTTTGTTGGCTTTCTTCAGTAATATGCTTTTTAGGTATTCAATGCCATCAAAAGTGAATAAATGTAAAAAATACTTATTTTAACTCAATCATAAGTGGACTTGGCACAATTCATAATATCTTTAGCTTTTGTGATGTCATGTGTAATATTTCTTAAAATAGTGAAACTATTTTATTATATAAGTATTCGAGTGTCTAATATATTAGTGGTATGATATAAGAACATCGTGAATTCAACTCGCTTCTAGGTTTTACACAGAAGGATTCTTAGCTTTTTAAGATTTTGGGCCAAGTCGCATGCGCAGACGATAAACTGGTGAAGGTTTTGTGATATTGTAGTGTCAATACAATACAACAGTATTCTTGTTTTCGCAATTGTAGTTTCGCTTTTGTCTGCTTTGAAGTGTTATAATAGCGTTAAGATTCTTTCAGTTATTGAGTCTGGTAGATCAACATTAAATTGCATGATATTTAAACCTTCAAGGTTTATCGGACGTTTTAGGCTTTAATACCTTAAGCGTTCAATGAATGGTGAGACTAACGGATGTAGGAACTAGAAATTCTTCTAATTTTGTAATCACCATTAAAACAATATATAAAATTTTAACAAAATTTCATAAAGAAAATCTTTACATTCCTAATAGTTAAAACTTTCCATAGTCTCATTGTGATTTTGAAACTGTGTGGTATTGACGAACTTATTGCTTTCAAAGTGTGTAATCGATTAATGAGACTTACAGAATATACGGAATTATACAATTTGTGTTACCGTCCAAAATTGATAAGGTTTAAAACCTTAATCTAGTTAAAGATTCATTATTATTATTTAAAAATGTGAACAATATATATTAAATATAAACACACACACACACCTACACTAAAATACTTTTTAAGAATTTGTCCTTTAGTTACTTTTAGTAAAAACAAATTATTATAAAAATATACAAAATACATGTTAAATCGATGGGCATCATGAATATCATGTTAAGCGTTTCATTGCAATTTTGATACATATATTAATTGATACACATTTTATTTTTCATTGGTAAAAAAGGCGATTCAGTAGTCGATCCATCACATTAATTCCATGTTACACATTTTCCAAAAAAATTTAAAATAATCATAAATACGTTGGTAAACACAAATCTATTACACACTCTTAATACATAATAACTACTACCTATCTATCTAATAACAGTTTCGTAACATACATATATTACAATAATTAGAGGCTTTCTAAAGAATTTTGTAAAATGATACTGTCAATTCTTGGTCCAAGTAAAACTGTGTGATATGTAAATCGTTATTTGTGTACGTTGTGTGTGCAGAGTACTACGGAGGTGGTCTCGGCGGAGGCGGCGTCGGCGGCGGGCGGTGATGAGGCGGGAGCGGGAGCGGGGGCGGGGGCGGGTGCGGCCACGGGCGCGGCGGCTAAGGCCTCCCTGCTGCAGAAGCTTCTGTCGCAGTAAGGCACCGCGCCAACCACGCTCATGTTTGCATTTATAATTTCCTCCCGATACCCGGCTCGGCACCCACGGCTCCTACCCACGTTCGTGATAACCTCGCCCAGACAAACACTCTACGTGGTACCTCTACGGCTGTTAATCTCATTCGCGTGAGAATAATATAGTACATGTATTTATAAAAGAAACCTCCTTAAATGTAGTCTAGTAGTGCTAGTGATACGTGGAGTTGTCAAAATCGATTAGGCGACAACTTCAGTTTTCTTTGTTCTTTCGATCGCTCGAAATCAATGTTTGGATTTCTGTACCTATTTTATTAATATGTATCTAGACGAGATACGATCGATTCGATAAACGACGGTAGCTTCCTGTGACGGAATAAAAATTAACACGATTTACAATATGATTGACTCGTACGCCTAGCATACATACACAGTGTACAATAGATATATACCGCGTGCAATATTGTATAGAAATAAAACACGTTTTGGCGTTGTGAACGTTATGTATTATAGTGTGAAAGTCAGATGTTACCTGTTATGACAAAGTAATTTGTATTATATGATGAAACGGGAATGAAAGGTCCTCTCATTTGAGAATATTATGTTTAAGCGTGTAAATAATATGTTGTTAAATTATAGCTGTTGCTTTATTGTAAATATTTTGTTGACATATTTCATTGTGTTTCATGTACGGTATATTTTTTTCTTGTAATTTTAAATTCTTAATTGATATTGAGTATACAATAATATTGCTTATTTTATGAATTTACAAAATTATTATTATTTTTGCCTGATGGGTTGTAAAATGATATGATAGCTTTATAATCACAGACATGTAACTCGGGCACTCAATCATTGTATGGATAATAATTACACGGGTATAGAGTGATTTCAATGAAATTCACAATGTTTTATGATATTTTTGATTATTTTCTTTTCACTTACGATGTCATTATTTTTGTGTTAAAGCGAACTTCTCACTGATTCAAAGAGGAATCAGGGTCAAGTTCTTATATTTTTCTCAAAACAAGCCCAATGAACATTATGTGACTAGGTTTTAGTACTGGTCTATTCTGTTTGTGAAACGGACTAATGATACGTTATTTTGTTTATATTTTCATATAATTAATTTATCGTTTATTATTTTTTAATGTTTTATTTTAATTTTTATATGTAATATTTCATATTTTTTTCGTAAACACATTAATTAAATGTTATTTTTTCTGTCTCAAATTATATTATCTGTGATTATAAATAAAGTATGATGTTGAGAGGTTGAAAACCCCCTTTATTATTTCGCTTTTTCCTTTTTTTTTATTTACAGACATTACCAAAATGTTATCTTTGATTTAACAGTAGAAATCGTACCTTGATTACTAGTAAAATGCTTGTGACCCTAATTTGGACATGTTTATGCATGACCATCAATGTTTAGTTATTCATATACGTTATTGTTTCTAGCTTTAAAATGTTTTTAGGATATCATTTTATATTTTGTAACGTTGAGTTTCGTTACGGATATTCGTTTCTTTAAACGGAAGTTATATTTTAAATAATTGTTTATAAAATAATCTTCTGGTTACTTGATATTTTAACAGCATGTCACTTGAGATCGGTTTTATAGAAATTACGAAATGATTAAGACAACAAGACCTACATGTGCTAAATGGGAAATTAAATGTTTTTAAAGTCATTTTGTATCATAAAATTAGAATTAGGCACCAAAATTTAGCCGCGTTTTGCTCTTTCGGATTGTGGAATTGCGACTGCAATTTATGACTTAAAGCTACACACTTTCTCGCTTCTTTTATGCGAAACACTTACTATCCGATAAGAGCAATGATCTCTTTACATAATTTCTTAATGTAGGATTGCACAATGTAACGAATATGATAAATGATCAATTACATGTTAATATTGTTCGTCACTGATTCTAATAAGAGATAAAAAAATTATGTGGTGTACTGGTGTGCGTAATCTAAAGTAATGATGTAGTATGTGAAAGCAAATGAATTCCACGCTAATATATTTAGTGATTGCTAATGTCGAACGTTGATCCCTTAACTGTTAAATTTGGGACCACAGTTAGACTTGCGTGAAATCACAAACAGTATAATAAGGTCTATTAAGAAGTTCTTCGTCTTTGTATACCTTTTCATGTTTTCATGTAGTACTACTATCTTCTAAGGATACAATCTTTAAGGTCTCTGTCGTGGTCACTTGCCAGGACATATAATTATTAGATGTGTGACATGCATGTTATAATACACGGGTATAAATGTCAATATATAATACATTTTGTAGCAACTATCCCCAATTGTAACTATGACCTTTCATGTACGTAATTTCGCGTAATGTTTTTCTTGTTTATTGTTTTTAAGGAGAATAACTTAATGCGGGACATCAAGTACTTAAATACTGGGGGTTCGGCTTATGGTAGTGCTAGGTTTTTGTTTCAAATCCTACTACTTTTCCGGAATCTTCTAGAGATAGATAATAAAGTGACACTTAAAATTGTGATGTGTTGAATATTACCTACATAATGACGAACGTACAAATAATATGTATAGAGTACCATAAAACCAAGCTAAAAGTATATTCAGATAACAATAAAAATATTTTTGTACCATTGTGGATTAAATTGTTGACACGCGTAGGCCACTGACCAATTTGATTTCCAACGTTTCCATAAATAGAGGTTTCCATCAATCGATGAAATATTATGCCTAGTGAGAATTAGCTTTACATCTTCCCAACAGTAGCAATATAACCATTTCATTCCATTACTTTGTACGAGGCGGGTTTCAATGTTGTCCGATATGTAGTTATCAAGAAAGTAAAGTACAAGCGATGGCCTTTAACTTGACAACAAAAAAAGCATAGTTGAAATATTATTGAGTCTGTCTATTTGGTATAATAATGTGAAGACTAATTTATTGATTCCCTAGTGGAGTAGCATCTAATGCCGTCACTAAAGATATGTCTTCATAATAACAGATGATTGTTACACAGAAAAGGTTATATTTTTTGCAGATTTACGAGTGCATAAACTAGAATATTAACACTGATTATGATGTTTTGGAAAATCGCGTCCATTGCATTAATAATATTGGATTCTCATATTTAAAAATAAGTGATTCGAGCTGTAATATTTGATGCATAGGTGCCTGAAATCATAGATGAAATATTTTTCAAAATCACCAAACTTTATGAACTAATGACAAATTATTATAATAATATTAAAAGAAATTACTAACATACATACATAAAATAGTGATGATTTAAAATAAAATAAGTCAGCAATTGCATAGGTTCAAATGAATTTTATTATATTATAGTATTATAAATATCTAGCTCAGATTAGTATAGGGAAGATTCTGTAATTACTATTGCATCGAAACAAAAATACGACAATAGTCAATGAACTAAGAAAGAACTAATCTATAAATTATTGTAATTTTGCAACGTAAATTTTCAAACAATGAATAATTAATATTTATAACTATAATGAGCCTATTTTGACTGCTCTATAAAATATAATGACATAAAATTTTAAATAGATAAGAAGCCTTTGATACTTACGTGTTTAATAAGGGAACATAGCCTATTACAACATTGGTAAAATTAAGTCTTCCACTATAGGAGCAGTTGTAAAAAACAAAGCAGTGCCTGCTGTCATTGTCCGAAAAGAGAGATGTAAATCTGCTGTATGTAGTCTATACAGAAACACCAACGAATGATATTCCTAAAACGCAAATATTTTGATAAATGAAACATTTCACGTTAAAATGGGCTTTATAAATTGATAATATTACTCACTATGCAAGTAAACTAATTATAGGACCATTAGCGTCAATAATAAATAATACCGTTATGAAGCCATGCATAGCTTATGTTGTAATTGTACTAAATACAGTTTATTTTTTTCAATCAATATTGGCATTATTTTTTTTATTTATCTACATAAAAATGATTTACGATACTGATTTTATTGTTAAATATAAGATTTATTGACATATAATTGGAAGTTATTAATGGTAATGTCGAAATATATTATTAAGGGCATGATTTAGATTTTACACTGCATAATAATTATGTAACAATTCTGGAGAAATTGGTCTATATTGAAATGTTATGTATAATTGGAATTCTATATAAGAACATTGATATGATAATTATTAATTTTACCTTTAAGGGGTTATTAAACAATTGACACAGAGCGAGTTAACCTAATTAAAATAAATCAATTAATAGGGTCCAAACTTTCCATCCAATATGACAGAAAAAAATTTAATTGGACTGTATTAACAAATGTGATACGTCGATATAATAGAAATATTTTTTTATCATGACGATTCACTCTGTGACAATAGTATAATAAAACTCACTTGGTAAATGTGATTAGAAACAGGGATCGGTACGGGAATCTTTGTTTCAAGCGGAGAAAGCATAATTAGTTTCTGTTAGTATGATCCTTCAATTTACCATGATACATAGTTATATATTAGTTATTCTACATTATATTAAAGGGTTTTCTAAAATTTCCTATGTAAGATTATGTGTGATAAAAGTATTTATTTGTAGTGAGATGACAGTTGCTAACACATTGAGGTAAATCCCGTACACAGCTGATTTTATTTTTTGTATAAAATCATGCCTCTTGTCTTGGCCTGTCGTCTATGATCAAGGGTATTTTTATATTGTACATTTCTTAGGTTTAACAAGCTGTTATAGATAAACAAACTAATTATGTTTTTCCAGAACATTGCGAAGTGAATTTAGAAGTTAGAAACTCTCAGAAAAGATTTAGCCACTCATAGATAGCTCAAATATTTTAGAGATGAAACATAGACACGCCCCAGCGGCGTTTGTGTTGCGTTGGCGCCACCGGCGCCAGCCCAAAGTACTCGGAAATTGGACCCCGGAGCTGGTCTTGGGCTAAATTCTTTTCGGCGAGCGTCTGATAAATCTGTGTTATTTAGTTGTCAGATGTTAGTTAAGGCCTTGTGTTGCTGTGCATTTCTACGCATTGTATGTATGTATGTTTATATAATGTAAATAGCTAAAATACATATATTTTTACGACTAGAATACACAACCAAAGTTGTTATAAAGTGATGGTTGATTAAAGAATAAATATAATATAGGTCGTTATGTTTATTTTAGAAAAGATACAAATTCAAATTGTACAGTTGTAAATCGGTACATCATTATCTTGTCGAAGCCTTTACACAGCCGCCCTGATTTTTACGAAAACGAATTTATTATTTTGGTATAAAATGTAAACGCGATGTTATAAAAATTACTAAAAACACAAATTAAACAAACGATTGGTATGATTGTGGCTTCTGCAACTTTCGTTCCTAGCGGTTCGTTTCGAAATATTTTCATGTCTTGTATTTGTCAATTATGAACCAGACAAACAGTACTTGATCTAATAAGATATATCTATTCATCGATAAATCAGGCGTTATGAGTACATTATGTTAAGTTGTATTTTTTTGTACATTTTAGATTCGAAAATATATTAATATCTAAATGGCATGTGTTTTTATTTATATAGCTTACCTTATTCTGTTTTAGTTCTAAAATTTAATCATCAGTATCGAGGAGTTAGGAGTTTCTGAATGTTTGAACTTATTCTTGAGCTTGTATAATATGAGCAGCCAGAGCAGCAAATGTAATATTGCCTAAATGTTCACATAAACAGTATAAAACAACTTGACAGTCCTGAGAGCGGTCCTCCCTCATATAATTTACAAACTGAATCGCAATATAATTTTACAGTTTCATATTTTTGTTTAAGCTTAGACTTGTCATAAGTGTGATCGATCTGTTTTATCACAATGCCCAACTCTGTCGATCATTTATTTATATAACTACTTAGGGCCTTAGGTATAAGCATCGAGTAGTTAGAGTTACTCAATGTTTTGTCTCTAACTCTTATTCAAAGTCATGTTTTTGAGACGAAGATAAAACACGTGAGTAACTACTCAAGGCTTAAACCGTGTTTTATTAGTAAGGCTGTTGGAATTTAATGATATTATTATGATTGAAATCCACCACCGCCAACACCTAAAAAAACGTAGTTGCAAAAGATTTACATTCAAATAGGTCTCATGTTATGTTCAACTTACTGGTCACTTACTATAGTCCGACAACATCGTGCGCGACGTTCCTGCGGTGTGAGGGGCGGTGGGACGGTGCGCTCTGGATGTTAGCGAGGGCGGGTGATGCGGGGAGGAGGGAAAACTCCCCGCCACCATCTCGTACTGTAGGAGGATCGCGCACGAACTTGTAGGACTATTCTAGTAGCAGGTCTACTCTGAAACTCCGAACGATTAAGTCACATCTATCCGTCTTTCTCACGCCACTGCGTATTAAAATAAGAGCGACATAGACGCCAAGACTCGAACGAACGAAATAAACTTCCAGAGTTACTCCTATGGTCATTTGATGGTGTCACTCAAGGAACAGATATTATCCTGTTATGTGGTCTCGTGAGTGGTGAACAACTAGAAAAGTTAAAATGTAGGTAGGTTACCTTTATGTAAATTTGTAATAGTAAAGTGCGCCCCTAATAAGCTTGCGCGCGAGAGGTGGCGCTGCTCGCTAACATTGATACTCCTAGACAAACAAATAACAGACGAATTTTTAGTTCCAATTTTGCCCACGCGCAGACTTATTGGGGGTGCACTCTACCAAGATGTTGGTGGTTAGAAAAAGTTCGAAAAATTATGGTCTTGACGCGGGAATCGAACCCATGTCCACTGCAATCACTGCAAGTTGAAGACTGAAGTTCTACAGTTTAGTTGCTTAGCAACTTCTCACATTTATCGTAATACAAAAAATACCAGGCAACTAAACTTTAGTAAGCTTATCTACTTTTTTATGTAGATAGAATATTGGGACCCGCAGTTAATAAGTTGGTGGCACTGTACCTAGCAATACTGGGATTACCGTGCCCGGCACATGAGACCCAACAAAGATAGGGAAAAGTATGTACTACAGTTGTGCCAGATACTTCTAGATTAAAGAGAAGCATGATTTTTTTAGGTATTTAAAAATAAGGACTGGTATCTATGGCCGAGTTACATATGCGGTTCCAGTTTACAGCTCAACATCGTTAGATATGCCTGTGAATCACTATAATCATAGCAACAGGACACTCAAATATTTTTGCCTTTGCAGATAATTGGGGCTGCCACACTCGATGTTTCCACTTACACGACTCATCGTGAGCGTTGAGTTCAGTCAAGTCTGATAGTTGAAAAAAAGACGGTAAAATTTTATATTATAGATAAACAAAATGGAAAATTTCTGTTATAACGAAGTGTTTTTAGACGATTTATATGCTCATAGTATATTAATAATAATATATTTGTTGATGATACCTCCGTTTTTTATAATTGTGTGCAGTGTAAGAGTTTTAGTCCAAGAGAAGCTATTTGATTGGTTATTGCACCAAAAATCGGATATGCAGGCTCTACTAGAAGTGCAGGTAAGTACTCATCTTCACTTCAAGTATAATTATGTCAGACTATACAAAACTGTCAAAAATGCAGGCACTATAATAGGGGTTATTAATGTTAAAATTAAAATCGAATAGTTTATAAAAGCAAACCCAAGCTTAATCGTACGCACGGTGTTTCTAAAAATTTCTGCTTTGGAATGTTTGAAATTTATTTCTACATTGCGACGGTACCCGTTGGCTTACAACGTGAAGTGTAAAGGTTAGAAGAATTTCGGCATGTTAATTATTGTCTTGGGTGGCCGAGCGGTCAGGCACCTGCCCGGATAGCAGCGGACGCAGGTTCGATTCCCGCCTCAAGATCATAATTTTTCGAAATTCTTTTTCTAACCACCTAAATCTTTGTATTATAATAGGGGTTTAAATTGGTCTTGATATTGGTCTATAAACGATTGGTCTTCTTATTGGCTAACGGCGGGTCCCAATACTCTATCAGCAGTTGAAGATAGACGTAGGTACCTACTACAGCTTAGTTGCTTAGCAACTTCTGTTATTTATCGTAATAAATAAAAAAAATGCCAGGCAACTAAACTTTA
The DNA here is from genome assembly GCA_963931975.1 of Cataclysta lemnata. Lineage (NCBI taxonomy): Eukaryota > Metazoa > Arthropoda > Insecta > Lepidoptera > Crambidae > Cataclysta > Cataclysta lemnata. The sequence continues at coordinate 9,080,820 of OZ008341.1, read as the reverse complement.
GTAAGCTTAGACCTCTAGATAGAATATAGGGATATAGATATAGGGAATATACCTAAACATCATAAACAAGATGATTTCGTAACTATTGTATTATTATTTTTTCAAGTATCTACACTGTATAAATTAGGCAATCCTAGGTCTTGATGTAGACGGCAAATTCAATAAACACTTGCCTTTATTAAATACTAATCACGTTCATTTAGCCCTGAAAGGAGGGGGGGGGGGGGGGTATTGTCCTCTATGGGGTATATATACACAATCCAATTAGTGTTCGTCAACATTGTTAGATTTCGCACGTAGAGTTGGCAAGCTTATTGTCATCTATCGCGCACGTAGGTAAATAGTGTGGTGTCGGCATAACAGAATACAATTGTCACCACCCCATCTCTCCCGCGGGTGTCGTACAACGCGACTAAGGGATAAGACAGCAATGAGTAATAGGCAGCAGCATTTCTTTTAGCCACCTAGCAATGTACTGGGATTTCTGTGCCCGATAAACGGCAATAGACTCCCCACCACATGGGACCTAGCCCTAGCGATTGACATTTCATACTAATTGTTGCCTTCTTGGCAGTGTCGTGTTGGCTTGGTTTGGCAGATGTGGTTGTGAATACAGTTATTCAAACATTTGGTGTAGATCAAGGGCGAAATGTGGGTGTTTAATTCACCTTTGCCTACCCCTTTGGGGATATAGGCGTGATTTATGTATATGTAAGCCGTGTGGTGATGGTAGAACAGAATACAATTCGACACGTCCTACGCAAAACTCTTCAAGTGTTAATTAAACAGAAATACGATTTTTGTATTTTTGTAATCTACGAAGTCAGTTTTATAAGTTAGCCTTGAAAAAAAATTATATTTCTTATTAAAAGTAATACTTGTACAATCGCAAAACTAGATATCTAAGAAGCAGGCCCACCGCAAAGATGTCCAACTGTTAGTTTCATACATTTACGCTGGGTGGAGAGGTGGGGGTGTCATGGTCAACTGTTGCTTCGTTAGTTTTGAAGCGGACAACGTAATGAGTGCGTGTACGCGTGACTGTTTGATCAACTTGCTACATAAGTGTTATTAAGAAAATAATAATAACATGAGTTCCAAACGAATACAGTATAAAGAAAGCTTAAAAAATGCTTCTGTGTTAAAAACATCATCAGATAATTAACTACAATGTTCGAGTGATATAGTTAATCCAGGTATGTATAGGCCAATTATACTTGCATGTTATTTTCTTAGGTTAATTTCATGTCATTATAACTTTTACTGTAATATCTCTAATTGTTTTTGTTATTTATATTTGATTTTGATGTTAGATTTGTTGCATTCTGCAAATCCGACGCAAAAATGTCTAACTAGTGCAGTTATAAAGTTATGGTTCGGAGTATTTGATAGCATTTGCCACATAAACAGCTTTGCTTCGGACTGGTGATCACTATTTTGAATCTAACTGACACTTATAGACTTATGCACTGGATTTTTTATACAGAAGTGTTATTTAAGTGGTATTTAGTGACGTTTGCGTTGGAAGGCTTATTCAAAAATATGACCTATCTGTCAGTTAGTGACATTTGCGTTGGATCTGTAAATGAGATTTTTTTTGTATCTACCACTTTAGGAGTTTTACATGGGAAAATAATCTTCATTATACCCCAGTAAGTAACTAAGTATATTAATTCTTTTCAGAATCACCGGTACCAAATTTTACGGACGAGGAGAAAACCTACTGAGCTAATAATAATATATTTAAAAGTGACGCTGATGATATTATAGAAGACCAACATCAAAATCCTTCTTCCCAAAATAACATAGGGCACAATCGAACTTCTACGTTCACAGACAATGATGACCCTCTGTTTTCAGTTGGAGGTCCAAACTCTCGGTTGGTCCACCTTGTGGTCCACCTTCCAAACTGCGTCTCTCGGTGCGTAGCCGCCGTTCGAAGACCTTTCCGCCCCAACGGCCGTCAGTCCTCCTCGCAATGTGCCCTGCCCACTACCATTTAAGGTCTGCAATTCTTCGGGCTATGTCGGTGACCTTAGTTTTCCTGCGGATCTCATTATTTTTGATATGATCACGCAGGGAAACACCGAGCATAGCCCTCTCCATTCCCTTTTGGGCGACTTTGAGCCTTCTTATAAGGCCCATTGTATATGTTTCGGTGCCGCAAGTCATCATTGGCAACACACACGCATTGAAGACCTTTGTCTTTAAACACTGTGGTAGATGGGCCGATATGCCACGTAGCTTCCCGAACGCTGCCCAGCCGAGTTGGATCCGTCGATTGACCTCTTTTTGTAAATTGGACTTACCAAGTTGGACTTTTAGCCCCAGGTAAATATAATCTTCAACAACTTCCAGTGTAGAGCTCCCAACCTGTACAATTGTGGGTACGACATGGGAATTTGACATGATTTTTGTCTTATCTATGTTAATTTTAAGACCCACTTGTTGGGAAACTCTACTGAGATCATCGAGCATTGTGCTCAAGCCTTCCAGGGTCTCAACCATGACTACGATATCCTTAGCAAAGCGTAGGTGAGTCATGTACTCGCCGTTTATATTGATGCCTAATCCTCTCCAGTCCAGAAGTTTAAACGCGTCCTCTAGCGCGGCGGTGAACAGTTTCGGCAATATTACGTCATCATGCCTCACACCCCGCTGGAGCTGTATGGGTTTAGAGTTCTGATCCTGAAGGCGGACTGACATGTTGGCGTTTTCGTACAGTGACTTCAACACTTGAATGTACCGATAGTCTATTCGGCACCTCTGGAGTGATTGGAGCACGGCCCAGTAATCGACAGAATCGAAGGCTTTCTCATAGTCAGACGCTAAACATAATGGCAAATTATAGTCTTCAGTCTTCTGTATAACCTGCCGCAGCGTATGTATGTGGTCTATGGTACTAAAGACTTTTCGGAATCCGGCTTGTTCGGGGGGCTGGAAGTCGGTAAACCTGCACCAAAGACGGTTCGTAATAACCCTCGAGAACAACTTATAAACGTTACTAAGGAGGGTGATGGGTCTATAGTTCTTCAATTGGGTTCTTTCGCCCTTTTTGAAGAACAGTCTCACCACGCCCCTATTCCATGCCTTTGGCGTTTTTCCCTCGAGTATAACGGTTGAATAGCCTCTAAAGAGCTCTGAGGACGGTTTGTCCACCTGCTTTCAGACTGCTATTGAATTTTTTGTACAATAATGCATTTTGTACTTCCAACTACCTCGTTGGAGGGTAAAACCGAGCTCGTTTTCAAGCCTGGAGGAGGCTGAGGAGGAGGTCTGGCAGCTGATGGGTATATCACCAATATTCTCCTGGAACATATTGTGCCCTACGCAGGATTTGTTGGCGAAGACTTCATACTAATGCACGACAATGCTCGATGCCACACAGCGCGCGTTACTCAGCAGTTCCTTCGAGAAGTCGATTTGCGTACAATGGACTGGCCTGCGCTCAGTCCAGACCTGAACCCCATCGAACATTTATGGGACGAGCTCAAACGAAGGGTACGAGCAAGAAATCCAGCCCCCTCGAGCCTAGAAGAATTGAAGGCAGCTTTTTTAGAGGAGTGGGAAGTTATAAGGGTAAAGACAGCAATGAGTAATGGGCAGCAGCATTTCTCTCATACCACCTAGCAATATAAATGTGTACGGCGATTTATGTGCCCGATATATGGCAATAGGCTCGCCACCTGTTACATGGGACCGAACATAATTGGCGAAAAGTGGGTGTTAATTCACCTCTGCCTACCCCTTCGGGTATATAGGCGTGATTTATGTATGTATGTATGTATGTAAGAATCGACTACGGGCTGTAAATAGGATAAGAGGATGGCAATACCAAATACTGAACCAATCAATTTTATACTTCTTAAGAAAAAATACGTGTTTTATTTGTGTCAATTCTGAACACAACACCTTTATCCATAATCCCATTTTTCCCACATTTAAGTTCAGACACCAATAATAAAAAAATGTATACATGGATATTAATAATGATGATATCTCATAAAAGCTGAAGTTTCAAGCTTTCAAATAAAATATCATTTTTATTAAAATGTTGTATACTTTTACTTAAAACAATGTTTGAATGCACAGGTAGCGCTTGAGACGATTTGGTTGCTCGCGAAATTATTTTTAAATAAATGTTATTAAATAAATAACATATTTCATTTTCATAAAGGCTTCGATTAAATTACTCACAAGCAAAACAATCTAACTACAAATTTTAATGTTATCTTATCCCAAACATAACCTATTATGTACTACTTACGAAATTAAAAAGTCTATTATTTCCATTGCAAAACTTCCTATTAAACACTTACTGACTTTTACTGATAACTTTTCTCCAAGCATATGTACGTAAGTGGTACTTGAATTGAAAATAATGAGATTAGTTCCGCGGCAAAACTCTTTAAGTTTTATATCTTAATATCTATATGAAATTTAGAAAATCTTATCGATGATTTAGAAAATTATTTGTTAAAAACGCCTACTTGCAAAATTTTAGGACGATAGCTGCAGTAATAAAATTTATGTACACGTTTGAAGTTTCAAACGAGTCCCCTGTAAAATTTGCAATTTCGTGTTAGGGAGTTATGCGTAGGAGGTGTCGAATTTGTCACCCCTCAACACTCCCGTGGGTGTCGTAGGTACAAGGGGACTTCGGGTAAAGACAGCGATGTGTAATGCAGTAGCATTCATCTTATACCACCTAGCAATGTAGGTACTGCGATTGAGTGCCCGATAGATAGAAATAGGCTCGCTACCTATTACATGGGACCTAACTTAATTGGCGAAAAGTGGGTGCTAGTTCACCTCTCCCTACCCCTTATCGGGTACGCTATAATAACGCTGTTGCTCATTATTGTCTTTCTTCTCACGTTTGATCGCAACTTATCATACTGTACCTATTATACACATAAAAGCAACTATAGCCTATTGGTTTTATTGCTAATAAATGCTAATAAGTTTTAATTAGCGTCATACCAATAAGGTAAGTTAATTGACGAGGTCATCTGAATTTACTACAATTGGTCTAAATTTGTAAAGGCGGATGTTGGTCCGCGGTTTGCGGATGTTGTAGTGCAGAGTTGCGCGTTGCAGGCATAGAGTAAAAATAGGTAACATAGATTAATATGCATGTACCTAATAGTAAAATTGAAATTTTATATACCTATCTATACATACACGTATAGGTACATCACGCCGTTCTTCCACAGGTGTAGGCAGAGATAACTTCTTTCGATTTGCTACGAGCCTTACATACTTCTATTGCTTCATCCAATCTCAATAATGTTTTCATGCATGCCCGTTGGTTTTACAACAGAGTGCTAAGAGAAAGGTGTTGTTCGAAAAAAGACATTCATAATGACAACAATTGAGACGCTCGGGATGCTCGTATGGTTTGGTCACGTCGAAAATGAATGAAAGGAGAATGACAAACAAGATTTATATGGCGGAAGTGAATGGAGAAATGGGACCGGGAAGGCCTAGGCGGATCTTTCATAATCAAATTAAAAGTCTATTAAAAGGAGCTAAGTCAAGAGTACCCGAAACTGACTGGGCATGCATGAAGACATTAGAAGAAGTATCTGAGGATCGCAAGTGGATAAACTGATCTCTGCCTACCCCTGTGGGAGAAAGGCGTGACATATCCCTTAATTTCGCTAACATTTTATTTATACATTAATTTAACCCTTTTTTTGTCAGTAAAACTTTTTTGTAAATAGTTATTTTATTATTTTTTATTAAATAAGTCTTGCAATACCTATTAAACAATATCTGGCATTATTTGCCTATAAAGGTTACTTTACTTGAAAATTCACATAACTTTTTAACGTTCATGTTTTTATGCTATTTTAGGAGCCATCCCTTACTACAAAACGTTGAGAATGGGCATAAATATGTTTTTTTTATTATAAAACAAGGCCCAGGTCAGCGTTTTTGTTTAAAAGGGATAAGTAGATTTCGTCCTCTGACATCTTCGATTTAAACCACTTCGGAATTCGTTAAGGCATTTATTTGGCTGTCTTAGGTACAGTCAGTCATGGGTCAGACTGTGTCAATTTTGATTTTAAACTCTAATGCGTTAGAAATAAAGCTGAAAGTCGATTAAGCAATTTGACATGTTGTGGTAGTCTAACGTGTTGAAGATTGTACTTTTGATCCCGCGTTGCGGGGGGTGCGGCGCGTCACCCGGAGTTGGGAGCGGTTCGGTGTCAGGACTCGGGACTCATGTCGAGGCCCAGAGCCCGGCGGCCCTAGTCGAGAATCGCGCGGCATGCCGAATGCACGCATGCGTGTCCACCTACCGATGTCCTGTTGCGCGGAATACGTACGAACATTTTTTTAACACTTCAAATCCCGCCGTGTCAATCCCCGTGTCCGTTTACAATGCTCCTGAACCAAAGTGTCACATGAAACAGGGGTCTTAATTCTTGATAATAGTGTTATGAAGTGTTTATTGTTTGTTATGTGAGAGGTCAATAGTGCAAATACCTTTCGTAAATATTCGAATTATCACCAGTATGCCGTGGAGATGCCCCTGGTCGCGGCAGCAGCCGCAACAGCCGCAATCTGTCAGTGCGCCTCTACACTTATTGTTGCAGGTTCGCTTCCCTGTTCAGGCTAATTATCTAAGCTTACAGTTTATTTACTAACATATTTCTGGTTAGTATAAAATTAAACTGTACACTTGTGGCCGGTTTTTTGATGCATAGTTAACTGTTAACCAATTATTAAAAATTGTTACTTATCTTTAATTATCAGTGATATTTAACAATTAGTAACAATATCAGACTGATATTTATCCATTAGTAACATTAGTAACTAAAATTGTTACTAATGGTTACATATCAGACTGATATTTAGCATTTAGTAACAGTTTTTAACGATTGGTTGAGTTAACTATGGATCAAAAAACCGGCCCTTAGTTATCCACTTACCATGATTACCCCACATTGTGTTGGTGATGGGACTGGTGGTAATTCTTAGAAAAGTTGCAAGGAAGTGTTGATTGGTCCGTATAGTTTTGAGAAGTAAAGTATGTCGTGGTACTGTTCCAAGAATGAGAACTTGCCATAAATATTAAAAAGTTTATGTTTAGCGATTTTAAAGTTTTCCCGGCACAATGAGCGGGTGCTTTTAGGAGCTACCTGTAAAAGCTTTTAAAAAGTAAGTAAGTAATGTAAGAATTTCTGGGCTTTACGAAGCCATTTCTCGTACTTACTCCACTAAATTCTCACGGCGGACTCGTTTTATTAGGACAAATCTGAGATAGGTGTAGTCAATGAACCCATTAACAAAAAAATCATATGCGATGCCCTCTGCCACCTCCGAGAAGTGCTCTACTAATTTGAAACTTCTAATACCCTCGTGAGATATCACTGGTAGCCAGACATAATCCCATAGATTTGTTTTAATGGATTAAAAGTGTTGAATACATGTTAATGTCATGTTACCCGAACGAAGCCCTTTATATCAGAACGCATGACAGGATCAGTAAAAGTTATTTATTTACACTTATCCGGTAAAAGCTTTGTCCAGTTTATATTTCTAGTAATACGCGTATAGGTTAAAAAGTTATAAAGATACGCCTTATAGTGTAAGGTTGTAAAAAGCGTTTTGATTCCTTTTTTAGGTTTGGTATAAAAATTAAGTAGTTGGAGAAGTAAATATATTAGATACTACGTTAAATCAGAGAATTCTGCTCCAAATGCATTAAAATGCAGAAACAAGTTATTGAATATTGCATTTGAAAATAAAATACTGTTTACATATTTGATTTAGAATGTGGTCATTGACTTGGGATATATAAACATAAGGCACGTTAAGCCGTTGATGCCGGCTGCATCTGCAGTCGTTAATATCCTCCAATCTGAATTGGGCCAGCATGATGGGTTATGGCCCATATTTCCTTTATTCTTCTATCCAACGGCAAGGCCTGTGACCCAGTAATGAATACATAAAAGGGCTGGTGATGATAATGATGCAGATAGTCTCGATGCATACTCATGTAGATAATATATTTTTGGTCACCAATCCAATGGTCAGCCTTCGCTAACATTGCTTTGCCTGCACAATCGCGAGCCGATTGTGCTGAACACTATGCCATCTAGATAGCTAACTGTACCTACTTATAAATCTCTTACTAACTTAGGTCACAAGGATAGCAATGGGGAAGTTTTGCCAATAATAAATATTGTCTTAGAGTAGTGAGAACAGTGGGCTCGCTAGTAAATAATAACTTTCCTAGCCGACTTAGGACCGACAGTAAATTAGGTACTTTATCCTCCATCATTTCGCTTAGTTTCAGTCATTGTATGGGGGTTTAGTCTAAAGTCTATATACAGAAATAAGTGGTAGAAAAAGTACGAAAAATTATGGTGGCCGAGTAGTATAAAAGGCATCTGTCCGGAAAGCAGAGGATGCGGGTTCGTTTCCCGCATCAAGACTATAATTTTTCAATCTTTTTCTAACCACAAATTTCTTCGAAATAATTTTTCTAACATTTATATACTTAATGCTAAAAAAAACAAAATAATAATTATAGTCTATATTTTAAAAGTCTCGGCACGATATTACTGAAATACGAACTTTATAGAAAAGTATATTGAAATTATCTGTAAGGTGCAAAAGTCCATATTTCGCCGGATTCAATTATGTAATTGTTCAAATATTTGTAAAAAAGAGCAGTATAAAGCCACCTAGATCAGCTTCCAATGCTGCGTGTTCGGCTATAGGTTAGGTATACCTACTACACCCCTAGGTACCTTTTTCGAAATATACCTACACCTATGACATAGAAAGAGACAGAAACCATATAATGACATATTTTCGCTAGTTTGTTGCAGAAAATATCCAGTCTTGAATAATTTACCTTACCTTAATGTACGAGACTACAACTACAATAGATTTAACAGACATAGCACAAACTTTAAACCGAAAATCGTAGTAGTGTCGGAGAGTAGTAGATTTTAAGTTTTCAAATGTTCAAGCCATAATCCTCACCAGGGTAACCCTACCCCTTAACTTTATATCTCTGGAATCTCGTAACTACTATTTCTGAGATTTGGCATGTCGTTACTACTATTTCATAACAATATTTTGGAACATAAACCAATTCGATAGACTTGACGGTTTGTTCGCACCAGAAGTGAGGATTATAGCAAACCATAATCCTCACTAACCTATAGCTATAACGCCGAAACTAAAATACTACTATTTTTTTACTTGTACTATTTATTACTATTTCTTAGCTATTTTTTAGCGTTGTCAAAATTCGTTTTCATTGAGATTTCAAATATGAGGATTCCAGCTTAAAGCACACTCAGGCTGGTTGTGTAATATTCCTCCATGAAAATATTTGTCCCCGAAGGAGTAGGCAGTCGTGAATCAATACCCACGTTTCGTCAATTATACTAGGTCCCATAATGTAATAAGGACCGAACCTATTGCTATCTCACGGGCACGTAAATCGAAGTATATTTCTAGGTGGTAAAAGAGGAACGCTGCTTGCTGCCCATTTGCTCTCGTTCCCTTCACCCTTACGATACCGTCGGCACCCGCAGGAAAATTAGGGTGTGGTGATAATAGTGATGATGACACTAACAAAGAATCACTGATATAATGATTTATGATAATAATTTAGGATAAGGAGATTCGTTAATAGTCACTTGTTATCCAGATTATACTTGTGATTGATATTTATTTTATAAAAATAAAAGTACAAAACTTAGCAATCCGCCATATTTGCTAAAACGCCGCGTGACGTCATTATTTTATCTCCATTTTGCCATTTTATTTGCCAATCAAATTTGGCCTTATTACGGAATAGTGACGTCATACAGACGCTATGCTATTTTGGCGGAAAATTTTAAAACATGTTTTTTCTATCAAAATCGAAAGTTTTGACAAAAATATATTATTTATTTGGGGTAAAGTTTACACATGCCATTGTCAGACGTCATGAAAATGAACCATCATATCCGATTAGTTATGATAAAACCGATTATATAATATATATAAAAATATTAAATAAATATAATATAAAAAATATAAAATACTTATTGTAATCCATGATATGGAACTAACTTAATTTTCTTTTATGTTAGAAAAATAGATTGTACCTACCTACGTAGATGCGGTCCACAGATTAGGAGCCTCCTTTTCTGGTTTCTACATAAAGGGCCTTAATAAAGCCTTCATAAAAAGAAAATTAAACGTAATCTAATCTTTATAGACTGACTTAAGTAATGCAAATCCCTGTCTGAACGGATAAATATAGAGGCAGTTCCATTTTATATTTTCTTGTTTTAAGAGCTTATTGGTAAAACAGTGAAATCTGATATTTTGTCAAGTACAGCATAATTATGTTCTTATAATTTTAAAACAAAAGCATGTCACAGTCAGTCAGACAGTGAAAAATACAGAAAGTTTTCGAATAATACTTTATTCATGTTATTTTTCATGTAATAATTTTGTTAACATTTTACTTCCTGTGGTTCGTATTGAAAAAAGGTTGAAATAACATTTTAGCAAAAATATGTTTCATCCTTTCTATTCGAAAAGTGCCGCTTTTTTCCTCTATAGATCTTTGCCGATAGGAACTTCTGAATTTGGCGGGAGCGCTGACCGAAAAAACAAAAGCGCGCCAATTACGCCTCTGTTATGTTCTTGTTACTCAGTACATTAATATTTTATTTTGCAAATATACATTTTTGTATTTACTTATTTTAAATAAATATATTCATGAATTATATAACACCGTCTCTTATTTATTTTCTTATAGAATGGGTATGAAAAGTAGAGCATAAAGCTCTCGAGTCATATAAATAAGAGAGTCGTTGTTGTGTAATTAATGATTTCAATCCCTCGCTCCGCTCAGGATTCTACTATTTCCTTGTCATACAATGCACTACTTTTCTATTACCGTCATTTTACTCAACTCTATACCTGTATGTTGAATTCAATATGGAAAATGAGTTTTCTTTCAGTTCATAGATGACGGCAGAGTACAATACAATTGTCACCGCCCCAAATCTCTCCCGTGGGTGTCGTACAAGGCGACTAAAGATAAATTAGTGATGAGGAATAGGCAGCAGCGTTCCTCTTATGCCACCTAGCAATAGCAATGTACTGCGACTTTTGTGCCCGATAAATGACAATAGGCTCGCCACCTATTACATGGGACCTAACATAATTGGCGAAATGTGGGTGCTAGTTCACCTCTGCCTACCTCTTCGGGAATATAGGCGTGATTTATGTATGTATGTATGTATGCATAGATATTTGGTATGGTGTTGCTCAATGAGAGTATTTATGTTATAAGACTTTTCAACCAGACCATGCAGATTAAGGAGAATATTTTCCGAGAAATTTTCCTATTGATCCTATAGATTTTCGGAAAATGTTCGTTAATAATTTTGATGTAATCATTTTTTAGATTTTATTGAAATATTATTGAATTAATTTAATTATGGCTTATTTAAAGAATAATTAAATATATTTTATTCAGAGATATCGACGCAGTTTCAAAAAATCAAATTTAAAAGTACGAAGTATCTAAAATGATTGCCTATCTATTTAAAAATGTAAACTCCCCAAACTTGATACTGAATAATGTTTCTATCTCCTAAATAATAAGGATCAAAATTGAACTGAAAGGGAAAAACTTAGTATCCACTTGACTGGACCCGCTGTTGATCACGAATCAGCTGGTTAGCCTGCATAGTGAAGACAAGTCAGTCGGTTCCCGCTAGCGTCCCGCGCCGCCCGTCCTCTTTGTGTTGTTTCATTACGATAACAGACGCCGAAACGATCTATTTGAAAAAGTGACACAGATGCCTCGTATCATACAAACGTGATTGGCCGCGTACAGTATTGTTCTTCGGTATGCGATAAAAATTATGCTTCCAAGATGCCGTGGAGTTGTTTTTGGGGTTATGAGCCCCCTGCTCCGACTTGCAAAGTGAGTGGACCTCTACATCTAATATTGCAGGTAATTAAATTTGCCATAAACTATAATCATAAAAATGTGGATCAATCCAAAATTTTTATTATAATACATATTTAACACCAATAAATTTTTTTACAGTTTGCAATATTCTCGGTAATTTAACGATGGCTTAAACATCCGATTTTAGTTTCTGCTAATGTTTTCTACGCGTACTAAAGTTAACTTAACGCAAGTCAAACGTTAAGTACCAATTTCCTTAATTACTGAGACTACAGTTTGTTAGCAATTGAACATAGTTAATAATTAACGTGCGAAGATTATTTATCAACGCATTTGTTTTTAGAAAAGAACAAAAAGTTTGGAACATTTTTTTATTATTCAAATTTGTTTCTTGCTACCTATATTGTAAACACTTACTTAAAAAATCCTTACAATATTTAAATTATTAAACACTCTTTAGTAATTATCAAGTTCGTAGTATATTATTTTAATTTATTTTCGTTTTAATTACAAACTTTTGTCTTTGCGAAAGTTGCTATTTAGAATAATTTTCAGAACTAAAAAAACTTTGGAAATAAAAACACGTGATGAATTTTATGAATTGTGCATTATGTAGGTATAATTTGATAGAGATTGCATCAAGGAGTGATGCATGTTATCTTCGTAATTAATTGTGCGCAGAAACGCTGTGTATGTCATTATCTGATGCAGTAATTATGATGTACGTACAGTACCGGTATAGGGGTTGCGTAAGTGATTTTTGTTCGTGGAAATTATGCTGATGAGGTGTTATTAAGTGGATTTTTTTAACAATCATGTCACAAGTTTGTTAAAAACAACATTTCACTTGAAGCCCTTCCGGCCAATTAGGGACCTATTTTGACTTAGGTTTATTATATTTATTTATTTGCAACCCGATAAATATTACTAAAATTCTACGTAAATTGCAAAAATACATGATACAAAAGAGATACAACTCGAAATTGCATTCCTTTAACAGTGTCTACATCAACTTACGATGCTGACCGGACTACCACAGAGTTCCTACATACCGGGAAAATATCCACTATGAGCTTAACGCATCTATCGAGTACATTTTCGTGTGGTATGTGTGTCGCATGACATAAACCACGTTAGGATGACAATATTCCCACGAGATCTAGAGTAATGAGCACAATAAGACATAATTGGTGCAACGGAGCCGACCACCCGACGTTACGCTTTCATTCTCCACCGACCAGTAAAGTGCATTTCGTCTTTAACGACACAATAAAGCTGTCTTTAAATTAATGTCGATGACGCGGTATTTTTTTCCTATTCAGTTGTTTTTCTCTACTTTTATTTTAAAAGATAGTAGACCAATAAAAAGGATATTCAAGTGTTTCTGTTTGTCTATGCGTAGATGGGTGTAGGAGAGATATAAATTTGCCTTGCGTATGTTGATAGCATTAAGCTCATCAGCATCTTTTAAGGGCGCTTGTATACGTTCGTTGTTTTTACCGCGGATCGTGAAAAATGGGATCCTTTTATTATTATAAGATATTATAACAGTGCATGTACACACATTCATTACAAGCCATACTGAAACAGTCTTTTTTAAACAATTTAAGGATTTAACAGTAACTCGTATGTGATTATGGTTATTATTATTCCCGACGTTTCGATAAGTTAACAGTGCCGTGGTCATAGGGAGATTGAAAACGTTGTTTTATTCTAAATGTGCCGATTCCTACAACTTATGCTGATATATAAACAAACATCAGACAATAATATACCTATTCAATGACTTATTGTTCTAGTGGTAGCCTTAATTTAAATACCTATGTATTTAGTCGCATACCATAAAATCTGTCATCGTACATCGATTTGTAACCAAACCATATTTTCCTCCGCCATATGGTGACGGCAGAGTAGAATACAATTGTCACCACCCCAAATCTCACCCGTGGGTGTCGTACAAGGCGACTAAGGATAAAACAGTGATGAGGAATGGGCAGCAGCGTTCGTCTTTTGTGCCCGATAAATGGTAAAAGGCTCACCACCTATTACATGGGACCTAACCTAACATAATTGGCGAAATGTGGGTGCTTATTCACCTCTGCCTACCCCTTCGGGGAGATAGGCGTGATTTAGGTATGTGTGTATGCATATTTTCCTCACGTTATTGTGCAATTCTGGATCGAATATAATTATAAAATTTTTAAAATGAATGGAATCCGATTTAATGAATAATGACAATGACAATTATTAGGTACATACTTACATGATTAAATCATTCACTTCGATATGAGTCATTTTATAATATGTCACCCCTTAGTTTTAATTATGATTGAATTGATAATAAATTATAAGTTAAAAAAAACAAATTACGTCAATTAAGGACAATGAAAACATTACTCGTACAATCAGCAAGAAATTTGCTTAGCAGTGTAGCATAATCTTTTATGGAACCTCTTTTTTAATTGACGTACATACATATACACATTAGAAATATTTATTATTAAAATAATAGCAGGCGACGTCTCATAATTCCACTGTCTAAAATAGAACTTAATATATCTTATTAGTTGGCACCTTGGAAATTAGCATGCTATACTAACAGTCAATGATACTTGGTATATGTAACATCGTTAAACTAGTTCCGCTGCCAACTGTACCAAATATTGTGACATGGACAATTATTATTAACAATTGTCGCGATTGGATTGTAAAAGTTGATCATAAGTTTAAGCATGCAGTTTATCTATGGTTTTCATATAGGGTTTTGTGCATAGTCATGCAGAGCTGCGCAGGCGCAGGTCACTCGTGAGCGGCCGATGTTATCCAGGAATGCGCCTGCATCGCACTCGCTAGTGTTCGGCCACTCAGACCTGCATATAAAATTGGTGGAAAGTGGTCACTTTCTTGCAATATGCATGAGTGTAAACTAGGAAATTGCGCCTATAAGTAAAACAATTCGATTAGTGGTTTATACAGAAATTGCTAAGAACTAATATTTATACAAAATATAACTGCACCCCACGCTAAATGTACCGTAGTATCTAAAATTAGTTAAATGTAAAAAATATTATACAATAAAATAATAATGTTAGTCACGTAGATGAATATATGGTAATAGTAGTCTTAACTTCTTGTTTAATAAAACGATTCGATATTGGAACTGGAAAGATAAGAATATAGCATACTTAAATAATCGATCCTGTGACATAATACGAGGTATCTAGATAGTATTAATAAACAAGTCCTGTCTTAAGACTTAAGACGTATCGGTTTTATAGGTACAGAATAAAAACCAATTGATAAAGCAGTAGCGAACTTTTCCTTGTAGCCCATAGTAGTGACGTTGGGTTAATGAGGATTATACGAGCGCCGATTACAAATTGACGCGCGCTTACCTATCGCAACTCAAGCCATAACTTGTATAGTTCGTGTTTGATGCGTTTGTTTGGTATGTGTGACATCGCTATGTTGTGGTGCGATGGAGCTAACGGTAGAATGCTAATGTGTGGCGATATGGTAGCATTGTCGCTGCAAGCTTTGGAGCATCCCGAAAGTTGCGTAAGATTGTCGGTGAGATAGTTATCGAAGCAGTATCTTTTGCTAACCAATAGTGTCGATAAAAGTTGTCCCCAAAACATAATGTTAAATTGCCGAACGATTGATAGTTATACTAGAGATAGTTCTAATCGAAAAAAGCCGTAGCAATAAATCGATTGTGCGGATAAATCGATTGCTTTTTTAGCGACTGTAGCTCTCCGTTTCCATGTTTCTGTGGTTCTAGCTATTGATACTATCGACATAGTATCTAGTTTTCCAATTAAAGATTCTAGTACACTTATATTTTTGATTAGTTGTTTTTAAAAGTATTTTACATGTTCAAAATTAGTCTCGTTTTATTTTATGAAGTATAATGAAGGAAAGAAAAAAGACAAAGTACGGAGGAGTACTGCGAACGAAATTTTACTGTAGCTAGGGCACCGCCCACGTCTTCGCGCCTAACCGCCTACAAGCAAACACAAGTTCATTGTCACCCAATTCAATAATTGAATGCGTATAGTAGGTACCTAAGCATTGTTTTGGTGTTAAAAATTTGAGAGTAGATTAAATAGAAAATAAAGCCTCCATCGCAGTGATTAGACTGGGAGTTGCTTTTGTTAATAGTTTAGATTTTCTCGATAGTATTTCCCATAATTGACTTGACAGTCTGATATTTAACAAAGAAAATTGTCCTTCCCTTGGACTTATGATATGTAAGAAGCTAAAAATAACTACTTATTTCAGGCTGAAGTTTGATGACGATTATCATCAGCCTGCCCTTATCCCATCCTATTTGAGGTCGGCGCAGTGTGTCTTCTTTCGATACTCTTTTTTATCACTTGTTATCTCCGCTTCACATCCATCATTTTCATATCATACTTCACACATTCCATCTAGCTTTTCTGTAATGTTTGTCTTCTTTGACATCCATCAACAGTCATGTTCATAACAATTTTAGCCATATAAATTACATCCAGCCTAACGAAATGTCGATATCAACCCAACGGGCTCAATTTTACTTTTACTTTTTTTTTAGTTTGATGTGGTCTATTTCTGATCATCAACTTACATAACATTGCTGTGTTTCGAGTTCTGGGCCGCGGGATTCCCAAAGAAAGAGTTCCTGTTTTACGCCCCTATTGGTAAATTTAATAAATCTTTCAGAAGCTTTATCTGCGGCGCGTTAATGCCGTCTCTGTGTGCGTGCATTCACTCGTGTCGTAGCCGCAAGCGCGGGGTTGCGGGCACCGTGCGTGATGCGTGTACGCACTCCGAGCACAATATAATCCTTTCAGCGGGCGGTCCCTTTGACGTTCTCACATAATCAAACCAACCTTCATTGTTAAACGTCATCATTGTCAGATATTAACAGTTAACTGTTCGTTTTCTGATTGATGAACAACGCTATGAATAAATTAAGATTGGGGAAATAGAATTAGACATTGTTCTCTGTGGCCACCCAACATCCGTCACTGTGTCGCTTTCGATTTTCGGTACTGGCCGTAGAGATAGCAGCGAAAGCTACACTGAATTTACATAAAATGGTGAATGTAAACCTAACCAGTGGCAGATACTACCTTTGAACAACCAGCCAGACCTATCGTTTGACATGTAAATCTTTAGGTGAAATCACCACTTTACGTATAGTGATATTTAAATAAATGTATACTGTAACCGAACCATGAAAATTAAAGTACCTACACTTGGCGTTTTGACGAGTGCTTAAATTACACACCACTGCGTAGGACCGCTTATTTTCAAATTAATCTCATAGTAATATGTACTGGGGACATGATTATTTAACATAACTTGGTTTCTGACTGTCTGAATAATGGCTTCATCCTCATCATTATCACAGACCTTTAATATCCTGGACACATGCCTTTCCTGTGGATGGAAGAATATAGAGAGAATGGACGACGAAGTAGATAAAATCGGGACCAACGGCTTAACGTGCCTTCCTAAGCACGGAGGAACTTAAGGATAATTGTATTTTTGGTCAGAATAATGGGTTCTTTAATTTAACTTTCCGAGCCGGAACGGGAAAATATAAAAAAAAAAATAGATTTACTCTTGAAATGTTCAATAGCGGATTGCCAACACTGGCCGCCAGTTACTTTTCACACTGACCGTACCTGGCTCCCGTACAACTGGCCACTGTGTGGCTTGTCATGTAAAATTTCACGCTATCACCGAAATTGAATAATTAACTTGGAGGAGATCTTTGTTGTTTATATGGCCATCGTAACGGTTGGATTGTAGTACGAATTCTTGTTTCCGCCTGTTTGTCCCCAATTTCCCAAAACAATGGACGGTGTGCTACGAACAAAATTCTATTTAGATACCGTAGTACTGTCAATAGCAGACAGGATGAGAAATGAGTACCTACTTCAGAGGAAGTTTGAAAGTGGACGACGTATTGATGTATACGACCAATTTGTATAATAACTTCACTCCCGTTTTATTTAGTTATAATTTGTTCATAGGATTAAACCGTTTAGCTTCCTAACAAGTTGTCACTTGACAAGTGACACAGCGATATGTTGACTGTCAGAGCTATTTTATGCAGCAATCCCTATTTTATTCTTAATCGACTTTGTGTGTTATGTAATTAAATTAAAGGTTGACAATGAATTTGAGATATAAGACAGTTTTTTATAGACAGACATGCTGTTTACTGCACTAATAGTTTGAGTTTTTAAAAGAAAAATGTGTTCGAATATCTTTAATACAGTTAGCGAATTGAAAATAAATATTAGCGAATTGGCGATAGTATAAAAGGGAATTCACTAAGATTTGCGGAGGGGATAACGTAATCCTTATAAATAATTAACTTTTAGGAACCTCTCAGTATTTTCATTCCGTATGAGTGAAGGAGAGATCCTTCACTCACTTCGAAAATGAGAATAGTTTCTGTTCCCATACGTTCGGCACAAGGCCAAGAAAAAGGCTGCACTAGAACTTGTATTGGTAAGTTAGGTATTGAATTTCATTGTTTTTCGTCACTAGTGTCAGCCGCCGGCACATTATTACCGAAATGTTTCTTTGTCGGCGTCGCGTCGTTTCGCATCATTGGGCGTCGAGCTCCACCTATTAACTGATAGACACATAGTAAGAAACACCGAATTGCTAGACCGTCACGTTCACGAAATAGTATACTAGTTAGTACCGACATGATTTTTTCATTGTAATGAAAGTTAATATTGTGAGAAATATCACCCTTAGCTCGGTGCCCTCTTCTTGAAATACCATTGATTCCATTGTTATTACGCTGTCGTGATTTAGGTAGTTGTTACACTTTATTTTTAAGTCAACAATGGTCAGTGAAATATAGCCGGTGGTCTATGGGCCAGACAGCGTGCGCGGGCGCAAGCGTACATTCGGCGGATGATTTACGGCGCATTCCGTCGCAAGGGTTAACCAATGTGGTGCGTATGCATGCCTGCGCTGGGCGCATGCATTTCCCATTCCTGCTTCTATTCGAAGACAGACAAAGGGGTCGCCCGTATTGTTTGATGAACCGTGTTGAGAAGTTCCCGTATCGATTTAATCCGATTAGTAATCACGTGTGGTTCATTCTCGTAGCATTTTTGTATAAGTAGGTAGGACTAAATGACTAAACATACCTCATGTGGCAGGTATCTACATTATTTGAATGCGCAGGTTTGCTATACCACGTTTATTATACATCAACGAATTGTGATTGCCTAATGTTTATTCATCGCGGCAAGAGACCAATAAATATAAATGTCAATTAAAAATGTTTATGGCTCAGAAAAAAACTATGATAGTTTATTAATGAAGTCTTCACAGAGGGTGTCGTTCCAAGAAATTAGTAAAGTTAATTGTTAATTTGTAAGTGATTAGGGATTGCGAACGGACGTTGCGCAAGCGCACGGCGGAAGCGCCAAAGCGTTTGTTGACCGGAAGCGGTGTCCCGGGCGGGCGACTGCCGGCAACAGGCGCCCGCGCTTTTTGTAATGAGCGGACAGTGTGCGCATGCACACGTTAACCTCATAATGGTGTGACAATGTCTACGCTTAATGTGCCGTGAAATTTCGACAGTGTGGAAATTGGACGAAATTATACTCCAAAAGTACCTACGTTTTTGTTGTGTAGGCACACCAAACATTGTATTCACACCATAAATGGGCATCCACTTGGGTACAACAAGCTATGCGTAATACTGTGGTGTTTCATTTTATGTGAGTTACCAGAATTAGATTTCACAGCTGAAATTTGAACCGCGTGCAAAACACCAGGCCTCGCACTCGCAAAAAATATCACGCTTCGCAGCCCATGCCTCACAGCTGTCGGCGTCGCCATACTCGATACCTCATTGGTATACATTACACGGATTATTCTATTTTGTCTTTGTTGTTTACGCTCAGAGAACATTAACTGGAGCTGGAGCTGGAATTGCTCAGAAAGTTTGGCCCAATATTTATATTCATATTCGACCCAATTAGTATTCTATTGACGAATGAATAACGAACATTCAAACTAACTCTTTAACTAAAATAAAGTGTTGGCCGACTAGCTTAGACAGTCAACTTACAAAAGACGCAGCAGGACATAATTTTTCGAAAGTTTTCTGTTCCATGTAATGTATTTTTTTGCATTTTTATATAGTTCATATAATCTTCTTCCATATCATCTATCACACCGAAAATTTGCTTGAGATGAATGTTCCGTAAAGAGTAAAGAATCATGTCTAGAGACCGATGAACGGAGAATATTTGTAAGGTAAATAAAAAATACTGATTGCAGTATTTGCAGTAGAATCAATAAATTTAAAGTTTATTGTTTGAACGGAATGATTCGGTCTATTATACCTGCCTAATCGTTCGGTATATATTTCGAAGCCACGTTCAGCGTAATATTTTTACGAGCGACCGAACCCTTATTTGCCGCATCGCCAGCATAAACGTTTGTAATTATATTTGGAACATATCATTGCTATGAATCAAACAGTTTAAAATGGTGATCATAAAATAAATTTTATGATCTCATTGCTGCATAAACAGTGCACAGAAATAGCTGCGACCACCTGGTGCACTTTTACTCGAGAGTTCGAGAGAGCGGGGCGTGATTTATGGCACCGTAAGTTAGACACAATGCAACCGCAAACATAACCCTTGACTATGTTTTTTGTTCGGGGCAAATTGTACCTGAATAACTATTTTGCTATGTCGAGTGGCAGCTAGCGGCGCCGGCGCCGCGTGCGCTGATCCCCTTAGGGACCTTTGTTGATAATTCCCCCGTACAGTGGCAGATGGCAATAAATTAATTTATCTTTGCCACGAATGGAACGTAGGGGAAATGTGGTCCCTAGCAGGCATTTCTGTTATATGTATATACAATTGTTTCCATACACACAAGGGCACATGAGACGTTTCATTCTCACTTTCCAAGACGTCAGGCTATGAGACTACATACATACATAAATCACGCCCATATCCCCGAAGGGGTAGGCAGAGGTGAATTCTCACCCGCGTTTTGCCAATTATGTTAAGTCCCATGTAATAGGTGGCGAGCCTATTGCTATTTATCGGGCACAAAAGTCACAGAACATTGTCAGGACGGTAGTATAAGAGGAACGCTGCTGCCCATTCCTCATCACTGATTTATCCTTAGTCGCCTTGTACGACACCCACGGGAGAGATTTGGGATGGTGACAATTGTATTCTACTCTGCCGTCACCACACGGCTATGAGACTGACCGGAAATAATCGGTTTTGAAAATTATCCACCAGAGTTACCGTTTTGCGGTATATCCGCTTAGGGTTGACTTTTGTACGGGTGTTATGCGGCACTTAGGTTTGTGCCGGGTGCCAGCCCCCATGGCGTCTGTGTCTCCTTACAATTACAATGTTTTTGGAATACGTCCCTCTATTCTATCTTCTCGCAGTCATTTATATCAATATCACCTATTACATGGGACCTAACTTAATTGGCGAAAAGTGGGTGTTAATTCACCTCTGCCTACCCTTTCAGTGATATAGGCGTGAATAATTATTTAAAGTTCTTTCGCCGACACAAAACGGAGATATGTAGATACTTTTATTGTTTGCCCGCTGAATAATAGCTTGATTGTGCACAGTTAAATTCACAGTTGAATAGACACCAATTATATCCCGAATGTCCAAGTAAGTAAGTTATAGATGCTAATTTCACAGCGAACCGACACATATGGCTTGACCACGTGGGAGGTCTCTGTATGTACAGTATATTGATTGCGATGTGAACTAAATTGACCGAATAAAGTGAACTCTACGATTGTTGCTTTTTATAGGCAATTGTTATTAAAATGAGAACGTAACTACTAAATAATATTTACTTTTAAGGGAAGTAGTTACTGATCAGCGAGGTACGCTGGCAGGCAGTCGTAATATTTGCTGATTGCAAACTGATTTGCATAATTATAGAAATGTTTCTTGTTTGACGACTTATTTAATGATGATTATGTCTGCGTATTGTAATCATGGGCATGTCAGTTTATCTTACTACGCAGGCACCTAGTGCACCTATGATTAAGTTATTGAAGCTGTAGATGTGATGACGGTGTTTTATAATATATCAGATCACACTAGATGAAGTGTCTAAGTCATTCCTTGCAATAATTTGTTTAGAGTATGCTAGAAATTACTTTGTGAGCAGAGCAGCCCCCGTATTATGTAATCCGATTTCAGTTGCTTTGGTCTACCCGTTTCTCTAACTCATTGAGAGTAATAGAAAAGTGTGAGAGTGACGCTACAAAGTGAGTAGACCAAAGCAACTGAAATCTGCTAACATAATACGGGGTCAGGACATCGTCAATAACCCAAAAGTATGACATAAGTCACACTAGATGCAGTACCAAAGTCATTCCTTGTAATAATTTGTTTAGGGTATGCTATAAATTACTGTGTGAGCAGGATATCGCCAATAACCACATTAAATAATCTAATATACAACACGTAATTGAAATAACCAACATCCTGAATATAGGTGGGTTGGAATCGGTTTCTGAGTTGATTACAACAAAATAAAAACAGGTAATAATTTTGAAAAAAATTACTCAAATAATATTAAAACTTCTTAAAACACAGTCACCCCTTTATATTGATTGAATCTCGTGACACAGTGTTTGTTATCGAACTCCTCCGAAACTGCTTCACCGACTGTTATGAATTTTTTTATGTATAGCATTTGGTAGGTCTGACAATAGTTACGATCTATATTATAAACCTAGGTGATAAGGACAAAACAAAGTTTGCCGGAACATATAGTATATTGAATACTAGCTGACCCGGCATACCTTGTTATGGTTACGGTTTGGTGCTGTCATGCCCAAACACGACAATACTCGAGCGGACCGACTCTACTGTACCGAACGGACGAACGCCAAATGTTTGTCAGGAAAGCAGTTTATATGGTTGGTATGGGAAAATGAAATTGTTGTATTTACTATTTTTCTCGCAATTTTCTCACCTTTCTTGCCTTGGCTGGCCCAAGACAATCATTTCAAAACCGAAATCAGCTAAATCGGCCCAGGCGTTCTCGAGTTTTAGCAAGACAAACGCACAGCAATACATTTTTATATATATATATAGAAGATTGTCCACTGTATTTTGTAATTATGTTGAGTGTTATCTGAAAAGAAGTGGTCTTAAGTTGCGAAGACAAACGATTCACGAAATATTTCTGTGGCCTTCTCGGAAGTGGCATTTGTTTTCACCCCCGCCTGTCGACAGGAGTTATTTTTTACGATCCCATCCATTAAAGCACCCTTGACTATTATTTCGCTTAGATGTTGCCAGATAAAAGCTTTTAGTACAGTTCGTATTGTTAATTTGTTTGACGAAGGCATCGGAAGCTATTCGGTTATCGATGCTTAAGTTGTTTCCTCAGTCCTCCCCAGTTAAAAGTAAAAACTACTTGTAGAAACGATTTTTGTGGTCAATCAAACCTTTGAAAGTATTATTTAATTACTTTTATCGAGCTATATTCGTTATTTTTAAGTTTTAATTTATCTAGTTGTCTAACAGCTTACATTCTTCTTCCTGCTCTGTTCCCAGTTTATCTGGGGTCGGCGCAGTATGTTTCCGTTATCTGGCTGTCTAAAAGCATACATATGAATTCATACAAATACCTATATTGAAACAATACACAGTACTGTATCGTATGCGTAGCAAACACAATATCATTATCTTTATCAGCCTTTAAAGTCCCCACTGCTGGGGAACAGGCCTTTCCTATGGATGAGCATAGGAAGAATTCAGGGTGACTCCGAAAAACAAAACACTACATGCAACTGATTAATGTAAACAAATATAGATACTACTAAGGCCCGAATTCGCCAACACGTACAACAAGGGATTAAAAGATAACCGTAAGTTTTTTACAGTTCTCCCATACGATAAAATGTCAAACACCGACGGTTAAATAATAATCGCCCGTTTTAGTGTTGGTGAACACCAGCCTAAGCTGTGGTAGTGAGATAGCCCATTTTATTTAACCCTAATTATAACTGTAACAAAATTCACTACCATGGCGTAAAAGCGTCAATCAAGCAGGCTAGGCGGCTGGTGTGCGCGGGCGCATCCGTCACTATGACGCGCCCTCTCCCGTCATGTCAGTCTCCCCGCTCGCTCCATTTGTCGACGTTCCCAACTATTAACTTGTCATTGCTCGCTATAAGTGGGATGTGTTGATAGTAAACAGTAATTGGTTTTGTGGGACAAATTTTATTCGTGCGTAAATACGTATAATTAATATATCGAGATGCGTTCCGTCGTTCTATTATTATAATGTTTTATGCTATATAAATCTTTTTTACATGTGATACTTTTTTATTATAGTAGAAATATGTAAATAATAATTATTTAAATATAATATGAATATAAGCGAAAGTACCTACTCTATAATCTATAAGCAAACATGAGTCAAGAACAAATGATTATGTTTTTTACACAAACATTCTGTGAGGATTCGAACACGGGACACCTTGGCCAGTGATTTCACTATTCGATCAAACATAAAATATTTCTGATAATTATTTATTGACAACAAATTGACAGTTCTGCCTATTACGTTATTGTGGTTAAAATCGTATCCATATTCAAAAGGAAAATAATATCTAGTGACAATTCATCAATGAAACAATGTGTGGTAAGAATGGTCAGTAAATTCAAAATTATGACGCAAACAGCATTAAAAACTCCTCTGAAGATTTATTTGTCGAGTAATTTTATTGTACTCCACAATATAGTTTTCGGTGAATCAGTTATTTTCTTTGTTTTATTGTAATTTCTTGCTTGGCGAGCTGAAAACCACAAATCTGTAATTCAGTGATACATACATACATAATCCCGCCTTTTTCTCCTACATTCCATTAGCTTATTTGGGTCCTATGTAATAGAGGTCAAGCGTGTTGCCTTTCATCTTGAACTTAAATCTGTGTAATTACAAATGGAGGAATTGGACAACTCGCCCAATTAGGATTGGTTCGCAAATTTAGATTTCCTTCTATTAAGATCACACTGTTCTAACCTAACCAACTTAATTTTATAACCTAGTACTACTATGTGAGACAACTTAAAATAAGTAATGGGTTATTTTACGCTGGAACTTGAATTTAAATAAGAAAATCTAAGGCCCGCCTGTTCCCAGTCGGTATAGCAAAATGACATAGACATAATATGTCAACATATGTCACATTGGTCAAAATATGTAATTTTGCTATTATTCTCAATGAGTGAGAGAGACAGGTAGACGAAAGCAACTGCAATCGGCTTACATAATAAATCCACCGGTTACATTGCTCTCGACTAAATAATATAGGTACATGAATTTATAATAATCACATAATATATATTTATTTGTCCCGGTGCACATAATATGTGAACGTGAAATTACAATGTTGTGTTAACAATTTTATTTGGAGATGACGACAGCTGGTCAAATTTGGAAGCAATGCTTTCAAGGAACCATTGTCATTCTTATGTTTATACCAGTACTCGTTTGTCGGCAAGATGTCTATTTATGGTACCTACGTCTTTAGAATACGGGACATGTAATTTAACTGAGCATCGTACTAACATTTGATAAATCTTAAATGGGATTTACCAGGGAGCATGTGGGAAAATGGCGCTGAAGTTGTGTTTTTTTTTTCAATAAACATAAGACGCGTCGATTCGCTTCGGCTCTGCGTCTGAGTATAGCATTATTTTAGCTAGTATAGATGATATGCTAATAAGTATACGTCTTATCTTCTGTATCCATTTTGCTTGCCTTTCCCCTAGGTCCTCCGCACGAATCGCGCATCGATATGGCTAGCTGTTTATAATAAGAGGCATTTGTAAAATAATATTATCATACTGTCAGTTATATCTTCGAAACTAACCAAAGAACTATAACTTCAATAAATTTCTTTTAAATTAAAATTCAAGAATTTAATTTTTTTCGTTAAGTGGAAATTTTTACATTGTACTCGTAATTAAAGTTTTACTTTTCAGAGATATTTTATTATGGGTACGCTGAAGTTCTCGTAAGCCAGTTTAATTATTCCCGTATGTTATTTTGCAGTATTTGATAAAAAAGTAATTTTTATTCACTTTAACTTAGTTGACTTTCATTGTTTTTGTTTGTATGTATTTCGAAAATTTCTAATCTAATTTTCTTAGTTGTTATGTTGATGATGAATTACTAAGTCTCAGTCGTTGTTGATTTGATATGTAGCATTTTTTTAAAGAAACGTGGGTAATTATTATTTAAATTTTTATTTGTACATTCTGATCATGTCCCGAACCCGTGAAGTTTTGAAAATTTTCTGACCTACTTTTTTATTGTAATAACATTACAGAGCTCTATAAATGACAAACAAATATTAAAGAAAATCAGTAGTTTACAAAGAACTTTTAAATTGCGTCTAGCAGAATTAGGTTGCGTAACATTGGCGGAGAAGACGTAGATGTAGATATATAGTGCAGTGTGTAATTGTTTCAACACTGTCCAAACAAAGACGGAAAAATGGGCACTCTGGAATGTCCCCATTAGGCTCAAACAAAGAATTGTGTCGTTAGTGTGGCCCAATGTTTTAGGAAATTTCGCAGCATAATATAGGTACTTATAATATTGCCTGAAAGCATAAAAGGGATCCTCTCAAGTATAAAATCATTTTGAAAATGGATACATTCTCGCAAATCTCGTTTTCCGCTGTCTTAAGAGGAACTAAAGCTTCCACTTCTTACGTTTTTTACAAATATTTTTATATGCGGGAATATTATCGCTATGACTAAGTAATTGTCAAGGAATCCCTTAAACCTACACTTGGGTCACAAGTCCCAAGCGCTACCACTGACTCCCCTCTCTGCCATGCGCCCGGCACCCGCACGGTGAATCCATGGAATGCTAAGAGTACACCGGACATACCCAGAAGGTTGCAACAGACAAATTATGGCCCCCTAGATAATTACATGAGTATTGTAATTCGTTCACTCTCAAGCTCTCTCGAAATATGGGTGCTAAACTCAATGGCCACCAGTTTGGAAAAAAAATAATCTAAAATGAGATAGGTTTTAAATTTACATTCGGTCATCGAAATAAAAACTCGTGGAGCGTAAAATAAAATCATAAAATAAAGTAATTAAAACTTGCTCTCAATAATTAGTTGAACATTTATTTGACTATAAGTATTAGATTAATATCAAGTATTAAAAAAAAAATTCCACGTCTTCCTCGAAACCCCTTTATTGCAACCGTCAAGTTTTCATCTAAATGCAGCCCGTATAGTCTTGATTTAATTTAATTGGAGACATCGTGATAAGAGCTTTTTAACGAAGATAAATAGAGTTTTGATGGTCTAATTGGACAGTTTTCATGGCTGTTGAATATAGAGAGTTCAAGTGGTGATGTGCCTGATAAAATAATTATAAAATTGGGATCTATATACGCCATAAGCAACAGTAACTTAAAATAAATATAGATATGTGGTGACGGAGAGCAGAATACAATCGTCACCACCCGCAATCTCTCCCGCGGGTGTCGTTCAAGGCGACAAGGGTTAAGACAGCAATGACTGAGTAATGGATATCTAATAGCGTTATAATATTATTATACCAACATAAAATGTATTTCTTGGAAATCGTCTTTATTTTATAATAATTTTGTATTGATAGGCTCCATTTTTCTGGTTTTTTTTTAAAGATTAATCTTGGTGCCGAATGCAATACAAGGAAAAAAAGATTTTCTGTTTTAAGTGCTAAGTGCCAAATTAACTTTTGTTGTGTTGTGTTAGTTTATCTTTTGCTGTCTTGTTATATCTAACTATGAGTTTTAAAAATATATAACTTTTTACCATCAGTATTACGCAGGCAGAAAGTGGGCAATTTCTCGAAACTAAAGCCCCATACATGGTCCGTACAAGTAAGGACACTGATTCCGGCGCATTCTCCACGGCACGGGTGGTCCATCATAAGACATGTACAATATAGAAATTACAAAACACTTTAGCGACACCAGATCATTACGCCGAAGTCCATAATCAATCTTAAAAGTATTAAGCTCCTCGCAAAATGCGTAGTATGATGGCTAAAATACAATTGGTTATAATTAAAATGTAAGCGTTACGACTATTAGCAATAAATGAACCGCTAGATAGCGGTTCTTCATAATTTTATTAGATAATAGATAGGGCGTTGTAAAATTAAACTTTCTTTCTATTAGTTAATAGAAAGGACGTTGTAAAATTAAACATTGAGCGTTTTTTCCACTTTTGCCACATTATTCGCCGTAGTTGGTATAGTCAACAGCACGTCAGATTACACAGCTGTCAAATATCTGTAATCGATTGTCGACCATAACCTTGTGCTTAACACAAGGTGTACGGAAAAAACTGACAGTAAAATAATTCCTTGTGCGTTTCAGAGTCGTACCTAGTTTTCAGTTGTTAAATTCGATGGGATCATTTTTGGTTTATCAATACCAAATAATTCTAGTAAATGAACTTGGTTATTTACGTTAATTTTAGATACCTTGGGGCTTCAATTACCCCTGAAACGGAGTCACTGCTATAACACAGAATCGCAATAAGAAAACTTTAGTCAGCAAAAGCAAACAGTATCCAACTAAATTGAGTTATACAGACAGTATCATGCATTAATGCCGACCCTCTTATTCAATTCTCTCCAATTGATAGCGGCCGATGATTTAATTTTCCTTAATACATTACGTCACTGTACTCAGTGTAAGTACCTATTAAAATTGCACATCGTATACTTACGCATGTATACTAACTAACGAATGCAGAATGCATAGCGATGATTGTAAACAATTTTTATGGGCTTGTTTACGCCAAGGTTTTTGAATTATGGTGGCGTTTCGATTTGAAATGTAGGTATGTACCTATGCTCTAAATTAATTTAAAGTAAAAATTTTAAAGGTTTTAAAGGGAGGTTTAACTTATTGTACTTGTTTTGTTTACTTAATAGGTTGGGGAAAAAGTTTCTTCACATTTTTTAAGAAAATTCAAAACATTTTTTAATATAGTTTATTTACATTTAACTAAAGTATGTAGGTACCATTTTGTTCGATAACTTTTTGCCATCTTGTAGGTAGGGACATGATCCCATTGCTATAGAAATTTTGGGACTTCTGGTCAAAATACCGCGACAAGTGGTTTTGGCAGTCCTCTCGTGATGTTGACCTGACACTGCCTAAAGAATTCTGAAGAGACCGAAATAGGTGGAAATCTGAAGGTGCAAGGTCAGGACTATACGGCGGATGCATTAACACCTCCCAGCCAAACTCTCTTAATTTTTGCTGAGTGGCTAAAGATGTGTGAGGTCTAGCGTTATCATGATGAAAAACCACACCCCTTCTGTTGATTAATTCCGGCCGCTTTCTCTCAACTTCTTGCTTTGATCTCATCAGTTGTTCGCAGTAGAGTTCAGAATCGATGGTCCTGCCTGGTGGTAACAGCTCATAATGAATAATGCCTTTCCAATCCCACCACACACACAGCATCACCTTTTTGCGAGTTAACCCGGGTTTCGCCACAGTCTGTGAAGCCTGACCGGCCTTTGACCACGACCTTTTTCGCACGTTCTTGTCGTACGTGATCCACTTTTCATCACCAGCTATCAGCTTCTTCAAAAATGGTTCGGTTTCATTACGTCGTAATAAAGAATCACAAATGAGTACACGGTTCATTAGCTTTCTTTCTGTGAGCTCGTGAGGTACCCCAATGTCGAGCTTTTTTGTGTACCCAGTTTTTTTCAAATGCGCCAAAACTGTTTTGTGGTCAATTCCCAGTTCTTCAGCGTCGTAACTACTGACATGCCGATCTTGCTCCACTTTTTCAAAAATGACATCCATTTTATCTGTAATAGGGCGACCAGAGCGACGTGCATCTTTGACATCAAAATTTCCGGATTGAAAACGCTTAAACCAAATTTGTGCTACTCTCACAGACACTGCACTAGGTCCATAAACATCGCAATTTTTTTTCGCGGCTTGCGTTGCATTTTTACCTTTTTTGTAGTAAAATTTTAAAATGTATCGAATTTCTTCATTAGATTCATTAGATTAAAATTTAAACTTTCAATGATACCAAGACCAGCCAGATGATACCAAAACTAGCCAAAAGACTTTTTCCCCAACCTAATATTATATGTTGTGTTAATTTTTATTTTGTGGCAATGAGTGCCACAACATAAAAAATATTTCATTAGTAGGTATATACCTATGAAAGTATTTTAAGTGATATTTATTGTAATAATTTTATATTACCTATGAATAAAAATAATCTGTGTATATAATAGCATTAAACTGTACGTATATATGTTATATATGTTACATAGTCTCTACTATTCTAAAAGAGCTGTACGAGGTCAAGGATCAAGTTAGTTTACTAATGGTATTACCTACTTTAAGCAATTACTTTGACTAAGAACTGCGGTTTCTCAAGGTCTACACTAGCAATATATGGTATGGTATAAGTACTGGTCACTATTATATTATTAAACCTCTTATAATAAAATAAAATGTGTGTAGTAAATATTACTCGAGTTGGATGACTCAACTTTGGCGGTGACATTTTCTAAAGAATTCTAAAATATTTCACCACAGATTAGAAAATTGTGATGTGATAGCTTTTGTTTTACAACCACTAACATTCTGATATCATAACGATGCAATAACTGAACATAAAGCATTTTCAGCTTGTAATAATGTTTTAAGAAATTATTGATGTAAAAAAATTCGTCTACAGTAAGAATTTTCAATGGTTTGTTTTTTATTCTCTCTTCGTTTGCTGAAGTAAGTATTGAAAACATTGGTGACGAAAATAAATCTACTGTAATACAAATTTTGCCTACTTTTGCAGAAAGAATATCAAATTACAGTCTGCTTAAATATAATAATTTATTGATTTATTGAATAATTTTTTGATTTTTCACCATGATACATAAATCATGGAAATTAATAAGCAGCTGTAATAAAAAGAATAAAGGCAGACCTTAAGAAATAATATCATGAGTATCCTGACATGACATGACATATGGGTGATATATAGACAACGTGAATCAGCGATTCACGTTGTCTTTTTTGCATTTTGTGCATACAGCGAGCATGTACAGTGTTTAGTTAACCTTGGAGTTTGATCTAAAACATAAAGTCGATTGAGAAATTTTGACATATTGTGGTAGCCGTTATTGACTGTACCTATGTGTTAAATTATTACAATATTGGTCGGATACTATCGACGTTCCTCTTCTCATTTCACGTCTAGTTTACTCGACTACGTAAAATTTGTGTTTGATTGTTTTATTAAATAGAATAATATAGTGTCATAATTGAGTATCTACGTAACTTACCCGATTATGAGCAACACTTTTATGTAGCTACGGATTCCCACAACTAACCGATTACTAACCGATTACTAACCGCAAAATTGTTCATTAAATCTCAATGATTATTTTAATTCTACTTATTTAAAATAACATTGGTCCATCAATTATGTTTATTACTTATTGTTGGTCTGTTATTTAAAGAGATATTGGTTACCTACATAAATATAAATGATCTCATTTCTTAATTCATATTTATTTGGAAAACGTATGACATTGTGCAATGACTTTGCTAGCAGTGCAATTACATTTACAAGCTGTCAATTTAACACAAAGGGATTTTATTTTAATTTGTTTGAATTTGTACTTTGAGCCAAGTGTAAGTGTAATTTTTTGACCTAAGTAAGTATAAGTATCTGCCTAACGCACTCCTATTCGACTGTCTTCATTGCAATGGTCGCAAAACTTTGATCCTTTAAAACATCGCTTAACACATTATATAACATAGTTTGAGAAAACATAAGTCGCGCATATGTTTCTCCGAAGGGGAAGGCAGAGGTATATTAGCACCCACTATCGCCTACTATGCTAGCCTTATGTAAAAGGTGGTGAGTCTATTGCCATCTATTGGGATCGTAAATCGCAGAAGGTATATTAGATTTGAGAATTCTCTATACGGACATGCCCGCCAGACATGCCCGCGCGGTCATTTGTATAGGGCAGACTGATTGTGACGGTCCTACACTAGGCAAACATTGCATAGACCTAATAGAAGCGAGATTCGGCTGGCATGTCTGCAGGCATGCCCGCGTGCATATCCGTGTAGTTGAAAAGAAGAACGCTGCTACCTATTTCTTTTCGCTAGAAAAAGTTCCCACGCCTTCTTCTAAGATACCAGCGATAAACATGTGTTTATATAACAAGAATATTTAGAAGAATGTCAGAGGATTTGTTGATATGCCTTGTGTACTATTCCCGAACGTGACTTTACTTTCTCATTCTGCGCCCTATAGGATATAACGACTAACACGAAATGCATAAAACTGAACTGTGGCTAGCTATAAAAGTTCCTTAAGGCTAAGGGTATTCAAGATCACATTTATTACGATTGAAGGATAAAATAAACTATGAAAAAAAAGCATCACGCATGTCAAGTTTCTATAATATTTCAACCTTTCGATTTACATTTGTGTTGTTTTTCCGTCCTTCTTAAGTCGAAACAATTATCACGAGGTAGGCATCGCCTTAAATTTTATGAATTTATCATTCACAAATTAGGATGCTGAAGATGATTAGGTAACAAACAACTTTTATAATAATAACCTATTGAGATTTTACCCCAAACTTATATTTTTAATTACTTATTTCACGACCCCTTAGTGCACAGTAGTACCTTCTATAAAGAATCTCTTTAATTCGGATATCACTATCACGTATTATGGAATGAACGTGACGTGAGAGAGATGTGTAGATCCGAAATAACAAAATTGGTTCAGGTTGAGGTTGAATATCCTAGCCTTAAGTGCTGAATGCACTTCCTTAGAATAAATGACCTCTATGTAGGTTTGTTGCGTGCGATAAGCATTGATCGAACAATCAAGTGCAGCCGTTCGCTTCCCGCTAAACTTTTTAATGCTAGGGTGTGTATAAATATCGCTGCAACTTACTACTGCTGTTACGGTTTTTAAATCGTAAAAACAATCTGAATTCAGTGCTACAGAACGGAAATTCGATGTCGTTTTCAGTAGCTAATAGCTAAATCAAGTTTTTCCATTACCTAAAAATTTTTATTAATTACTAAAAATATCAATACCTCATACCTTATTAATTTAGCAGAGAAGGGTATTGATTCAATGTCATCCCAAAATTTTTTTCTACCAAACGATGAAGCATACACTTACAGGAACATTAATATAATTTGATCCAGTCATGCGAAAATTAATGGTCGCATTCAGATGTAATTTAGGTACGATGATTGGATACCCTGGATGGCTATGAATCGAAATCCAATGTGCACCATACGTGGTCATGCAGTAGTAGAATGCTTTCACCCATAAAGTTGCTTAATAATAGGCGATATGAGTACACGTTATTGGAATGTAACTACTTAAATAGTAATGGCTTTCTATTTGTATGTTATCGATTCTCATAATTTTACGTGTTTTATATTGACACTACTTTTCAATTTATTTTTATTGTGGTCCATTTTTATTGCTTTGCTTACACTTTTCGTCGTCCATCATTGGCATAAACCTCCTAAAAATTGTTATCTTAATATATTTTAATTTTTTATGTATAGAATAACATAAGGTACAACTTGGATTATATTATGTGCCGTGTGGTGACGGCAGAGTAGAATACAATTTTCACCTCCCTAAATCTCTCGCGGTGTGTCGTACAAGGCGACTAAGGATACATCAGTGATGAGGAATGGGCAGCAGCGTTCCTCTTATACCACCTAGTAATGTACTGCGACTTTTGTGCCCGATAAATGGCAATAGCCTCGCCAGCTATTACATGGGACTTGACATAGTTGGCGAAACGTGGTTGCTAGTTTACCTTTGCCTACCCCTTCGGGGATATAGGTGTGATTTATGTATGTATGTGGATTATATGAGAACATTTCTGTGTGTATTAGCTAATCCAGGCTATTTAGTAGTAGGTTATGTTTCATCAGATGTTGTTACACACATACACAGTGTGTAACAACTATTTATTATTAATAACATATTTCACTGAACATCCAATCTACCTTTATGACCATCGTGATCATGAGCCGTAACAAAAGAAACAATAAAGTAACGCGGGCGTCGGTGTAATAATTATTTGTTATGATGGAAATAAAATACGGTAACTCGATAATTTGCGTTGTATACGGGAGGGCCGTTCGTGCATCACGCCCAATGCCACCCAAAGGTAATAGCTGCATTAATTTGGGGGATATTTGACTTCGTAGCGTGTGTGTGTGTTCTGTCAGTAACATTGTATTGCATCCACAACAAAGTGACTTGTCCTTGTGCACGAATAATCGGCTGTCAGATGAAACGTGAAAAAACAAATGTTCGATAATTGTGGCTTCAAAAATTACCTTAGTGGGAACGCATCTTAACGATAGGGTGGTCAAAAATACCCAGTAACTTAGTAGGAGTAGTTAGAAGCTTAGTGAAAAAGATGTTTAAATAATAATTGTTTGAAAACTTTTCCGAGATTTTCTTCCATTTCTTCTTCCAAGTCTAGATTTAAATGAATTTTTTTGGCATTAAGTACTCGCTTAATTTAATTAACGTCTCTGAATGCGGCAGTTAGGGACCTTTTAAAGGCCGTTAGTGAAAACGGGAATTAAATTCATCGGTTAATGTGTGTCTGTTTAATTTTACATTTAGTTTGTTCGCCTTTAAAAATAATAGAGATTCCAAATAACATTTATGTTACTTTCTACGAAAGCAATATCATAATTACTAGCCATAATACCAATTATTTAAGCGCATCGGTTATTTAAATAAACTACAATTATCACAATTAATGCCTTATCATGGTCCGTTTCAGTTTGATTCGTGGTGCATATTATTGCCTGGATAGTAATGCAGTCGGATTGATTATAAGTTCATAGTGTATCAGTAAGTTGTTATCAAATTATTTTGAATGTTAAAATGTTATGCAACAAAACACACCTTTGCGCCGATGTTACGTATCCACCCCTATCTTTGAATGGGGTCGAACCCTAATATCTAATCGTAAAGGGAGTGTCCGCTCATCACTTAACCACCGGGGCAATGAGGGTAATATTCTCCTAAAACCATTTCCTGCTACTCCAAATGTGAAACTACTCTTTGGTCACGCATCTAACAATCTCTTATCAATAATTTTAAGAAACTAATTTTATCACAAAAACATAGAATTTTTGTAAAAAAAAGTCCTAGCAGAGCGTGGTTTCGATCCACGGACCTCTGGGTTATGGGCCCAGCACGCTTCCACTGCGCCACTCTGCTTGCCGACACGGTTGGCGAAATTAGGGTTACAACCTTAGCTGAGGCTATTTTGCTCTATTAACGACTTCGGTATTTTGTATCATTTATTGTTGACGTAAGTAATCTCATAATGGATTAAACGATTGAAGGCGTTTTAATTAAAATCGTTTTATAGACGAATTATTTTTTGTAGACTGCGTAGTATTTATTTAACACTTTTATTTAGATCGATCAAAAACATAAAGACTAAGTACCTACTAATTATTTGCAAAATATCTATTTAACAAGACTTAAAGAATGAAATTACCTACTAAATACTGCCCAGATTGTATAGTACCTATTTTTTTGAACGTTTTTGAATTAACATTTTTTTTGTATTAGGTAAGTGATGTCTCTGTGTATGGCTGTAAGTATAGAACACGAGGGTATTTAAATTTACTCTCGTTGATAAATTGAAATAGTTCGAAATTCGAAAACTAGAGCAGATTGTTTACAGGTGTGAATAAAAACAAAAGAAACGCAGTAAAAATCCTGTACCAAAATCTCGCGGTAAAGTTAGATTTTGACCGTGACGAGGCTGGCACGAGACCGTGACGAGGCCGCGATACCGGGGACTGTGGTAATTGGACACATTAATTAATTGCGGCAATCGTGGAAAGTTGGTCCGAGTCTCTCATGAGAATTTATCTATTTCATAAAGAGGTATTGATTTCCTACCATTCTTTATGTGGGAATTGTTGCTCCTAAGATCTATGAAATTAGTTGCACTCGAAACTTATAAACCAGGTGTAAAAACAAATGAAAAATACGATTTTTTGTGATAACCAGACGTGTTGTCATAAGTACCTACACTGGGCTGCAATGAAAACTGGTAAATAAAACCTCAAAAGTAGATTGTTCAATTAAAATAAAAACAAATGTGTTTAAAGATAGAAAAAACAAAAGAAAGGGTAAAAGATCAATATAATTTTTTTAAACTTTTCACTGACATCTATTTCTTTATAATTTATTTTTATTTTTTCTTATAATGTTCTAATTGAACTTACTTGTCAATTGTGAATCAGACCCTAAGTCCCATATAACAAGTTATAAAACCTTTGATTTTTGTTCCCGCGTTACTATTTTCTTCAAACTCATTTGATTTGATAACATAATTTCTACTTTGAAGCTCATTGTACCTACTAAAACTTCACTCGTTATTATTCTGGCGGTAGTTGAAGCATTTACTTAATTTATTTTTATCTCTATTTTACATTGCTAATTACATTACAATGCAGTAAGCCTACGCCTTAATTAGGTATGTAAACTTCTTTCCGGTTTTTGGTGTTATTAAACGTGACGAGGTGAACGACATTTGTTAACTTATTGATAGTCTACATTAAAAAAGAAACATGCCACTCATGCAACTTTTAAATTCGTATTTCTGGTATGTACGAATTTTTTTAAAGTGCCGTTTACTGGGTATTATCCGCTACTGATGCAGCCGGGACCAACTGCTTAACGTGCCTTGCAAAGCACGGAGGACCTAGATTTATTTTTGGTCACCCATACAATGACCAATACAATGAACATTGCTTATTATACGCAATCGCAAGCCGAGTGCGCTATACTGCACCATCCTCTTATCTAATAAGGGAGATAATCCAAACTTTTCCTTATCTATCTAAGAACAACGAATTATTTTTCTCCTACTAACATTTTAATTTAAAGAAAGCCTTGCTAATTTACTATAAATCTAAATGGCCACGTAAAATGCATACTTTATTTAATGCTATTGTTATGTACAGGAGATCGTCCTGTATAATCTCCAAATCTTATTACACCGTGACAACAATACTGCGCCCGGCAGCGATTTGGTGCGTGAAACAATTTTTTCTTGGGCCCGTATCGACCGCTTATTGGGCGGATGTCACGTATGGTGCCCTGTGAAAGTGCCGCCACACCGTTGCCAGAATAACATTGCTAGGCAGTCATTTGGTTTCCCCGTTACCAAACTAGATATTGTGACGCACCCCGTCAACGCCGAATTTTGTATCTGATACTGTATTTCAGAATGGTTTATCTCCGCTTTGAATATCTGCTAAGAAGGAAGAGGATCGATGGATCAGTGGTACCCAAATTCAGCCTGATAATGCCGAAATGAACCATCGTTCGAAAACCTTAGTCGTCAAATGGGCGACTAAACATTTTTAGGCTAAACATTCTCCAAGATGTTGGTATAAGTTGAAATTTTTTTCCAACCAATCTGGTTCAGGGCCTGTTCTTACTGGATCTTTCTGTCGTCAGCCAAAATCTTGGGGCAGTCATCATTACCTTTTTACAATGTCACCAACCATTGCCGTGGGAATACTTCAATTCAAAGTACCAGAAAGTGAGCAACATCGCACGCGGAGTAATGTCGGCGTTAACTATCTGTAAAACTTTAGGCGTTTATTATAATTATAATTAGAGCTTTGATATATTTCTCACATCCACATTCAACAAACTTTATGCACAACTTATAATTTCTAATTTGTATTTGTATGTCTATTAGTGACAGTTTATAATGTCATATTGTTTTTGTTGCTAATATTTTTGAATCCACTGTTATCCGTAAGGGAAATGTCAGGTGATTTCTAATACAAATATCTTCTGATCACACACAGCGTAGTATTTTAGTAATATTAGTTACAGCACTAACTAAGATTACTAAAATAAACGCATTTTTTATTATTATTTACTAACATAGTTGGCAAAATGCCTGTATTAATACCCCTCTCCTAACACTTTGAGAATACACGGGCGTAGTTAACGCATGTAACCCAATTACTTAAAGAGTGTGAATGAAGAATGGCTTGAGCGATATACGTAATACGTAAATACTTCCTTGTTTTTATGGAACCAACAGTCTTATTCAAAACCACACGTGCCCTTCGGTGTTTACACGAAGATTACCTGCAAGTGGAACATCGTTCAGCGCCGCTTACACACCTTATCGCAGTTACTGCAACTTCGTGGTCCGAATTTATAACACAAGGTGATGTAACACGGCTTTATAAAAAATGCCAAGCGCGAGCGCGAGTCGCAGCTGCTTGTCTAGGTACAATAGTAAAATTACCGATGTATGCATACCGATTATATGGAATATTAAATTCGAGTAAGTCTTATTAAATGACATAAATCATGGATGTACACAGAGTGTAAGGGAAGATGCACCACAAACGAAGTCAGATGATAGTGCTATAACAATTCTCAAAACCACTGAAGCAAAAAATATGGTGGTGCCGACAACATAACGTCAATATAAAGACGTATTACGTTTTCTATTAACGCGGATAAATTGTTTTCCCTAAAGCTGCCGCACGTGGATTGACTAAAACTCACGAAATCTGACGTCTCGAAAAAATTCGGAACGGGAGGAAAAAAGAGAACGATTATTTATTTTTATTATGCACACGGAACCCCGACATCTGGAGTTCTGCACGACTAAGCCGCAGTGAGTTTTTACTGATTTTACGCTGTAGGTAACCATCAATCATCAAAACTCTTATCAATAAATTTACCCACTCCGCTTCCGCCTCAGCGTCTTCTGAAGCTCGCAATGTTGGCGAATTGAGTTAAGATGGCTGCTGATGGAATTATTTACACTCTAGTGGTTCGAGAGAGCACACTCGAGCCAAAAACAAAAGAGGCGATTAATTTTTAAGTTTATTCTGAACGTTCGACGGTTATCATTATTTTGTTTTTATAAGAACA
Source organism: Cataclysta lemnata (assembly GCA_963931975.1). NCBI lineage: Eukaryota > Metazoa > Arthropoda > Insecta > Lepidoptera > Crambidae > Cataclysta > Cataclysta lemnata. Next base: position 9,041,797 of record OZ008341.1, on the reverse strand, counting down.
ATATATATTATGTTAGAAAAAAATATTACAAAGGAAAATCCCGCATCCAGGACGTAATTTTTCCGACCTCGTCTCTTATTCATATAAACATTTGTATTAAATAACATAAACATAAAAATTGAGTGGTTGTTACTCAAGAACAATTTTTTATGTCTGTGTTCATCGTAATAATTTGCCCCTACCAGGATTCGAACCCGGGACCTCTTGGCCGATAGTTAGCGATCTCACTTTTCTATGAAATCGGCCGTCAAACACCACCAAATATGAGGATATTAAGAAGCCGAAGAGGATGATAATTTATGGATTTATTGTTGCTCTAGTTCCTAGTGCTAAAGCTAATGAGATGCGTGGGTGTGTGGCCATGTTTCAGAACCAAAAACGAAATCTAAAAATTGCTTCATTAATGACGTTTAATTTGCTCATCAAGCGCGTTTTCCTCGTTATAAATTAGACTGTTTTGGTCAGGAGCAGGCGAAGCCTTATTTTAATTGGACTAGATTGCTTTGTACCGAAAATACAAATGGCTATCACTGTACAATAGACAGCACCGTGCCGCGGTCAGTTGGAGACTTGTATGTATCTTATTACCGTGTAAAAAGATGAATAGTCTTGTGACTGGTGTAGCGTTCGTAATATGCGCGTGGTTGTACTTAAATTGCGATATAATAATCGATGTATCAAAGCTATCACGTCCTAGCCGACGGCAAATTTGAGCCAGTTTTCCCAATAAGCACATTTTTGATATAAATGTCTTCGCTAAGACATTCAATTAATAATGGTCCCTGGTTTTAATTAACGTACTTGCGCTGTGTATCCGTATCTGCGTAAACATGTCATACCAATTAAGGCAATGATTTATGTTTGTTAATTTACTAATCGTACTATTCGTACGCCCACTGTTACCGATGGAGATAGTAATGTTGCTATTAAATATCACCTATTAATGCATTCCGTACATTTTGCTACATCATGCAACTCTCTCATTAAAGCTAGCCGATCGTTTAAGTAGATAAACTATGTGGGCTATTTGCGGATCGTCATTTTTTTGTATAGGACTCTTGAATAAAGCGGCTTATTACAAATTTGATTTGCAGCAAACGGTACTTGGGAAATAAAAAGTGTAAAATAGCTTAAATTAAAAAAATATAGCTCCTGTTATTCATTATACTTAATGTCACTTGTGGTCGGCACAGCAGAATCAGAATTACTACCTTTTATATCTTAGCAAAGACCATTACTTGTACTAAATCTGACAGATTCTTATATGTATTATTAATTTTAACAATAATCAGCAAAATATAGTTTTTTACGATACAATTCTCATTTGATTTTAATGAAACAACAGAGAAATACTAAGGTATTCGATGTACATAAAAAGGTTACATGCTTTAATAGATTTTTATTTGTACGTTATATAAATGTTGGGAAAATTATAACAAAGAAAAAGAAGTCTAATAATTATTATCCCGATGCAGGAATCGAACCCGCCAACTCCTATATCATTCGCCCGACCAGGGCGTTCATCGTTCATTTAGCATGCATCAGGATAATAATTTATTAAGTAATTTTTAAAATATAAATATTTTTTTCTTCGTATACAATCTACACAAAAATTAAATATGGTAGTAAAAATTTAACTTTACCCAAAAATTTAGCTCGAGTTCACCAACACGTGAAACGAGCGATTATTACCTAACCGTCAGTTTTTGACATTATATCGTATGGAAGACCTGTAAAAAACTGTCGGTTATCTTATATTGCTTGTTTACGTGTTGGTGAACTCGGGCCTTAACAAGGCCATTTTTATTTATAACCGATTAAATGCTTTACGAGCTTATGTGTGAAGCAAGCTATGGTACTGAGAAGCTTTGTCAACTTCTTTCGTCACGCATGACATAGACATGACAAGATCGTTGTCGGTAGGTACACATTCCTCGTAAATTAATAAAGTGTGGCTTAAAAGACAAGTGTAGCTTTTAAGGTACCGCTTAAGACACAAAAAGACGAATAGAGCGCTCATTCTAAGAGAAAAGTTAGAAAAAGTTCTAAAAATTATATATAGTCTTGATGCGAGAAGAGTAGAATACAATTGTCACCACCCCAAATCTCTCCCGTGGGTGTCGTACAAGGCGACTAAGGATAAATCAGTAATGAGGAATGGGCAGCAGCGTTCCTCTTATACCACCTAGCAAGGTACTGCGACTTTTGTGCCCGATAAATGGCAATAAGCTCGCCACATATTACATGGGACCTAATATAATTGGCGAAACGTGGGTGCTAGTTCACCTCTGCCTACCCCTTCGGGGATATAGGCGTGATTTATGTTTGTATGTATGTATTGATGCGAGAAGAGAACCCGCGTGCTTTTGCAATCCGGGCAGATGCCTATACCACTCGGCAGAGGGCTATAATTTTTCGAACTTCTTCTAACCACAATTTTCTTTGTACAAATTTTCATAATGTTCAAAATAGTACTTACACTTTTGACGGCTGCCTTGGTCGAATGTTGGGTATTGGCCAAGAGGTCCCGGGTTCGAATCCTGGTAGGGGCAAACATTGTGAGGACCACAAATGTTTGTTTCCGAGTCATGGTTGTGTATTGTTTATGTAGTATATTTTCAACATTAATATACATAATTATATTAAAAAATATGTCCGTCATCAGTATCCATAACACAAGTGCTTAGGTTACTTACTTTGGGCTAGATGATAGGTGTGAGTCTAAAAAAAAAAATTTATTTTATTTTAAAATACACTTTTTTTTTCTGCAACTATCCCAGTTTTGGTACATCAACCTCAATATTAAGCACTATTGCAAAGATTATGCTATTTTCACTCTGTCAGTCCATCGTACTCGAAGTGTACGAGTGTGTAGTGTTGGAAATGCATTCAGACTATTTATGTTTTGGCCGCTCAAATTGTCCATGGTGGAATTAACATTTAACATTATACTGCCTTGAAGCGAAAAGAATTTTAAGTTTACTTTCAAAGGAAATATTGTCAGTCATGTACAGTATATATTTCAGAAGAGTGACTTGGGGAAATTAGTTGAACCACGCTTTTGTGCGTGATTACGAAACAAAGGCCGACCGACGGATCGCATCAAAAGGGCCGCTTCCGTTGATTTATCGTCTTTGGTTTAAAGACAGCTCGATTGCAGAGCTGTCCGAACCGTGGGGAGGTGGGGCCACAATTAGGAACGTTTAGTTAATTTACACTTTCGTACTCGCCAATACTATTAATCTTGCATAAAGTTTTCTGCATATATTTTCGGAGTATGCCTGGTTAATGTTAATTTTTTTTTTTCAACAATACACTGGTGAACTCTGACAATGACCCGCATTTCTAAAACTGTTAAATACAGGCTACGGTTACGCGGTCAAATATGGTTAATAATTCCTCCAAACTGCCTTCAAACAATTTTTTCCAGGTTTTCAAACATTTTTAGACTATGAAAATGACCTACATTTTAATTATTATTTATTAGTTATTGTTTACATTTGAAAATGTTAGGCATTATTACTAAACAGTGAATCATAAATTTTGAGCGATACTAGGAAGAAATTTTTGAACTAATATCATAGAAACCCTTCGATTGCGCCAGGACATCAAAAATATTTTGTTTTATACTACACCACTGAATGATTTGCCTTATTTGCTACAAACAACGCAACGTAAAATATCACTACCCAGGGACCTCTCTTGCGGGTGTCGCACAAAGGAATGATGAATGGGCATCAGCGTTTCTATACTACGATTAACATGCCAGACAAACTTGACATAGCCTAGCATAGTGGAATGTTAATAGGCCTTTGCCTAACCCTTTGGATAAACCTGCGTGATTTATAACATATTTGAGGAGAATTTCAAAGTCCTCATAATATTTAAATGATTTTTACCGTGTTTCCCTGTTATGACTTTACATTATCAAAAAAAAATTATAAATCACGTCTGCTCCTAAATATATAGTTGTACTGAACTTTATTTGGCATATTGATAAACAACATCGAAATAATTAAGTTATATAAGATGAGAAACATGTCAATAGTTTTTAATTTTTAAGCTTAAGAACTTAAACCTCATTATTCCGATCGCAGTGCGCTCGCTCAGCAGAATTTGGAGAAATAAACGTGTCCACGAAATAGTGTTGAACAATAGTTAGCAACAACCGATTGTAGCGCTTAACGGTATTTACTGTTAAACGGTTATCGCAAAGCACCGCAAAAAAGTGCCGTCGCAATAACTTTTCACAATAAAAGTGGAAAAAGTAATAAAATAAATTCGCGTCACGGACTGTTTAAATTTCTAAACTTGTTACGCGAATAGATAAAGTTGCGCCAACAACAAATCCTTTATTCATACCCCACCGCAGCCTCAACCATTCAGCACTTCTAGGTTTAAGTAACAAAGAACTGTCACACATTTTTAAATTAACTTATAAATAAAATGTTCAAATAGTTAAGGAAAAGATTTTAGAATATCAGTGAGGATGGATAATAATCTATATCAATATTATACTATATTAGATTTAATATTACACTTGTAGACGTGGTCAAAATTCCTTTGTAATTTTAATTAATTTTTCTTCTCAGTATTATATTTCAAGGTCTCAATCTTTTTGATACTTATGAGCAAATTAATATTTAAGAACCTCAACAGTTTGTATGTGTTACAAATTGTTGTAGCTCGTTGTTCCAAGTTGAAGTTACAACAATAAAAAAACACATCTTAATAAAATTGGAAACATGCTATTTTTTCTTGTAAAATATTGAAACGACCGAGACCACACCAATCTTTAGTTGAAGGGTTGTCTTTTTTAGTTGTACGTAGTCGTCGGAAGATATAACTCAATCCCAACAGAGTCATTTCCGTAAAAAAAGGTTTGTTGTTACAAGCTCGAAGGAATTCTGTGTCCTTTATTATTACAGCCCTCTTGCAATGTATTTTTTAACGCCTCGTTTCGGCTTAGTTTGTTATTAGAATAAATGATATCAGTGTCACATCGTATGTCTGTCCCCCTTTCCTGGGATTAGAGCAATATGTATTTTTTTCTGAAGAGCTTAGCGAACCACACCATTCCACGTAATGGAAAGTGAGATACGTGGGCGTAACATGTATAATTTCGTAAAAAATCTCAAAATTTTCGATTTTAGCATTCAGAATATACCTACGGCTTGTCTACGTCGTAGCTATATGATTTCTTGTAGAACACAGTAATGGCACAGACCAGTCTTATGCTTATAATATAGAGGAGGAGCTCGATAACGCAGTGGCTTGGCGCACTCGGTTTGCGATTGCGCAAACTAAGCAATTAGTGCTAAGGTCATTGGATGGAATTGACCACAAATATATTATCTGGAGTTTCTCCGTGCTTCGGAAGGCACGTTAAGGCGTTGGTCTCGGCTGCATCTGCAGTCGTTAATGCCCACCAATCCGCAGTAGATTAACGTGGAGGGCCCATTCTCCCTATATTATTCTATCATAGGGAAGGCCTGTGCCTCAGCAGTGGGAACATTAATAGGGCTGCTGATGATGAACAACGTAGTGCGAGAGGCGTTAATACCTGAAGTTTCGCTAAATATTCATATTCTGCATTTTTTTGTTAGTTCGTGATTTGTCTTTTACTAGATTGATTTGATTACCGAATAACCAACTACTTTTTTGCAATTTATTTCTATATTGCGAGGGAACCCGTTGGCTTACAACATGAAGTGTAAAGGTTAAAAGAATTTCGGCAAGTTAATTAGTGTCTTGGTTGGCCGAGCGGCCAGGCACCTGCCCGGATAGCAGCGGACGCGGGTTCGATTCCCGCATCAATACCATAATTTTTCGAAATTCTTTTTCTAACTACCAAAATCTTTGTACTAATTTTTCTGACATTTATATAATGTTAAAATTAAAATCGAATAACCAACTACCTAATATTTAGATTAAATCATTATTTTAATTAGAACGTTATATAAAATTGTGGATAGAAAAAGTTTGTCACATACAAAATAACCATGACACACATACAAAATAACAATAACCAATGATGTTTAGTTGGCCGAGTGGTATAGGCCGGGTCTATTCCCACATCAAGACTATAAGTTTTGGAACTTTTCTAACTACAATTTTCTTTGTATTTCGATTAAAGTATTGCAATGTTTAACTTAACATATATATTACGGTTTTATTAAGACATAATAAAAAGTAAAAAGGTAGTGTTTCATTCTACGTCGAATTAGGAATTGGCTGCCGTTCTCATGAAAAAACAGCTTTCATTATTCTGATGTGTAGCTTTTTCAACACAGTGTTTACGTAGACGCTTTTGAAGTACGTAAAGTGATTCCATTTCCATTGTGAGTAGTGGACACTCGCTTTTGTTCCTAATGGCGCTCTTTTGGGCGACAATAGCGTTTTGCGTAAGTTACAAAAGCCACATTTACCCTCCGGCACTTTAATTAAAAGAATAGGAGATACACCATTTGTCGGAATGGCGGGTTCTCATTGTATTTGAGCACGTAACCAGCTGTTCAATGTAATTTGATTCGAATAGTTAATGGTGCGTGTGCGACGGTTTTATTGTCTGGTGTGTGTGTCAATCTTCCTTTTATGGTAGTGTACCTATGGTTTTTTTGTTGTGAAATTCGTTTGGCACGGGCGCGGGTAGGCTGCTCCTGCGCAGGTGACCGACAACTGCGGCTCGCACGTGTTCAGTGGCGGCGTGCGCATACGCACACGGAGTGCGCTAAGTGCGACCGCAGACACGCGATTAAGTTGAACAACTTTAGTTACATAGTCTGCGGACTTGCATAGAAGACGGTTCTAATAAGCTATCGGCCGATAGTTGGACAACTTTTCAGTTGCTCGATTTAGTTGGAAAGATTATACTATTATACGTTTCTATGACTATATTGGTACGATTTGCGATTTAGTCGGCCAACTTGAAATCGCATGTCTGTGGCCGCCCTAAATGTGATTTGTGGTTATGTTTGTAGCGAACCTAAACCCTACCGAATTCGAAAAGAAACTCGACTCGTTTGTATAAATAAACACACGTGTTTTACTTATACCAAACTCCAAACGTAGTGTTGGTATTGAGTAATACGACTTTTGAAATTCTCAAATGGACGAATAAAGTGCTCCAGTTAATTATAACTAACTAAAGTAACGTGAGCGAACAGACGGCCACTCGAACAGTGGTTGAGCAGATAAGACAGTGGAATGATTTATTTCAGACTCGCTGGTCATGTGTGCTGCAAATGTGGCGCCTGCAGTCTGCGTCTGCGCAGTTATTCTACGCAAATCTTAGGTTGTGAGCTCGTTTCGACTACTCGTTTTGTATTCAATTTAAAAGTCCATTCCTATCGTTCATTGGCCATGGCAGCACTTCGGATAATGCAGATCAATTTAGAGCTGTTAGTACTTTAAAGGAATAGTAAATGACATGGATAGTTAAGTTCTTATTGATGTTTTTAAAGGAATATTTTATTTAGAACATATTTTTGGATGGACATCGACTTTTAAAACAAAAACACGACGACTCAAAAAGAACCTGGAAACATTATGTACACATGTATGTACTGTACCCAAAAATCATACATACATACATACAAATAGTAGGGGGAGTTAGCCTAAGAAGGGAATAGTGTCTAAAACGTTAAATTTGAATTCCGTCACTATCTCTTTGGATGTATAGAAACTATTTTATAATCAACAATGCCCGTTTTAAGCCGAGAGGAAGAAAGGCCAAAGCCGGCTTTATTTTGGGCTAGCTCCCTCTTACTGTTTGAAAGTATTCGAACTTTTTTGATACTGTTCTGAGATAATATTTGGTGTCCATTCAGTACCGTCTCCTGAATAGAGAAAATCTTAATTCCATATCTTAAAATCAATGCGACTACAGATTAAAGGTGGGCACAGTAGCAAATTAGTACAATAAATCAATGTGACCATGGGTCAGACCAGAATTAAAATCCCCCTAGCAATTACAATACAATCGGAGAGGTTATTTCCTTCCCCGCCCGGATCAGACCTACGTAGGTAACGAGATCTGATTTGTAGCTGTCTGTTACAATTTGCTAACGAGTGTAAAACATGTCAGGGCTTTAGCTGATAAAGATCGCGGGCTGCCAGTGTATTTATTGAATGCAAATTGCAACTAGAAGCGCTTGTATCGCGTAGTGGATGGAGCTGGATTGAATGGAAACTAATTGTTTACTAACGTATTGTGCTGCCAACAAAATATATAAAAGCAAGCTTGAATTCTTATAATGATATGAGCATTTTTAGATAGAGGTATGAATGATAATATTCTTCCAAGCCTCGAACCAAATTATTTGAAGTCAGTGAAGTTTCATTTTTGTCGTAGTTGCTCTGTGTTACAGTAGTTATTTTGTTGAAGTAGTCACAAATGGGACGTTATTATATACGCGTTTGACCATCCCTGCAAGAAACGTCTATTGGCGCCTTCCCGGGTTTGCTATTTATTAGTAGGAGTCCGACATAACCTCTCGGACGGCTTACAGGCCTTTATAATATTAAAATGTCATTAATTTATAATTCATTCATCTATATTAGGTAATTGTATTACGACTACTACTCAACTATTTAGATGCATTTGCACTGTAATAATGCCGATTCTTCAGTCACTATTCAATATTTTTACAATACTCCTTTTCACTTATTTGCTTACTACCTGTAGGTTTAGTGTTATCGCAATAGAAACTCTCTCGCCTTATGATAAAAGATCATTTTAATATGGCCTGCTCATAGAGAGTCGAGGAATGTACTATTTGCTCAAGGTATAATGCTTTATCTGTGTTTACCTGCGCTTGCGCCTCGTGCACGCGTCCATTGTATTTTGCGACACCTTTAAGCTATATGTAAGTAATCTGTTATATTGTTGTTTTTAGAAAGCGGTTTCAATGCGATACACAACGTGAATTATATTAAGTGCAGACTAGTTTACACCTAAGGTTCCGTATGAGATTTATGCATGATTTTGCCAAGCGTTGAGATCTCTGAAAATATTTAGTTGGTATTCTATGTTGATCTAATATGGAAGTAACCCTATTATGTAATTATCTATTTTTTACAAAGAAAATTATAAAACTGTATTAAATATAAAACTACAACAGGCCATATTCCTACCGGAATAGACTTTAGCTTTTTCGGTTTTTTTATTTGATTTTCCTGACAAATTGTTAAATATTTGATTAAATATTACAGATCTACTTAAGATTAACGATAAACATCACTAAAAGCTGAACAACTTTGACATTGATATTGTCAAAATACAAGATTTATTTCATCCAGCCAGCTATTGACGAAACCCGGAATGATTAATAAGTATATATTAGTTCTTCTATGCTGGCCAGGGAGCGAACAAATAACGTAGAATAGGCCAGCCCCGAATCATCCCATGGGTGTCGTAAAAGTCGACTAAGGGAGATTGCCCGGTGTAGACCAATAAGCACCTTGGGGCACCCGAATGGTGGAGGGCAAACCACCAACAACAGCATACCCAAAGAGGATTAGTGTCAGGCAGGCGGCCGGCTGTAAAACCTAAGCCAAAACTTTGAGTAGTATGGATTGGAATGTTGTCATTCCAATCACTATCTCCGTTCATAGGTCTCTCGACATGGTCCGTTCCGTCTCTTTTCTATACATTCATTCATCACTAGCACCTTTACGGTGTGATGGATGATATGAATCAAAAGGGAGTGGATGGTTTGATGACGTATGGTCGATATGAATGGAAGAGGAAATACTGCGCCAACCCCAGGTAGACTGGGAACAGGGCAGAGAGAAGAAGAAGATATTAGTTCATAGAATTTTGGCGTTTTCATTTATTTTTTACATTTTATCAATTACTAAAGGCAATAATTGCATATTAACTCGGGAAAAGGGCAAATTACCATTACATTCTTTACTCTTTTACGTATATTTAATATATTCAAAGGTAAGTAATAAATCTAAGGAGTTTTTGATATTTTTTCTATGGAACCATAGAAAGGATAATTCCTGAGCGCAATTGACTTGAATGGGTTCGCCCACCGGTTGTGCTTGTGTCCATTGTGAGTGCGGCTAACGAAAGCTGTGGCCAGGTAAAATTATGTCCGGAGTTCTGATTTGAAGGCTTCGAAGACCATTGAGTCTGTCTTTGGCCAGCTAAGATGCATTAGATTACTAAGCTTAAAGACAGTTTTTAATGGTAATATACCCTCAGCTTGATATATTTCATCGTGCTAAGGTAAACATTTTAACACAAACTACTCAGCTGATCATAAAAAAGATCTTCTCTTCTTCGTTCTAGCGCTTTTCCGGATTAGTGCCATCGCAGGGTCCACTATCTGACTTACTGCCGTACTCAGAGACGTCAATTCACTTTAATGAGTATTTAATGTCAAAAATTTTCATTCAAATCTAGACCATATATATCCCCGGCAAGAATAGCGACTAGTTTTGAATTGTCATTTTTTGACGTTAAGTACTCATTAAAGTTATTTGATGTCTCTGAGTGCGGCAGTAAGCTACTCCACTTTGCCCGGACTTCCGCATCCCGTGCTGTAAGGTCATTCTCCTTCACTAGGTACATCCAGACAGCGCTCCTACTTCTTATCATAAAAAAGATAAAAGAAAAAAATGTTTTCTCAAACATGCATGGAAATGTTGTCGTTATTTTCGAAAAAATATAACGCGAAATCGAATAATTACGGAAAAAGAAAATCAAACCCATTGCTGGCGCGTTTTTTGAATTTGGAACTTCTATTGTCTATCTTGCTCTCTTGTATATTTCTTTTTCAGATGTTTATAATCCTTTTTGCTATTAAGCTGTTTAACGGCACATTTTACAACAAATCAAGTTCTAGCCGAGGGCGAAAGTTTTCGTTGGTGCGGCACTAGGCATTATGGTGGTCGTGCCTTCCTACATACATAAATCACGCATATATCCCAGAAGGGGTAGGTAGAGGTGAACTAGCACCCACGTTTCGCCATTTATGTCAAGTCCCATGTAAAATATTAGTTAACAGGTGGCGAGCCTATTGCCATTTATCGGGCACAAAAGTCGCAGTACATTGCTAGGTGGTATAAGAGGAACGCTGCTGCCCATTCATCATCACTGATTAATACTGAGTCGCCTTGTACGACACTCATGGGAGAGATTTGGGGTGGTGACAATTGTATTCTACTCTGCCGTCACCACACGGCTTAATGGCATATTTTACAAAAAATCAAGTTCTAGCCGAGGGCGAAAGTTGACGTTGGTGCGGCACTAGGCATTATGGTGGTCGTGCCTTCATGAATTCCCGGCGGCCGCTTCCTCTGGACCCGCAACAAAGCGCTGTCATTTCACGCGCCCATGCTAAACAGCCGCTCGCCCGTAGCTATTTGCTCGCTTACATCTGCGGGAAGTGAAGTGTTTACCAAACTTGGTCGGCCCGTCATCAGATATTCATACTGCAGCCTAAAGGGTGATTCACGGTACACCGTGTCGCGACCGTGTCGGGCTCCGGCCGGGACACGGTCAAATATATATTTTTTATCTTCTTCCTATCATGATCCCAGTTTGTCTGGGGTCGGCGCAGTATGTTTCTATTTATATTAATCTATCGGTCAGACCGGCTTTCTCCGGGTTAGATGTACACCCCATATTCTTTTAGTAATTTGTCATTGATGACAATTGCAAATACCTGCTCGTACAAAGTGGTCACGTCTATTGACTGATAGAATCAGTAGTGATACAACACAGCGACTAGCCCTTCTAGCCAAGTGACCAAACTATTCGAACGAATACAATACAAAAATGTATGAAACTGACTCTCTGTATAAGATAGAAAACAAAATGGCGACCGTCGTGTCAAATGTAAGAGAAGTTGTAAAAAATTGGCTTTTGTTCGATAGAAACGTTGTGTCATTAGTCGTTTACCACTTCGCTAGGCCCTGTGAATACACACAAACAGTCCGGTGTAGCATGAATGATTCGCTCGGCCGGCACGGTAGAGATCCCGGCCACGGCACGGCTTACCATGAATCATCCTTTATACGTACCTGTATTGATTGATTTCACGCTTAATGTATTGGCTGGCCGTTTAATTAATCCATTCCATCTCCACGTTACTTTTTATTCTATAAATGTGGCGTGGAACGAGTTGTTTATCTATGGAATTAAATTGTGGATGTGATAAAAATGGTTAATTATAATTGAATGGTTCGATTACATTTTATGGAATGTAATTAATATTTTGCTTTTCATAGAGGCAGATTGCAATACTATTAAACACTAGATTGCAATATATTTTTTGTAAAAAACTATACAATAATTATCTTAGGTAATATATTACTTACTTAATCTTTAGTTTAGGAATTTCATTTAACTAAAGTTTTCCGAGATTTACCCCCGAATACAGAAACGCTTCTCAAATTTTGAGCAGCACTGCTTATAAAGTTAAGTGGACAATACCTGTCAGTATTTGTATGGAAAAACGTTGATTTTGACAATACATAAATGTTAAGCAGGACTCAAACTTTGAGTAGCGTTTCTGTATTCGGGATTTATAGTGCCATTTTGACACTTGTTATTTACATACATACATAAATCACGCCTATATCCCCGAAGGGGTAGGCTGTGGTGAACTAGTTGTTATTTGCTTAACCATAATGTTACAGATGCAAGCAGGAATATAGCTCAAAAAAATAAAACTAGCACACTTTGAGAGAAACTTGTACTAGAAAATTAGATACGTAGCAAATATTTTGCTTCGTGCGAGTGAAGAGTCAAAACGGCCTCTTATTTCTCTAGTCAAATTGCAATAGTTGCAGAAAGCTATTGGACTGGACGTGGTGTGTTCTAAATTTATGACATTATAAGACTCACTGGTTAATGGAGTTTTGAACTGTGTCTCTTTTGTATATAAGAGCCGATACATAAATCCCGCCTCTTTCCCCCTTAGGGATAAAAGGCCTGATTTATGTACCTATGTTTTATACAATAGGCACATAAACACGTCGCGATCATATACATATATCATATTTACAAATGGATCAAATAGATAAAATTGTTATCAATCTAGGTGACAGTATTATAATTTAAACAGTGAAAGACCATGACGATAAGTACGATTTTTTTCCGCAGAAGGATGGCAAGGCGCAGTCGCACGCGTTCCGCAGCAAATCGTTCCGCAAGCCTCGACCCTGCCATTGGTGCCATCAGCCGGTGAACGCGCAAGGCTCCTGTTGTAGAGGTACCACATACTATATTTGTTTCAACACTACATTTTACGGCATACATCAAATAAGTTAACATTAACCGTGGTCACAGGCGGAATGCAGCAGAAGCAGTCCGCCTGTCATCATCATCATCAACCGGGTCATCCGTCTGGTGGCGGGCTGCGGGCATCGAGCGGTAGCTCATGGCCCGGGCATGAACTCAGGAGACGTCAGTCCCCCGGGGGTCTGGACCGCCGTTATAAACGGCGGTGCTCCCCTTCGCCCGGTGGGGAACCCCGGTGTTCAACCCCGGTCTGGCGGCGAGGCCCTCGGCGCGGTCTTACCATGTGCCGGTGTGACTTACCGTGGGGCAAGGCCCGGCTAGGAGCCTGCGAGCGGGCCTCGGCTTATGCCATGTACCCGAGGGAACGGAAGTAGGGGGGAGGGAACCTGATGGCGGGTCGAGGAGATGTCTGTGGGGATGACGATGATGTTGAGTGGTCGAGTCCTGGGGTGTCTTGTCCAGTCCGCCTGTGACCACGGTCGGTGCAACCCGGCTGAAACGCCAGGCATTAAAAAACATACGGTACGAATTGAGTAACCTCCTCCGGTTTTTCGTCGGTTAAAAAGGTAAAAATCATTCCCTCTGGATGAATGAATAAGTATAGGAAATACCTATGGGCACAACCCATCACCCAGTGAGGATGGGGGGTCATAAACGACTCCAAATGCAGCCGGGACCAACGACTTAACGTACCTTTGAAGGACGGAGAAATTTTCAGTCACCCATCCAATGAACGGCCTTAGCGAACATTGCTTAGAAGTGTAGGGAAAGGCGGCCTAAAGCGGGCAAACTGCCTAAAGCGTAATCGTCGTGATTACTACTAACTACTATTTGCCAATACGTAAGGCGGGGTGTGGGTTAAGCTTCTTCTTGGCTCCTTAGGGAGCAGACAACGACGTTAGCGCGAATATATTCATTTTCAAAAATAGAACCCACTGTAAAGCTTTACACTGCAAATATTTTTCTCTTTGCTCGATTATAAATTTATGAGGTCTTGTTTTTCAGTTACATTTCAATTGTTTGTAATGATCAGACTGCCATTTCATATTCGTCATAATATTTGCTCCATATAACGTAAGTACTATAACGTAAGTACTGTCAACAGTAAGTCAGGTTACCACAATATGTCATATTTTTCTCAATCGACTTTGTGCTTTATGTCATAAAAGTTAAGGTAGACATAGGTTGATAAGTAGAAGTTGGTTATGTTTAACAATTTTGTGCCGCAGATTGTACATCTTCACTTGGAAAACTTAAAGCGTTTTCTCGTTGTTTGACAGAGTGACATACTTTCGTTGTATTTACTCATATGGTGGCCCAATAAATGTAGGTAGATTATATTTGTCAGAGTTATGTTTAGTTTTGGTTGTACTCTTATGCAAATTTTTGTATTGTCTTATCGATTCTTTGGCATCCGTACAAAGTACAAAGACGTAACTATTTCAAATGTAAACGTGAAATGGCATCGTAGCGTATTTTTCTTAGAACTGTATCTATATCTACAATTTTCTTCAAATTATCCACCTCTTAATTACGACCAGTTATTACAGACGGTTTGATCTTCGACATTCCGTGGATTAAAAAGATAAACTGCTTACACAGTAAGCCTAACACAGAATATCGCATCGAAATCAAAATTCATACGCTTCAATTTGCGTCCAACAGACGACAGATTCAATGTATTTGAAGATAACGTAGTATTTTCGTGGGTTTAGTTAGTATGGTGAACAGTTAAATACTAAAAAATCCATTAAAAATAATGAAAGTTTCAGTATTTGACGTTCTTTTTAACTATTGCTTGTTTCACTTTTTATTGTTTTTTTATACCTGTGTTGGCAAATGGTAGCTAGCGTAAGAAAACATAAACATGTTAGAACTGTTTTTTACGTTTACTTTTTATTAAGTATTTTTTGAATATGTAGGATGTATAAAAACCCAAATAAAATTATTGGTAGGTATATACATAGGTAATAAAGACGTGCTCGAAATTAACATCTATTACTGATAACATTCCCATAAAATAAACAAGAGTACCTAACATTATTGAATTAAGGTTATATTTTGCATTGTTCACTTGACAGCGAACATTTCGTGACATTTGGTCTCTCCGTGACCATGGTTCTGCTAGTGATCTAAACGACGGCATGAATTATAGTTAACGAAAATAAAATACGTCCAATTGAAATCCGTTCCGAGCTGCTTCAAATTCTGTTGCTGACAGGAATGCGGAGAGATGCGGAGAGATGCCACAGAACAGTGTGTTTTCACTGGTGTTTTCCCATTGTGATACAGAAAGACAAACATAAATACAGATTTTGATATCGTGGCAAACCTAAATAGAGATTTTGATAACGATCTAGTTCAATATGTCTCTGATTTTCTCGAGTGAAATCGAAGGTTAGGTGGCGCTAAACGAATGAAAACAAGATAAAATTTTCAAAAATTATTGTACCAAATAATTGTAAAAAGAGCAAAAATTTTCCTTTTTAATAAAATTCCCATCCAGTGTTAGGTACTGCATGAATCTGCCGATATTGCCAACATTACTGACACTGCACTATTTGTTTCAGTGTGCAAATATGTCTGCCATGCGGCTTGCGAGAGTAAGGTATGTATGTACAATATATACGGTGTCTTCACCTTGGAACTATGCAAATAGATAACAAAGGGGTGTTCAACTAAATCATTTACATACAACTAAATATGTATATCAGTATGCTTTGAATCATCGCCTTACAGTTGCGCGTCTTTTGGCCTTTTACTAAGCTTTTATTGTAATATTTGGATTCCATCGAACAATTACACTTTAGCCAATTTGGAGTTAAACTAATTATCTACTTACTCTCATTTTACACGTTTAAAGGAACCAGCAAAGTGAACAACCAAGTATTCAATTAACTGTGAAGGATGCTGAAGTTGACGAAATAATTAAAACAAAATGGTTTTATTATAAAAACGTAAATTGCCGGCTATTTGGTTACATAAAATTTCTTCATGTTGGGTTATCTGCGATGCACCATCGCTATTAGTCTTGCTCTATTCTTACTTGCTTATAGTACATTTTACTTCTATCCTTCTTTTTGTTTTAACTTATTATTTCGATAGATACTCTCTAATCACATGCATGCACATGGACTGGTTCAATTTAAGCGTTCTGTAAGGCTCTTTTTGGTAGCGAGCCTCCCCCGGAAAATGAATACATTCATCAGCCTAGGTCCTTAAAAATAAAAATATATATACGGCTGCCTTGGTCGAATGCTCAGATTGCTGGGTATTGGCCAAGAGGTCCCGGGTTCGAATCCTGGTAGGTGCAAACTTTGTGTTGACCACAAATGTTTGTTTCCGAGTCATGGTTGTGTATATGTTTATGTAGTTTATTTTCAACATTTATATACATAATTATATTAAAACATATGTCCGTCATGTAGTATCCATAACACAAGTGCTTATGCTTCTTACTTTGGGCTGGATGATAGGTGTGATATTTATTTATTATTGATTTATTATTATTGATTTATACACATTGTTTTATGTATATGTACTTAGTGTTCTCTGAGTCACAGATAGACCATTTTTTTAATATGTTTAGAGATCGTTTTTCATAATGGGGAAGAATAGATCCGATTTTCCATAAATTGGTGTAGTTGTACACAAAATTAAGATAGTGAGTGATATAACTATTCGTTTAGTTTAATAAATTTTAGTATTCATGAGTATTGTGTTTGTTTGATAACCTTCTGTTCATGATAATCATGTAAGTAGAAACCTACTTAGTAAAATACTCGACTCAGGGTGTTATTTATATAGCAGTGCACATAGAATACAGACAGCAGTTTTTATACACTGGCACCACCATCAACATTTTAACTATATCAGTGCAATGTGCAATCACAGATATAACTAATAAACTAATATTTATTTTTTAATATACAGTTGTGATTTTCCAAAGAAGTGGAGCCATCTAGTGTTGCGATTTCTTGGTGGACCGATTATGAACTTCGTCACGCATGCGTAGTAGAGCAGCTTTTAGCGTTTTGTTACTACCATCTTCGATAGATGGCGCTGCTTGTCTCTTGTATAAAAGCTCTCGCTACATGAAAATGTATAAAATTAGTAGGTACCTAGTAATTAATCACGAAAATTTCTGGATTTTTAGTTCAATTGAATATAATAATAACATACATACATAAATCACGCCTATATGCCCAAAGGGGTAGGCAGAGTTGAACCAGCACCTACGCTTCGCTAATTAAGTTAGGTCCCATGTAATAGGTGGCGAGCCTATTGCCATTTATCGGGCACAAAAGTCGCAGTACATTGTTATTGCTAGGTGGTATATTAAGCCCATTCCTCATCATTGATTTATCCTTAGTCGCCTTGTACGACATCCACGGGAGAGATTTGGGGTGGTGACAATTGTATTCTACTCTGCCGTCACCACACGTCTGAATAATAACATATATTACAAAATATATGTTTGTAACATACTACTATATTAACATCTTTTAATTATGAAACAAGTTACAGGTTTGGGTTTTCATAAATATATGAATCCCTTTAGAATTATGATTGCTTTTCAAAACAACGAAAGCACTGCATGCAACAAACCAGGTCAATCCGTATAGTTTCTACTCCATCAAAGCCGGGCGCGGGAATTCAACCCACGACCTTTTAATGTCTACTGTAAAACATTCATCGCTCAATCACCCCCATCGTAATATTTTACAATAATGTACCAGCTAAGTGGCTACTAACGCACTATCCTTTTCAAGCGTGAATAGTAACCAGTCCCTGCGCAGATAACATCTTACGGTACACTAAACTTCATTAATAAAACTTCTATTCAATTCGAGTACAATGTTGCCATTACTAGCGGTATTGTGAATTTCGTGACACAGACCGGGCGTTTGGCATTCTGTAAGCGGTTATCCGGCTTATTTAAATTTATTCATAAAATAGATAATAGGCCCTGCGCTTGTAGGAGCTGGTTTGATGACAATCACGTGTTTGCGGGTCACGCTTCCATTGTTCCGTGTCCCGCCAAAATTGGACTTAAGACAAACAATGCACTCTTATTATAAAGTTAAGAGGATATTTCAAAGAAATTGGCGTGTTTTGACTGTCTTTTCTCAGACACTTGTTGATGTTATGATGTTTTAATGTCATTTACATAGCGTTTTGTGGTAAACATTTTTGACAAATGAGGTTTTTTTGGTAATTTACAAATTATAGTGTTAGGGACTAAAAACGATTGCTTGAAATGGCTTTCAGTTGAATTATTTTTCTTCGCTCTCTACTCCCAAATTATGTACGGTGGGTGCAGTATGTCTTTTGATGCTAGTGATGACTGAATGTATACTAGAAAAGTAATAGAAAGGATCATATTATTATTTATCATGAGACGGACGAACTGAAAAAGTGATTAGGATGACATAATCATGTGCTTTACGAATTGCCGAGTAAGTAGAAGAGTTAATTAAAATCGTTAATTAACTCTACTAGGAGACCTGTTTAAGGTGTTTTACTGGAAACGCACCTAAATGATATGTGCAGCTGCTAAAAAAAGGGTTGCTCTTATATACCCACACGATGTAAAAGGGGTTTTGGGTGAAACATGTATTCTGTTATGCCGTCATTGCGGCAATAGTCTAATCCAAAATAAGTTACGGTCACATTTCTGCGTCAAAATCAAAATGTTGGGCATGTTATTTCTTGAAACCGCCCTTGCTCCAAATGCAATGCAGAAGATTTCTGAATTGGTTTGTAGTTAATTACTCTTGTTTCGTCGTCGGCCAAGTGTGGTTTCTAAAAAATTGTGTTCTTTTAATATGAATCAAGTTCAAAACGCTCAAGATATTCAGAGATGCATTCATTTGCTATGATCTATTCCCGTACATTTGATGTCCATTTGTCTACGAACATCTCACTAATACAGCACCAGGCCCTCCATGTGTTCCCATATTTTGATCTGGGACTGCATAAACTCATGCGTTAGTTAAACAGACAGTAATGCTATGTTGTTGTCCCTTTTCTCTTGTTTAATTCAACAGATGTTTCGTGATTCATCTGACGCCAAGTGAAATGCTGTATATGACAGCAATGTGAAATGACGTAATACAGGATCGTACATTCGAAGATGGCTGGTACGAAGATATTACTTACTATTAGACACAGTATGTACCAATTCGCACCAGGCCAGCGTGGTCGGATATGGCCCATTCTCCCATAGGGAAGGGTTGCGTTAGAACTGCTGTTGGGACTTTGACGAGCTGGTGATGACGATGGTGAGAGTGTAGCATTTAGTAATTTGAAAAAAATTTACTGCTTTTGATTTTATTTATTTATTTCATAATTGCGTTACATGTTACTTAGTGACTAAAACATAAACATAAATTTAGAAGTACTAATTTTCACATGAAGGCATAGCAGTAAAAATATAGAAAGAGGGGCAGACATTTATATTATAATTTTTTTATCTTCTAGGTATTCAGTGATTCTTTTTACTAAGAATATTTTAAGGATTTTTAAAAATTTATTTAATTTTTTTTCAGCTTTTAAATGTTCCGGTAATTTATTATAAATTTTTATTGACATCGGGTAGGGACCTGAGCTGTGTAAAGTTAATTTTGATCTTATTTGCAAAATATTATGTTTATATCGCGGTGTGTTATGTCGGGGTGTATCTGTAATTTTGGTATAAAAATGTGGGTGTTTTCTTACAAATTTACATATTTCTAATATGTACAAGCACGGTAATGTTAAAATGTTGAGATTTTGAAAATGAGGTTTTTTATTTTAATTAACTTCAAACATCATAAACAAAACGAAATCAATCAAAGTGTTTTAAAAACCGTGTCTATATGTCACCATCGTTATCACTAGCTCTTTTTAATGGGGCTACCGGGGCACAAGCCTTCCCTCCAAATGGAAGAGAAGAATATAGGGAGAATATAGGGAGGACACCATATATGGATTTTTGGACATCGTGTTTAATTCATTCTGCATTCTTCATTGCGGCAATGTGGGCGTCGGTCATATCCAATGTTGAGGCGCTTGGGGCGTCAAAGTGACTTATATTTTGTGTCAGAGCTTTAAAAGTTTATGGCGCAAGTGCATTTGCATGGAAAATCGAGTGTCCCGCCCGCCACTGCCAGTTACAAATACGGACATTAATTAATACGTTGCAATGACACGTTAGACATTGAAGTGCTAAGAAGAGACTCATTCTCCGCTCGTCATCCAAAAATCATGTTTTCATTACGTAACTGCTATTAGCGTCATTGCAGCAATGTGTACATTATACGGGCACGCAATAAAGATGAATTTGCTATGCTCTCATAGAAGACATAATAATCATTAAGATCGCCAGTAATATTCGGTACTTTTGAGTAATGAATGCTGAATAGGTAATAGAATTGAGTAACAAAATAACTATAAGCGTAATCAACATGCGGTCATGCCGATTAGTGTAAAACAATCTACTCAATATCGTAATGCTGCTTTTTAAACTGTTCCCGAGGAGTTCGAAAGGGCGCAGTAGGATAAACCCCCCGACACAGGAAGGCTGAGCTGAGGTTCTCATCTTTAGAGGTACCCATCCGATTCTTAGCAGCGAGGCTCCTTCGGGAGATAGCGGACTCCAATCTCTGTGGTAGCGAGACTCCTTCGGGAGATAGCGAAACTCCGATCTCTGCGGTAGCGAGACTCTTTCGAGAAAACCTGCCGTAGAGAAACTCTTTCAGGTATAGTGCTCGAATGCTAGGGTCGAGAGAGGAGGACCCCGAAAGTTTTAGCTTCCCCAAAATACGGTAGAACAAAAGGGGGAGTTCTATTCTCATATAGCTATACTACTAGGCAAGTCTCTCAAATTGATCGACTTCTATTCCTAACATGTTAACAGTACAGTGAACAATCGAGTGAGCCCAAGCTCATGAATGTAGGTGTTAACAATTTTGATATTTTTCTTTATCTTACCGACTTGACTTTATCTTACTCTGGTGCTCAGAAGATTCGGACAAATACAAATTTTCGCCTTACTACCTTTATAGACTCTTGCAAGCAGCTACTGCAAGCAAACCAAACAGTTATGTAGGTAAATGCATAATAAGAAGTGCTTATCTCGCGACTCGGTTGGAGATCTTGAAATTCAAGTCGGGCCACTCGCCGGCCCTTGGTAATAGATCATTATTCATGTACTTCGGCCCGTTGACAAACTGTCTTATCTTCGGTGCCGACACTTATATCAGTTTCACCGCGCCTCTTGACGTCCGCTGTTGGCACCTAAATAAAAATAAGTCCGTTGATCAATTGCGTGGAAAGTTAATGTGGAAGTCCGTCGCAAGTGCTTCGGCGGAGTAATTGTCGAACTTTATGTGGATGCAGACCGCTCGGGACCGTTATTTGCTTTTTAAATGTAAATTGGATCTTAAAATGGCTATAAATTTCAGTGAGGCGTAGGTGTCTGACTGAGACCTGTAAAAACACTTGGAGAATGTAAAAGAGAAGTTATTAAACTCACAATTGTTCAATTCTTTGTCGTGTAAATTAATAAAATGGAGAGTTTTGTGTATGACGGCGAGTTTGGCCGAATGGAGATCGTTGGCTGTCGTCCCGGGTTCGAATTTAGACATTTCTTTTCAAGTTATATTATTTGTTATTGTACTTTTTGGTAAATTTTTAAAAACTACACTTAATTAAAATCTATCTTTCTAACTGAAATCTAGAGTGATTATTTTCGTAAATAATTTATGATATCCACTTCTGCAAAGTTTTCATTCATGCCAAAAATATAAGATGTGACGTGTCGGTAAAAGACAGTTATTGAATGATGATTATTACTGATGACAACTCCTTGTGTGGTCAAATTAAAAAGAGTTAAATAACGCATCAGGTACTTTAATCTGTATAAAACAGACATATAAAAAATAAAACAAATAAAAATACAATGGCGCTGTAATTCAAACTTGTTTTAAGCGCTGGTTGAACATTTTGTAATCTTGAAAATATGAACATAGTACAGGGGCCTGTGTCCGCTCTTGCAGTGATAGTGAAAGCTGCTATTAAGCTTTATAGGTAACACTAATATATCATCCCCCGAACACAGAAACGCTACTCAAATTTTAAGCACTGCATAAATAGTTAAATGGACATTACCTGTCAGAATTTGTATGGAAAAACGTCAATTTAGACAACACTTAAATGTTAAGCAAGACTCAAAATTTGAGTAGCGTTTCTGTATTTGGGGGTAACTTAGTATAATAGCAAGCTTACAATGTTAGTTTTTAAAAATGAACTTTTAGTTTTTCGGTTAGTCGGAAAAATAGTCGTTCTATCCTCAAACATAAATAATATTTTTAACAGAACTATTAGAGCTAACTTGCAGTACATTAGAGGCTTCGATATTATTTTTTATTTCTCTCATACAGAAATCATGAGTGTTTTTAGCACGACTACTTTTGCTAGTTAAAACATATCTGTTTAATATGGCTGTAAAACGTGAATCGCATCGTTATTCTCATCTACTAAAGTAAACACACAAATTGTCGTTTGGCAATAATTATTTTATGGTTGAGGAAAATAAACAAGAAAAATTGCAATGCAAAAAGATTCAAAATGTTTGTCGGGCCCCGGGAGTATGCATTGCGATTAGGGCGGGATTACACGACACAACAAGCCCTATATCTGACACGATCAGCAATACCAATATGTGTTTTTTATGCCTTGTTCGGCCGCGCGAATACCGCCTTGCAGATTCGCTGATTATGCGAACGATATGTTTAAATTGGCCTATACATTTTTAAAAGCAAAGAATTTTTATTGCCTTTTATGAAGCGTAATAAAGGCGAGTATTTTGTCTGAGAACGCGAATTTATAGGCTGCTGTGAAATTATAAAAGAACGCTACGTTCCTACTCACTACGAACGGTTTTTGTACAAAATTAAATTTCGAGTGATTTCTTCTGCATCACATCAACCTTGCGACTCGCTATGAATGAGTCATAGCAAATCGTACAAAAAATAATAATAAGACAAGCCGGTACACTAGGGTTATTCTGTAAGTCTACCCGTCACTCTCACTTATTGAGGATACTAGCGAAGTGTGAGACAGTCGGGTAGACCGAAGCAAGAGCAATCGTCTTACAGAATAACCCGCAAGTCCATTCGGATGTTAATTTCCATTTACGACACCAAAAGCTCGCTGTTAAAATTTCACAGGTTCCCCGTGCGGCAGCAAAATTTTATGGAATGCCAGTGGTACGCCTTCTTCCCCAAAGGACTGGGTTTAATGACGTACCTAAATCTGCGGTTCGCTCAGCGATTGTCTTAATATTGGCTGCGGCTATTCTTTAATTTACGAGGTGTTTCAGCGACACGACCGCTCTTTTTAACACGAATATCATAAGCATTGTATAGGTATTAGATTTCACTATTCACAATTACTCTTATTACACTTTTCACTATTCTATTTCTCCGTTTATTGCACTACATTTGATGCTTGCCGCGGCATATATATTTTTCTTCTTCTTTTTCTTGCCAAGGGACCGTAGCCAAGTGGCAATCGTTTCATAACGATAACGTGTCGAAGTTCGTCACGATCGGTCATATTACTTTGGTATCTATAGCGTCTTAGCTTGCGCTACCGACATAACTAGGAACTTACGAAGACGATTTTGGTCACGTGATTTCACGACGACCTACGTCAAATCCCATACATTTTGCTTTATCGAACTTCGTTATCTTTGTCCGTATGTTACTTTGTCTAGGCCCCCTGTTCTTAGTGTATATGTGGTCCGCTGTACATATTTTATTCTGTTTCTTGTCATGTTCTTGCCTTTCTAAAATGATTTTGGGTAGGTGTTTTGACAAGTTGCTTTTTACCAGTCCTCCCAGGGAACGCCATTGTTAGTATTTTAATAACTACAGTGCAAGGGTTTCTGAGCCTAGAAAATATCCATTATCACCCATGAAAGGGATGGCAAAAACTGTATTCTGCTGGCGCGACCCCGCCTACGTATCTGCAGTTAAGATACCTAAATTTAAATTATGGACACTCAAATTTCGTTCTATTTATAAATAAAATTTAATGTGCTCCAGGGGCAACGCCCGGGCCGTAGTATAATTACTGACACTACTTATTCATAATGTGACATGGGCCTTATTGACGAGTAAAATATTATCAATGAGCTGGAAATAATCGGAATCGGTTGTTATTCAAATACAGTGGGCATGTTCTAATGTATCTGTGATTTAATAATAAGTTAAGTGAATGTGTCAAAGTATTACAGCATATTTTTTTAGTATTTATTATATTTACATTTACATATCCATTTATAATTGCTGTCCTGTGGTGGAGTAATAGCCGAATACAATTATCACCGCCCTTATATCTCTTGCGTGTGTTATACAGGGCGACAAAGGGTTTTAAATATAATATATAATGAGGAATATGCGGGGTAGAATACTATTATCACCACCCTCTCTGTATCACCCGCGGGTGTAATGTACTCTTAAATCTATTGCTTGGAAAGGATTATGAATTTTATATTTCTATATATTTTTTTAAAAGATGCCTGCTGTATTTTAACTATTAACCAACAATGGGACTTAAGCAAGCAACTGATATATTTGTTAATGGATCACTGGACAAATCGGTCGTAATTGCTTTCCACTCGTATTAAATGTAAATTTCATTATTCTTGATAAATTTTCTTATGGGCAGCTCAATTTGGAGAGTTCGACGTTGATGGATGAAAGGTTTTATGACAAAAGCTTTTGCCCAGAAGCAATATTACTGTTATTATAAAAGTTTGACCATTTGCTGTACAGTGAAAGTCAAATATAACTTGGCGCAGTTTGGGAAATTGGGATATTCTGCGAATTAATAAAAGGGAGCTTGTATATCCGGGAAAAGGACGGGGGTGGCATTGCTTTTAATTTAGGCGAACGTGTTGACGTAATATTAATTCGTATTTTGTTTGTTTTTAATTAGACGTAATTGCTGTTTCGGGGATTAATAAAACTGGTTGTAACTCCTATTGCTTGAATTTAACAATACGGAACAACTTATAGTATATCCAGATTACTGTAAAGTATATCCAGATTATTGTAAAGCTCGTAGTTTATATGAATTAAACAAGAAATAATGTTTTCTTATATTTGCACGAGCACTAAAAATATAGGCGAGTCTAATCCGTATAAGTGGTTTTATTTTAAACAAGAAATGTTAAAAATTTTATTAGAAAAAGTTCGAAAAATTAAAGTCTTGATGCGGAACACCAACCTGCGTCCTCTGCAATCCGTGCAGATGCCGATACCAATCGGCTATAATTTTTGAACTTTTTCTAGCCACCAATTTCTTCTTTAAACAAATTTTTCTAACTTTTATATTATGTTCAAATTAAAATCAAAATAATAAGAAATATTGAAAAAGGCTAGAATGAAAATTTATTCTGCTTACAAAAATTGTTTGACTACTTAAAAATATTATGCTATTTTAAAAAATGCGATTTAATCTTTTGATAATCTTGCTTTCTCAGAGAAATAAAATAAATTAATTTTATATGAAACTCAAGGTAGTGGAGATTAACGTCAAATATTTTTCTTAATGATACAGTCTGAGAATTAACATTTCTAACGTTAATTTATTAAATACGATTACAAAATAAAGTATTATCATACCAGGCTTCCGGAAACTTACACACTTGTGTCACTAATCTAAATGTTAGTATCTTTACATACATAATTATAATTTATAATAAACCACGGTATGCCGCGGGAGAGATTGCCGTGTTACGACGGCAGAGCAGAATACAAATAGACACCCCCCCATGTCTCCAGTGGCTTACCTACAATGCGACTAAAAACATCGATGAGCAAATGGTAGCTAGCTTAGGTACAGTTTTTGTTTTGAGAAATTAGAAAGATTACGCTCGATTCCTAGTCTCTGGTTTTGCATGCGAAACAAAGTCCACAAAAACGAAAAATGTAGAGTAGCTCGGAAGGCGAGTTGAGCCGATGATCCCGGCTGCATGTCTGCCGTTCTAAAGATAAATATGCAGTAAGCGATACTGCATTTTTCAGTGTAACAATTTTTAAGGATTTAGTGACAAAATCTTGGCTAAAAGTTGTTTTATATTATTGTATTAAGAAGCTCGATGGCGCAGTGGCTTACCGCACTGCGTTTGCGTTAGCTAAGCAATGGTCTCTAAGGCTGGTCGTTGGAGTGGGGACCAAAAGTATAATAACTAGTTCCTCCGTGCTTAGTGCTTAGGACGGAAGATCTGCTGTCATTATCTAACATCCACCACTCCGCATTCAGCACGCATGATGATGTACAGCAAAGAAATATTCTTCCATAATATTATACATGCTTCTATGACTATAAAAAGGCCAATGATGATGATGATGATTTGTAACGCGAACTGCAGTAGAGAGCGTCGAAAAGCATTACGTAGTACGTGTTACACCACACGACACACGTACTACGTAATGCGACATCTCACTTTAATAATCGAATAAAATAGCTATATAACATCTTGGTAGGGGCTCGGTAGTAGTATATGAATTAAGAATTCAAAACGAATAGCAATCATTCAACTCGCCTCAGCCACGTGCCTCGACGCGCAGAGCCCAAGGCCCTAATATGATTCATTCGCGCCTATATGAAGAGCATACATCTCAATGAACCAAACTGTTATCGTTATAAACTGCGGTTCTGAAGAGTTTGCCACCAAGGAGGTTATAAAACGTTAGGTATAATGAGTAACAGGCTGTTTGCTTAAGTGTTTAATGGTGCGTGACGTCATCGGCGCGCATAACGGCACACAACATCCTTCTGTTTGCTGTCGATTCTTTTTTGTATAAGTCTTTGATATATTAGCAGCAGTTTATCGTGGGTACAGTTCGGCAGTGACACCTCGAATGTAAAGTATGGTCTCATTAATATTATGTGACGTCACGGAAAGGTTAAGGAGTACCTAATAGGTTAGCGTGATATGGGCACGTGATGTAGGTAAAGAGTCGAGATAAGTGTTAGTAGATAGAAGAGGAAAAACGAAAACTGAGAATGCATTGCATGAAAGATGAAAAAGAAAGAAAATACGTGAATGGTAAATTGGCGTGTTGTAGAAAAATATGCAAAAAAGTCATGCCATGTTGTA
Source organism: Cataclysta lemnata (assembly GCA_963931975.1). NCBI lineage: Eukaryota > Metazoa > Arthropoda > Insecta > Lepidoptera > Crambidae > Cataclysta > Cataclysta lemnata. The sequence goes on along the minus strand of OZ008341.1, from coordinate 9,014,381 downwards.
TCGATCTCATTTAGACTCACACACACAGAGAGAGACAGACGGAAGGAAAAAGAAGGAACACCTCGCTTCTACAGTCAGATGGTAAGAAGATCCTCCTGTATTTCAAAATAATGGCTTTATTAGAGCAGAATTAATTAATCAGGGCTAGTAGCCTAATCAATTCGGCTTGTGGCAAAAAACATTATTAAATTTTAATAGTCATTTTGGGAGGTTTCTAAAAGAAGACGTTAAATCATGTTCTTCACTACTGAACGTTTAATTTACATACATACATACATAAATCACGCCTATATCCCCGAAGGGGTAGGCAGAGGTGAACTAGCACCCACATTTCGCCAATTATGTTAGGTCCCATGTAATAGGTGGCGAGCTTATTGCCATTTATCGGGCACAAAAGTCGCAGTACATTGCTATTGCTAGGTGGTATAAGAGGAACGCTGCTGCCCATTCCTCATAATTGATTTATCCTTAGTCGCCTTGTACGACACCCACGAGATTTGGGGGAGAGATTTGGGGTGGTGACAATTGTATTCTACTCTGCCGTCACCACACGGCATACGTTTAATTTAATATTATAATTATACTTTTAAAAACTATCAACCAAGAATTCATATTTTTCCGTGTTGATGCTACAAAGTTAACACAGGTTGCGTGTAGCTACACCACCTGAAAGCTCTCTTTAAGTACTAACGCATGCAATGTAAGGCTCAATAAAATTTATATTGGGGTGGTAAGGAATGGAAGCGAATTTTTGTATACCAAAGGGTTTTATACTGATTACCAAAAGCGCAAAGACTTATTTGGCTTATGTCTAGTTTGTGCCCTATGTACTTGGCATAAGTCATTTTATTATGAACGATTACTCTTCCATTGCGTACCCGCCGCAATGTAATTTGAGCCCAAGAGACATAAAGAACCATATTAACGGTGTCAACACATTAATTTTACATGCACTTTTAACGGCCGGCTTGGTCGAATGCTCAGATCGCTGGGTATTAGCCAAAAGGTCCAGGGTTCGAATCCTGGTAGGGGCAAATTTTTTTTCCCGTGTCATGGTTGTGTATATGTTTATGTAATATTTTCAACATTTATATATATAATTATTATGATATTAAATATATGTCCGTCATCTAGTATTCATAACACAAGTGCTTAGGCTACTTATTTCGGGCTAGATGATAGGTGTGAGTGTAAAAATATTTATTTATTTATTATTTTATCATACATACACGATGATAACTATTCATCCTCAAAGGGATGGGCTTCGGGGATAGGTATTTTAGTTGTTAGTTTATACCAACGCTCACATTTCGCCTCATCAATTTAACGTTTTACATACATACATACATAAATCACGCGTATATCCCCGAAGGGGTAGGCAGAGGTGAACTAGCACCCACGTTTCGCCAGTTATGTTAGGTCCCATGTAATAGGTGGCGAACGTTTTACAATTTCAAATTTTACGATACAACTTGTAAGTAATTACAACTTCCTTTGATTTTGATGATTTTCAATTGTTCACCTTTGAAGACTTCAAAATTCCGTTCATGACAGAAACACCAAGATGAACAATGGAGGTATTATAATAGACAGTTGATATTAAGAGGTCGTTCAAATTTGTTATTAAAATTAAGTAATTTCGTTCCGAGACACCATTAAAGTAACTGAATTAAAATCGACTTAGGAAACCGCTCGGTAAACGTTCGGAAATTTTATTCCGGCTAAATTTTAATTAAAATGAGAGCACGGTCTCCGGAAAGAAGAAAATTTAGTCTCGTCTCTCGCCATTATCAATACGCTTTCGATCGATCGAATCGACATGTGTCACGAAATTTTTAAAACTATGTAAGTATTTAGTTTTAGAATTTAGCCTGAAAGAATGAAAGCAAATTACAATTCACAAAAAAATATGCCATTTCATACATTCCAGCCGACGTCATTTGAAATTTTGTAAGGAGCAACCGTTGGAACAACCGTTGAAAGGAACAACAATTTCAGAGTTATATCCGTAGTGAAAGCCGCTTCTGTATATTGTAATTATATTATTACGCTTTTACATGAATATTGTAAATAATAAATTTTGATCTAGGACACAGGCAATATATTTATATAATTTATTTAAATTTAATTATTAAATAAATTATTGTCTTCGCAGAGTCGTCTAACATTTAGCTGAGTAAGTGATTTACTATAGGGGAAGGTGGTCTAAAGAAAGAAAGAAAGAAAGAAAGAAATACATTTATTGACCTCGCTTAATAGTATAGGTACAATTGTAGATTACAAGTATAGAAAACACAAATAAAAGGTAAACATTATAAGGTCCATTTTAACGTTGTGCGAGGCCAAAAGGCCCGAGTCTCAGCATATTTTGCTACAGTGGCGATGAGTCCATCGACACAGTAGCGCTGGTATTCTGACTGAGCCTTATTCAATACAGTCAACTAGTGAAACAGTACCGTAACTACAAAAAACAACACAGCTAAATCTAACACAATAAACAACACATATGTACAGTCAGCATCATATGCCGATCACCACCCTAGCCCTCTGAGATAGCGCATGCGCAGTAATAATCGCCATAAATTTGTATGAGCAGTCGTGACAAGGTACTAAAGTGTTAATCCACTCATGACGCTGATCGTACCCAAAATAAAACATAAACAATTACTATGGACATAAATAAATGATTGATATACCTATTCAATATACAAAATAATTGCAGCTCGCCAATAAAATTCATTTGGCTGTATGGGTAAGATCCATTTGCCTTTCTTTACAAAAGGAGGAACAAAAAACAAAACAAAAAAGAGAAAAATAAAAACAAATAAATGATGACGTTGGTCGTTGACAGTTGGCACATACTGTATAGTCTATGGTGAAAACCAGTTTTTTACTGCCATGCCGCCTTTCCAGTACCTACATGGTTGGAATTGTTGGAAACTGTAATAATTATTGTATTACGCTGAGGTATTTTTGGATAGGTCGTAGAGAAATCGGATAATTTAGCCGATTAAAAACAGTTTAGCCGCCACAATCATCGTGAAAAGAGCGCAAACTGCCTGAAAGAGGGTATTCTCGTGTACAATTGTACAATAAGGCTTTTTAGGAGCTTTAGTTCCTTTTTACCTAGGAGCAGACAAAGGGGCTGGCGAGTCCATCCATAAATCCAATTTAATTTTTTTTTTATTCACGAACGTATATTGTACTAACAAGAGAGAGCCAACTCAAGAAAAACTTGGAAACATCGTGTATTCTCATTTTATGCCATTAAGACTTCTTGTTGTAGGAATGCAATTTTCAGTTGAATTTATGAAGCCAATAATATCTATAAATTTTCAAAATGCTTTTAGGTAGTATACTCGCTCTAGAGCACTTTCCCCTACTACGATAAGCTCTCTCTCTTACCTATATATTAGCTTAAGGTATTAACGTCAGTATCAATGGCCTCTGAAAGGCCTTGCACCAGTTCCAAATACGTTGGACCGTCCTCGAAGGCCAGTCGCAAGGCCGGTAAGCTCTAGTTATAATAAATACTGCAAATGCAGCGGGCGACAACTTGGCAACCGTCGTGTTTTTCTCCGTAATGCAAACGGGTGCATAAAACTAAACGGTCCCGTAATTTGATCAAAATTAAACATACATACATACATAAATCACGCCTATATCGCCGAAGGGGTAGGCAGAGGTGAACAAGCACCCACGTTTCGCCAATTATGTTAGGTCCCATGTAATAGGCTCGCCAGCCTATTGCCATTTATCGGGCACAAAAGTCGCAGTACTTTGCTAGGTGGTAGGTATAAGAGGAACGCTGCTGCCCATTCCTCATCACTGATTTATCCTTAGTCGCCTTGTACGACACCCACGGGAGAGATTTGGGGTGGTGACAATTGTATTCTACTCTGCCGTCACCACGCGGCCATCAAAATTAAACCCTGCGTTTAATGGTAACAAGTGGGTTGGATATTAAATAATGTATGTTGTGATTAGTTCTCATAGTTTTTTGTCAACATCATCCCTTTGATGTCTTTATTGCTCGGGACTGGTCTTCCCTATGGATGCAAGAATATAGGGAGAATGGCCCATAGCACACCACGTTGGCCGAGTGCGGAACATTGCTTAGTTTACGCAATCCTAGATCTAGCGCGGTAAGCCACTGCGCTATCAAGCTCATAATATAGCTATACCCTTTTGTGTTACCAACCAATAAAAAATACTCAATATATTTTACGAAGCGCCAAACAAATGAAATTGCCATCAAAACAAAAAGTCGATTAGGTACACACTGTTCAACAGGAATGATCATTTTCGTGTTCATAGAAGCCCACATATTTTTCTAATACATTAATATTGCTATTGTCTAGCATGCGGTGTTAATTGTTTATATCTGATATTGTACGCTTTTGTCACAAGAGTGTATAACAGTGTATAACATTAAACACGTTTTTAATAAAACACGCCGTCTTAATCACTTTTTGTAATAACACCATTAATTACTTACCAACTCAATCACAGATTTTAATTAAAAACTTACAAATTAATGGTCCAAGAAGACTGTCGAATACCTACCATCTTCCCTGTGGAATTAGGTAGTGGTTAACTCAGTTCAAAGGAAGACGAAGAATTTTTAACGAGAAAAGCGAGGCTGCACTTCCTAGATCAAAGTCAATTCTTGATTATTAAGTGTTATTATCTATACTGGCACTGGCTCGACATCGGCATGCGACAAGTACGTGGCTTACTGGGAAGTAACGCGAGCAGGGTAGTCTAAAAAGGTCATCTTACGCATTTCATCTTTCTGGATGCATAGGTTATATGCAATTAATCAAATTAGACCCACTTTACAAATTCTTGTACAAAATTCTCAAATGGTAATTTCCTACACAGGAATTGTTCACCTAAAATAAACAGACTACAAGTGACTATTGTATGATTTGCAATATAATTCAAAATACATATAAAAGTCACGCCTATATCTGAAGGCGCAGGCAGAGGTGCATTAACACTGACGTTTCGTCAATTATGTCAGGTCCCATGTAATAGGAGGCGAGCCGATCTAACGGGCAATTAAATCGCAACATCATCTCAGGAACTCGCTGTATATTGCTACGTGGTATAGGTGAAACGCCGCTGCTCATTACTCATCACGCAAGAAATTGCCAATGTTGCCTTTTTAGACCCCCAGGAGCGTGTCGGTACACAGGGATCACCTCCGGTAGGAGGCTGTGGGCGCCGCGGGGCGCAGGTGCAACGCACGCGCCCGCGCCGGCCGCAGTGCCAACTCGCGCGCCGCCTTGCCCACGCGCATGCATGCGAAATCGGACGCGCGAATCGCGAAAGCTCTCCACTACACACCGACGGAAAGCCACCGCGATAAATCAAATAACAGTGGAACTTAGAGCGGGCGCGGAATCTCTGCAAATGTTGTTATTATGTTATAAATTTCGACATAATGGACTATTAAGATCTGAAGCGGAGGTGCGCTAGTCTTGGGGTGATTACTCTTAATGGGTACCTAGTCTTGTTTATGGTTGAAATGGATTTCGGTGGTTCAGTTGCCAGCCCAAAGTAATACTCTTGTGATGTTATGTATGCAAGGTATTATTTCGATTTAATTACCTGTGGTGAATAGTATGTTATTATAATTATACTTGTGAAATGTGACTTTTAAGTAATATTTCAACTTAGCAAATTTTCCTTGAAAAAGTAGTAAATATAAAATATTCTTATATATTTATTTAAAATTAGGTTTCAGATATTTTTTTGTATTGATAATTAATCTTTATAAATTAAGGACAGCTTCAAACAATGATATTTCTAACTCGCTGTCATTTTCAGTCTGCCTCATAAGTGGATTAACATTTTAGTACTGTGTCATACCAACGACAACGCTTACTGTGCATGTTCCTACCCACAGTATGTATATCACTTATATTGATATATCTGTGTTCCTACCTCTTCGGGGGTGATTTACTTATACATATTGTGACACGGTACAGAAATGTTAATCAAATTTTGAGGCCGACTGTAACTATAAGTAACCACTGATTTTATATTTCAAGTTCAAATATTTACGTTTACAAAATTTACGGGCACATTTCAGGAAACGCTTAATCAATATTGATACTATACTGTAATCGAGCTATTTCAAGTGCTTGCTATATTTTTCAAGGTGACCAAATTATCTTTTAAAAATAAAAATACTGATTGTAAACGATATCATCTATGTTCTGCATATCAGTATTATTTCTCCTTGAGTCACGTATACCATTCCTAATGCGCTGGTAAAACCGTCTATTAAATAAATAAGCGCGGAATTTGAATAACAAGAGCATCCATTGCGACTTGTAGACAAACTAAGATTTCGTAGAAAATGAAACGGACAAAGCCTCGCATTACGGCGAAATATCTGCTCACAATTGAAACAAAATGTGGTTATATGACTGTTTTGTGTTAATACGCGCTAAGTGAAGAAAGTCTAGTGGCGAGACAGTGTACCTACGAGATTGTGTGGTGCTTAAGACAAATTAGAAATAGGTATCAGTGTTGAAGTGAATTATGTATCGGAACGGGCGACTCGTCAGCACCAGTAGCACGTCCACATCCTCGGGTTCTTCTGACTTACGGGTAAATATGTTTGGGATTATATTTTAACAGCCTCTCTCTCCTGAATTCCAAAACGCTACTCAAATTTTGAGAACTGCTTGTAAAGTTAAGTAGACAACACCTGTCGGAATTTGTATGGAAACAAGTCAATTTTGACAATACTTACTGTGGTCTATTGGTTCACCCACCACGATTAGATTCCGAGATCTAGTTCGATTCCCATGGGAGTACAATTTTTTTTAATCCGTTGTTGGTGGTTGAGCTTTATTGTTTGTCACCATAATAATAATGTAAACGGCATTATTGTATTCCGGCAATTTATGATAAAATAACTAGCCCCTCTGTGTTTGAGTATTTATCATAATTTACCAGCAGGCCTCCATCACTATCATAAAAAAAATATAGGCGTAGAGATGTTTGACGAGAAAATTATCAAATCTGTGGTAAAAGTATTAGATTTACAGTCTACTGTTGTTTTTCTAGATTATCGTAGTAATATTCAGAAAATTTCTTTTAAATACTTAATATTATTATTATTATATCTTATAGAAATATTTATTATGTTTTTTTAATATAATTGTCATTTAATTTCCATAACATTTCGTTTAAATCTACATTGTTGTAGTGTTTCTCTTTAAGCACAAGTTGTTGTCGGTATTTTCATTGGCAATCTTATCTGCCTCAGGTATTATGTCCGTCGCTTTTAAATGAGACACTTAACGTATTAATTAACCCTCAATATTAAAGTAAATTAAACCATAAAGTTCCTTTTTAATCAGTTTGGCTCCACTTAAAACAAGTGTTCGATATAATAATGTTTGTATATATAGGTATAGAGGTACCATCATATACCTACTTAGAGTAATGCGGGCAAGATGGACTTCATAATGTTACATTTTAATGTGCTAATTTGTTTTTGGGAACAACATTCTACAATTTGTCACAACCTCTATAATTAAACGTATGTCAAAGACAAATGTGTTAGCTTGACCATAGTTGATTACAAAAAGGATATTGTTTAAGCCGTTTCGTGCAAGGGTACAATGAAACCCTCTTTAGTTATAGAGACAGGCTTTCTTGACCGCTCGCTTGAGCTCATGCAGTTCAATAAACCGAACGTAAGCAAACTTAGCCCGTTGAACAAATAAAATGGTAAGACTCTGCTTTGAAATACGCGGGTCACATGACACTGGCATAGCCAGGGTTACCTGCACTGTGAGCTTTGCACCAAGTCATATATTTTCAATAGATTTCTAACCTTAAAAACCATAACTGACTTTTAATGTAAAATGAACTTAATTTATGTGCATCAAATACCATTTTACTCAATTATCGCACTGCCTGTTTGATGAGAATTATGAAACGGTTAGTTTTTAATTATTGTTCCTGTGTTTAATATGATGGTAGTTATAGCATAATGTGGATCAAAAATTCTACGTCTTGAATATAATATTAATTAATAAAATTGTAGTAAAATTTTGGTTTTTATCTTAAATACCCTATATACAACATAACTATAACATTGTCGATTAAAAAAATTACCAAAAATAGTTACTATATTACGTCAAAATGATAATATCATATCGTTCTGTATTGAAATTGTTGTTGCTTCTCATCACTTTACGCTTTAATTTAAGGCGACATTTATGCATATAAGAACGATAAAATTGTTATGAGATATCAATATGTAGTAACTTACAAATTTTACGAATAGAACTTAGTTATTGCTAAATGAAACGATTATTTGCACGACTTATTTATGCAACACATAAAGTTGAATGGAGACAGAATATCAGAAATGGCGACTGATTCAAGCTCTATGTTTGGTCGGAATGCGCTTGCACGGTCTGCCCTGCGGGCGGCCGGGCAGTACCGAGACGCTAAAACGCATATTACGCTGATATTTACCCCAGCTAATAATAGGTTCAGCTTACAATTTGAATAAATAATTACCGGTTTGCCAATTGACCAAATGCGTCATTAAATCAAGATTTGTTACGGCATAATGTTCTTAACAGTGATTTATTGTGCTTTTAGAACGAAAACGGAACGAAAAAGATTATTAAAAATGTCTTTTGTTTGGCGTTTTTTTTTAATAAAGAAAATCAATAATTTAATTGAAATATTTGAATACTGCCCTATCTTATCAGGACTAATTTTATTTAATTAAATGCTATCCGTGGGAAGAATACAACAAAGTATCTATGTATTGTAGCCTTTTGAAACCTTTTCCTGTAATAATAAATGAAGCATTGCTCACAACAGACATGGAGGTCATTGCACTATAGTCTAAGACGTCATTGATTGAAATGATAATTTTTTTGCAAATCAGTTTAATCTTTGTTGATTCAAATTATTTAAATTTTTAAAAGCCGCCCAGGGTATTCCCTCATACCTTGAGCGGATTTAAAAAAAAGCAATTATTAAAGCTTTAAAGCCAGTCTTCTTTTATGAGGTGAGTCGGAGCTAGCACATCTTCGTTATTTTCCGATTCTAGACAAACATGTAAAGATTTCTTTCTTTCTTATCTGATCATGGATCCTTTCATGCATTTGAGTAATTTAATTATTGTTGCCTTTGTAGTGAGTAAATCACACTTCCCAAGCCGACTGATTTGTAAGCAGCTTTAAACGAACGATCACGACGTAACAATTCTTCGTTCAGAGAGTTCAGTCAGCATTAAAACATCAGCTCACATAATTATATAATTTAAATCATCGCAGCAATTTGTTCGATGCGCACAAACAAATTGCTTTTTAAATTTAAGAGGAATTGAACGTGAGCGTCCCCAAGGGGATCGGATACATCAGCTTTGTCGAATTACTTCGCCCAAACCGGTACGGGGGCTCCGTACAGCAACAATTTGGCGAGCAATCACAGCTTGTTTTGCTTAAATTGCTACTTCCGACGGCCGCTTAACTGATGACTTCAAAATAGGCGATTATGGCACTCTTCTAAATTGAGAGGTTGCCTATTGATATGTTTTTGAGAAGTTAATATTGCCACCACGAACGAAAGAAAACGGAAGGTAGGTCATCTCTTCATTCACATTCATGTCACTTTTCACGCAATCTATCTATTTTTCACCGGTTTTCCTCTTCCTATCCATCCCATAATATTATCGCTCTTTTAGTCACGTGAATTTTGTTTTTTCTCATGTCCAAACCAAGTCAAACTATTCCCTACTGTTATCTCGTTCCTAATTATTGTACCAAAAATTGATACTACGTGAATAAAAAGTAGTTTTGTTTCACATAATACTGAGTTGATTCACATATGACCCCTCGGTTCACCTATTAGTGGGCTATCAAGAATGTAGTTCCGACAGATTTACGTAACATTCCGGCAAAATAGATGGAAGTCTGCGCCCAAAGTCGTAATTAACTCGCGGAACTTGCCTTTGATCGAAACACCTACTGTACAGCAATCCAAGATGATATTATCTTTGAATGATTAATTCTGTATCTAATCGATTGTATGATATCGACGGGCATGGCTGCGAGCGATCCGCGTAATGCACTGTCGAATTATGAATGAATTGGGCCGAAGTAAATACTTGAAGCGAATTGCCAGGCTATGTTGGTAGCGCTTTCGCTCAGAATTTATTTAGTACAAATACAGGAAATTTATACCATCAAATAGTTTATCTTATAGTTTTCAATAAAGCAAAATATAAATGGTTTTAATGCCAAATAAAACAAATATTATGTAATAAAATGTAAATGGAACAATTATTTTAAATACGCCTAGTCTTCTCCTCGTGAACAAGGCTGTAAAGTGATCAATTAGCATAATGACAGCGATGCTCATTAAACTTGTCACCGATAGGATTTTAAATTAGTTAGTCGATCTCTCACGCGAATTCTGTTACATGGAAAAATTGATTGATCTAATTTATTTTAAGCCGTAACTTTGGCAAGAAAATTGGGTGATAGTTTTTAAATGAATTAAAATAAGGTAACCTTGATTACTGGAAAATTCTTCGACTACAATTTCAATCTTGGAAAGCTGGAAATAAAATGCAAAGTTAAGACTCTGTTGTTAATTGGGGTATATTTTATTTGTAAAAAATTGTAGTTCAAATAAATCTTCATAATCATCATCACCAGCCCGATGATTATAAATAGGAATATAAAAGGATTAAGACGCTTTCCTAGTCATAAGTTCTTACCAACATTTCTTAGACATATAGCACCTAATAAATAATTTTTGAACCAGATATGAAATCAGTCACAGTTTTTGTCAATCAAAAATATATCGGAAGAGTATCATAAAAATAATAACCTGCATGTTGGAAAATTTTCTGGTCACTTTTTCTTTGCAATCAGTTTTGCACTACGATAATGTTGAAATAACGAACAAAGTAGAAGTAGTTTAGTTTTCAATATGCTTCTAGCAAATTTTCTTTATACTCACATACGTTCTCGAGATAACCTGGGTTCCACTTTTCTTGATGTAGGTCACTACTACGTAACGGCGTCGGCTTTGTAAATATTTGTGTTTAATGTCGTTATTGAATTGTCCTACATAACCGTTAATGCTTTTATTCAGTAGGTAATCAATTTGTAAGTGCCCACTTGTGTACCTATTTGGATAGTGACTGGGCTTGTTTGTATACAGCTGTATATTGAAAAGATTTTTTGTGTACCTGGGCCTATTACATAAATACAAGTAGGATGGTCGGTGTATGCAGTATAGGTATCAGACATTATAAACACGAGTGACCTAGAGAATCTTTATATTTTTTCTTGTCGCATATCGTGTTGTGAGGACGGATGAAAATACAATAATTTTCACCACCCACCCCTTCTTTTCCCACAGATGTCGTACATTGGCTATATACACTAAGGGCTATAAAATAAAAATATGATGGACAGCGTTCTTAGCACACCAGCTTAGCTACCATACAATTTAATATAACAAACAAACGAACTAATAAAAAATAGCTACTTTGTTGGTTTGTATGCTGGTGAGGTGGAAGCAAGGGGTATACCAGCAAAACACATTTAAACATTCCTAAAAGACCTTGGCTTGTTTAGAATTTTCATAAGTTCTACACTGGAACGTGTGTCTAAGGCGGGTCTCACAGAATCTTCCCGAATATGGCTGGGCAGAGAGAAGTTGGGGTGGCGATGGTGAGTATTCACATATGAAGGTACAGTGAACAGCACGCCAGACTACCACAAAATGGCAAAATTTCTCAATCGATTTTGTGCTCTATTGTTACTAAGTTAAGGTTGACAATCGATTGAAGAAATTTGACAGTTTTGGGTAGTCAGCGGGCCTAGCACGGGGACGTGGACAAGTCTCTCTCCACCACTTGACAGTGTTTTGTCTCTGGATTTAATGGGAGTTAGAGCGAGAGGAAAAGATTTTCTGTCCCCCGAAAGAGATGTGTCCACGTCCCGTGCTACGGGGGCTGAAGTGCCGTTGACTGTACCTCGTAAACATACACAATAAGGTGACAAGTCCCAAGCTGCTACACTTTAGACTGGGGTACCCATTCGCACGGTGAATCCATGGAATGCCTGAGTATTCGTTCATCTCTGCGTAACCTGCTGGGATAGGCGTGATTTATGTATGTAATTGTATCTACATTAAAATAAAGACAATAGTATCTTAAAGCTTATTTATGCGGTCCAATAATCGTGATAAGTGTCATGCGCAGGCTTAATCTGTACAATGCGCTAGTCAATTACGTCTTTAGCGAACAGCGAGTTGGACGACTGTCGAGCATTCAGCAAAGACTCCAGAGTGTGGCAAGTTTTCTGCTAAGAATATGCACAGAGAACAGCACGCCATACTTAACAAAACAGACAAATTTCTGCCGTCGATTTTTTACCTTACCGTTTATAATCTAACGTATAAAATCGATTGTGGAAATGGACGTTTACATCCATAGAGTAGAGATACATTCACAGGGTAGACACTGGAATACTACCTCTAGCTGTGAGGCCGCTCGATATTTTAATCGTCACCCAGTTTCCGGGTGCGACGCCTCCCCAGGAGATTAGGCTCTGTCATAGAATACTTAACAGCACAGAAGGCCCACTACGCCACTGGAATAAGTAGCAGTCTTTGTGCCCACGAAATAAAGAGCAATTCAGATCGCACTAAGTTCAATCTGACACTCGAACGAACCGTGTTGCCTACGCAGTGGCATTACAAGAGTAGGCGGATCTTTGGGCTTAGACAGATAATGTTGGTAATAAACTCGTAAAACTTCCCACACTATTTTGTGATAGTTTTACATTGCATCCGTGTATTCTTCGGTTTTTCAAACAAAAAATGGGCCCAGTGTGAACCATTCATTTAAATCAGTGAAAGTGATATTACATCTTCAGTTGCTAGGTGATTAATTTGATTGCGATAGTGTACTCTCGCTTTATTCATTGATTGATCATTATTTTATGAAGAGAAACAGATTAAATAATGTGACGTGACTACAAAGAAATACGGTTCCTTTCAATTTGTATAGGAGTAGTAATAATGTTTATGATTATTACCAGACGGTCGTCATTGAATTGACCGCATGTTATCTAACAAGCAAAATATGTGATTACGAAACTGCCTCAGTAGTTTTATTGCTATGCTTGAATGAAGATGATTTTTTTATGTATAATTTACTCCAATGATTGGGTGCAGATTAGTTTTGTCATCCATACATACATAAATCACGCCTATATCCCCAAAGGGGTAGGCAGAGGTGAACTAGCACCCACGGTTCGCCAACTATGACAAGTCCCATGTAATAGGTGGCGAGCCTATTGCCGTTTATCGGGCACAAAAGTGGCTGTACTATTGCTAATTTGCTAGGTGGTATAAGAGGAACGCTGCTGCCCATTCCTCATCACTGATTTATCCTTAGTCGCCTTGTATGACACCCATGGGAGAGATTTGGGGTGGTGACAATTGTATTCTACTCTGCCGTCACCACACGGCAATGTAAAGTACACAGTCGATAAAGCATTAATTTGCAATATTTGTGCGTAATCGACGTACTGTTGACTATACAACTGCCAATCAAATTCAGAATTCAAATAAATAAAAGAGTAGGTACAGTGAATACAGGTCTATCGCATCTAACGGGGCGCCGCGCCGCGATTTTTTATTTATGCCGAAAAAGTCTGGAGCTCACAATGCAAGGTCGCTTCGCTCGTTTGCAAAACTTTGTCAACCGCGGGGTAGGTCCGGCAAGATATCTAAACAAGCAATCTTCCAGTCGATTCTTAAAATAGCATTTGATTTAAATAAAAATAAAAAAAATTCTCCGACATGATATCTTAACATCCAATCTTCCAGTCGATTCTTGAAAATAAAATTTGATTTAAATAAATAAATAAAAAAATTATAAATAAAATTTGCCCAACAATAGTTTGGAAACGCAAGAATTTCGCGGTATCAGCGCTACACCGCTGTTTATTTATACCGCAGTTCGGACGCAATAATTCACGGCCGTCTGCGGTATTCGTCGATTGTGTTAGTTTGTTTGCGAGCTTGTTCTCAGTTAACGCACCAACAGTTGACTATCTCGATCCTTTTGGAAGCGAATATGCGTCCTATTCGAATTATCCGAGAGCTCTATTCTGGTTGCACTTGTTCCTTGTAATATTTGTAAGTTCACTGACTTTTACAGCGTGTGACTTGAAAGGTATTTGGAAAATGTTAAATTGCTTTCAGTAGAACAAGAATAGCATTAAAATAATAATAATTATTAGCCATTCATTAGGCCCATTAATTGTTTACCAATAAGAATTTTCTCTTTCTCTCTTATAGCTGTTAGGTCATGTAATAGGGAGAGCGGGAGCGGGAGGATCATAGCATATCATCTACTGCGATCTACAAGCCACATTAATCGCAATATTGCTAGGTCCTGTACCAGAAACGCTGCTGCCCATTCCTCGTAATACATACTTAGAAGTCTTAGTGACCATGCATTTATTCCCATTGTCCCCATAGACAAAGTCAAAATTCATTTATTCATTTCTGGTATGATCACAATACACTTATGAATCGCCAAGATGCTAGATATCGAAAACCCGTGTGTCCAAGAAAAAATAGGGGAGTGCGCAGCATACCTCAGTCTGTAATGATAGGTCTCCCAAACCAGCCCACGCCCCGATCCACAACGAAGCGCCGACCCTGACGCGTTCAATACCAAGATGATACTAAACGCACCAGAGCCCAACGCTCGCAGAACGGCACGCAAGTAGGCTGTAGAGAAACCCACCATTGTCAACGAATTATGACATTGCAGGTACATTGTAAATTATGCACCAAATACAATCCCACAACTCGCCAAAACCGAAACATGCTGCGCACTACCAATCAACCCCACCAACCTACCTATACGGACACACAATTTTTCAATATCTAGCGAAAGATATACGCCATCCGTTCGTAAGCTACCGGGAGGCCCTGTTCTGAGAAGAACGGGCAAGAAACTCGGTCTGGTATTTTCCTCCCTTAGTTACATAGAATATAATCTAAATTCAATGAAAATTGATCAATAGCTTTGAAAGATGAAAGAAAGATCAATGAAAGATGTCAATAGCTTTGACCAAATGCATTACAGTACAGAGGAAATTTATTAAATTCATTAAAATTACTACCAGTTGTCCCCATGCCGACACTTTAGGGAGAGATAGAGTATGTTGACAACTGTATTTTGCTCTGCCGTCATCACGAGGCATAATAAAACGACATTTTAAGACCAATTTAGCAAACTTAGCCCCGTGGAAGTCAGTGACTATCAATCTATATAGGAATATTTTACGATGCACTAAGAATATTCATTACTATCCTAAACTATTACACGGCACTCAAACTGTTCGTTGTTGTATGGTATTTATTAATTAGCCCGAACTAGTTGACGGGTAATCATTATCTTGTGTCTTGTTAAGCGTTTGCCCGAAATAACGGTACTAACAGTAAACCCGTGTGGGTATTGTAGGGTTAGCAAACTATATATGTTTACGACTTCCTAATAAATAAACTTCATATTGACCGCTTAAATGGATTGGACCGCAGCTGTTGTCCTAATAAGATCAAATATAATATTAATCTGTGGTGACGGCAGAGCAGAATGCAACTGTCTCCACCTCCCGAGGGTGGTGTACTATTCGACTAAGTGTTAAGACAGCGATAAGTAATGGGCAGCAGCATTTTTCTTATACCACCTAGCAATACATATACTGCGAATTATGTGCCCGATAGATGGATCTAACTTAATTGACGAAAAGTGGGTTATTTCACCTTTGCCTACCCCTTCGGAGATATAGGCGTGATTTATGTATGAAGTATGTGTAGCAGTTTACCAGCAATGTACCGAATATCATAAAAATAAATATGAATTTGTCGAAAATAATTGATGTTTACACTAATGTACTAATATATTTTTATGGCTCGGTTGCTGGAGCCGTTGAGCCAATAGCTCTTATCAAATGCTACATCATCCAGAATATTCACCGTTTTTTTTGTCTGTAAAGAACAAACAAAGAGATAAAGATAACGATTCTCAAATTATCCGACCAAAGAATCATTTGGCGAATCCAAGTGTTTTTTATCCGTAAAATACGTCGGCCTGCATGTCAAAAATGGTTCTTTAATTATAACAGAGCCGGCAAAAACATCAATACCGCGAACCGAATGACCCGGAACTAGCAGCCGACCATCCGTCGCGCGCGCACGCACCGATTTCGGACCTGATGTGCGGTTTTTTAGTTGCTCTCGTTTTAATTAACTCACCATCTATTTATTTAGGTTATTTATATAATGAAATGATAATGAGTTTCGTTCATTAAATTTAAAAAATATAAAATTTATAAAAAATATAACCTTACGCACTTAGAAATTTATTTTTCATCCCACCATCTCGGAAAAAGCGTTTTTGCTCTTCGATATCTGAGTGCAAAAGCCGTTTTTATCCTCTAGAGGTTAAAGTAAATTTGAATTTAGAACATCGTGTGCAATGAGTTTGTGAATTCAAAACATCATTATACCTATTTATTTCTACCTCCATGGTGCCGAAATTGTCATGCAACCTATTTTAATTTGTTAAAAGCTCAGACTAGGAACTTTCTTGGTGTACTTTTTTTGTAATTTGCTTTGCACGCGCCATTTTCTTTTCACGTCATAAATTTGTTAAAACCTAGGAGTTCCGTGACGGTCAATCAGCTTGGCGTCAATCTTGCTTTAAACATTTTGATCGTCTACAACGCTTGCTGGATGCTTGAGTCAAGCATTTAAAAGCTTTTTAGGTCTGTTTGATTTGTTTACGCTAGCAACGAAACAAAAACATACAGAAAATCAACGTGCTTGACTCAAGCTGATTGACCGTCTCGGAACTCCATTAGGGACGGTAATTTTTATGTGTGTCTGGATGAATGGGTGTGGCTGGGTGGATGGTCGGCTGTTGGAGGTGTGTCTGGGTGAATGGGTGTTTTGAGGGTGTGTCTCGGTGAATGGGTGTTTTGTGGGTGTGTCTGGGTGAATGGGTTTTTGTGGGTGTGTCTGAATGGATGGGTGAGTATTGTGGGTGTTTCTGGGTGATTTGGTGTTTTTTTGGGTGTGATTAGGTGCTTTGTGGGTGTTTCTGGGTGATTGAGTGTTTTTGGGTGTGATTGGGTATTTTGTAGGTGTTTCTGGGTGAATGGGTGTTTTGTGGGTGTTTCTGGGTTAATCGGTGTTTTGTGGGTGTTTCTGGGTGAATGGGTGTTTTGTGGATGTTTCTGGGTGAATGGGTGTTTTGTGGGTGTTTCTGGGTGAATGGGTGTTCTGTGCGTGTTTCTGGGTGAATGAATGTTTTGTGTGTGTTTCTGGGTGAATGGGTGTTTTTTGGGTATTTCTGGGTAAGTGGGTGCTTTGTGGGTGTTTCTGGGTGAATGGGTGTTTTGTGGGTGTTTCTGGGTGAATGGGTGTTTTGTGGGTGTTTCTGGGTGAATGGGTGTTTTGTGGGTGTTTTTGGGCGAATGGGTGTTTTGTGTGTGTTTCTGGGTGAATGGGTGTTTTTTGGGTGTGTCTGAGTGGATGGGTGTGTATTGCGGGTGTGAATGTTGTGGGTGTTTCTGGGTGGGTGTTGAGAGTGTGTTTGGGTTAATGGGAGGGTGTTGTGGAAGTTTCTGGGTGAAAACAGAAACTGTTGCGATTGTATTTTTTTTTCTATTTTGCAATTTCCTCGTTGGGGGGGATGAAAAGTTACGTGTTGCACTCGAGTGCAAAGATTTTTCACCTTGTGCTCTTTTGATTCCCTCGCTATCGCTCAGGATTCTAATTTTTGAATCACTCGCTACGCTCGTGATTCAATTTTAGAATCCTTCGCTAGCTCGGTCATCAAAATTGAGCACGCGGTTAAAAAACAACTTTGCACTCACGTACAACAATAGTTAGTTGTTGTACAAAAAAAAAACAAAAAAAAAACAATCACAACAGTTTCTGTTTTCACCCAGAAACTTCCACAACACCCTCCTATTAACCCAAACACACTCTCAACACCCACCCAGAAACACCCACAACATTCACACCCGCAATACACACCCATTTAGCCAGAAACACCCATTCACCCAGAAACACCCACAAAACACCCATTCACCTAGAAATACTTACAAAACACCCATTCACCCAGAAACACCCCCAAAACACCCTTTCACCCAGAAACAACCACAAAACACCCACTCACCCAGAAACACCCAAAAAACACCCATTCACCCAGAAACACCCACAACACACCCATTCAACCAGAAACACCCAGAAAACACCCATTCACCCAGAAACACCCACAAAACACCCATTCACCCAGAAACACCCACAAAATGTCCAATCACCCAGACACACCCACAAAACACCCATTCACCCAGAAACACCCAAAAACACCCATTCATCCAGAAACACCCACAAAATATCTAATCACCCAGACACACCCACAACATCCATTCAGACACCCACAACTTCCACTCAGTCACGCCCACAATATTCACCCATCCATTCACCTAGACACACCCACAAAAAACCCATTCACCTAAACACACCCATTCAGCCAGACACCTCCAATACCCAGCCATCCACCCAGCCACACCCGCAAAATTTATCCTGACACACCTGTAAGTACCTAATAAAAATTACCGTCCCTAATGGAGTTCCGAGACGATCAATCAGCTTGAGTCAAGCACGTTGATTTTCTGTATATTTTTGTTCCGTTGCTAGCGTAAACAAATCAAACAAACCTAAAAAACTTTTAAATGGTTGACTCAAGCATCAAGCAAGCATTGTAGACGATCAAAATGTTTAAAGCAAGATTGACGCCAAGCTGATTGACCGTCACGGAACTCCTAAGTTTTAACAAATTTATGACGTGAAAAGAATATGGCGCGCGCAAAGCAAATTACAAAAAAAGTACACCAAGAAGGTTCCGAGTCTGAGTTTTTAACAAATTAAAATAGGTTGCATGACAATTTCGGCACCATGGAGGTAGAAATAAATAGGTATAATGATGTTTTGAATTCACAAACTCATTGCACACGATGTTCTAAATTCAAATTTACTTTAACCTCTAGAGGATAAAAACGGCTTTTGCACTCAGATATCGAAGAGCAAAAACGCTTTTTCCGAGATGGTGGGATGAAAATAACTATTATCATTTTTGGTTTCTCTTGCTTTGTTGTATTTCATTGTTACACGAACAATAACTTTTATTTTTATTACTACTTTAATAAAAACTTATATTTGTAATAAACATTTTAATGGTGTAGAGAAATTTATGTTTGTATTAAAGCTTTCTCTGTCTGTAATGATATAAATATTATATTATGTTATGATATATGTTGTTGTTAAAGGATTAAGGTTCAATACAAACAGTTATGGCCTGATACTGCGGGAAGAAAGCAGTTAACGTCAATAACATATTTATTATGGGAAAGGCAGACATGATGGATATTGTTAACTTAAATAATAAACAGAATAACGTAATATTGTTGCAATATAATCATTATCTACTATGCCGATATTTTTAAAAATTTCATTGAGCAAATATGGGTAATTATGTTATATACAATTGTCACCACCCCAAACGGATAAAACAGTGATGAGGAATGGGCAGCAGCGTTCCTCTTATACCACCTAGCAATGTACTGCGACTTTTGTGCCCGATATATGACAATAGGCTCGCCACCTATTATTACATGGGACCTATAACATAATTGGCGAAACGTGGGTGCTAGTTCACCTCTGCCTACTCCTTCTACTCCTGCCTGATTTATGTATGTATGTTATAATACTTATGAT
This sequence comes from Cataclysta lemnata, assembly GCA_963931975.1. NCBI lineage: Eukaryota > Metazoa > Arthropoda > Insecta > Lepidoptera > Crambidae > Cataclysta > Cataclysta lemnata. Next base: position 8,994,500 of record OZ008341.1, on the reverse strand, counting down.
GCAACTAACTACGACAAACTAAAATTAAATGTATGAAAAGCTCCAACACTTACCTAGTGAACGTCGGGCATCGTAAAGTCGACCTTTATTGATATGTGTGAAAGAGTAATTAAAAAGCAATTGATGAGCAGCATAATCAGAAATCAAGGTGACATTTCTGATTTAAACTAAACAGTTTATGTTAAAAGGTCGATGTTTATCTCGTCTTTTTTCTTTTGCTTACCATTCTTCAATGTTCAAATAATAATTACTGTAGTTTGAAAAATATTAAATTAAAAAAAAACAAAGATTTTTGAAAAGAATGCATCGGGTTCATTCAAGGTCGAGTACTGTTAATTCGACTGACATTAATTCGCCATAGTGTAAATTTAAATGTTTCTCATAGAATAATGAGAACATTATAAAAGCAAATTAAATAGCGATTTATTTTTAACTAAGAACCTAAAGCTTTAAGTAATAAGGAGAAATTTTTATAGCAGTTATTTAATTTATACTTTTAGTCTCTATGTCAAAGTAAATCGTAAAATAATTTTACCGTTCTCGACGCTTCAAATTATTCTTTAATGTCTTAACACAATCGATGTAATAGCGCATTTCGAGTAATCACGCTATAAAAAATATTTCCAAGCCCCAACTGTAAGCTTGGTCCAACCGCTAATCGTCTTATGACAAGCGAATTTTTTGTTAAGCCAAATCACGATTTTGACGCGATACATTTAGATTGAATAGTTTGATAATCGATTTCTTGTTAGCAAACGAACGTGCTCTCACATTTTCCTTAAAAGAAACGAAGTGATTGGTAATATTTGTCCGATTAAATGCGAGTACTTACTAGGCTTTAAGTCTGCACAACAGAAATCTTTATTTGCTCATTCGTCATACATGTGGCACACATCTGGGGTAGACGGGACTTAATTGAGATAAATTGGGAGTCTATTACAATTATCATTTGTTGGAGCACGCAATAGGTTTTGCCTATTTTGAGATGACTTTATTGTTCCGGGATTACGAGTAGTTTGAGCGTGCCCAAGCACTTGAGTTTGTGTCTGTATGCGTCCGTGTTTACTAGTCAAGAAGTAATCTACTTCAGCACATATTTTTTTAATATATGATAGATCTAATGGAGAAGGTCAGGAAAAGATGGCTAGAACATGAAGAAATTTTGCTTCTCTATGCCCATTACCTTATTGGTCCAAATAAAAAGATGTTCTGTCCGGTACCAATCACCTATTCTGGAAACACAACACAGCTCTGAGACAATACACTTAACTATTTTACGGCATATTTTTTTTTACAAGGAATGGCCATAGCTGAATTTTATTTATGTTTATTAAACGCTATACCAGTAGCTATGTAGTAACACTGTGATATCCGTGCCCCAAACCGGCAGTCTCCTTATTTTAGTTTCACCCAAATATTTGGGTCGGTCCCTTCGGAATTTATTGTGACGTGCGTATCGCAGGATAGTCCGAAGAACGGACAGCTGGTTTCGGCTGTACTTTTTAGTTCACCGGTAGTTCGATCAATTTAGTTCTTGCTGAATATATTATTATATCCATTCTCTGTTCAATTCGATGGCCTCAAGATATCAATCTTGGCTATTGCAAACTATTTATGGATAAAATTATAATATCTCGTGTTAAATAGTTTGTGTAATGATTTATTGATTGATAATCGAATGTGACAACAGTAAAATAATAATATACACCGTGAAATTCAAAATACCATTAGGTTATATTTATTTCGCAAGATTGTCAACTGTCGCAAAATTATGATCTAATAGAATTATGTAGGTTAGTACTTTAACTAACGAAGAGCGAACAAAGCGCAAACTTTCTGTTTATACATACATACACAAATCACGCCTATATCCCCGAAGGGGTAGGCAGAGATGAACTAGCACCCACGTTTGTTCTTTTTATCAAATAAGTAAATATGTGTAATATGTATTATATTTAAAATAATAAGTAAATATTTCCTCAACTCCATGTATTATTTGAATTGAAAATAAGGTATTGATTCTCCACTGAAATTCTGGTTCTCTTACTATAATATTTTCGATGTTACATTTCACCAAGTTGCAAAAAAAGGACTGCAATGTAGCGATTAAATTACACGCAAGGGCTATATTACGAACTAGTTCGATCACGAAATTACAGAACGGTGCAGGCGATGTCGAATTCACTGGACGTATTTTGTGCACTTTAATTATGCCGACAGCCGATGTCTCCGAGAATTGAGACGTTGTCGGCGAATGCACGCAGAGTTTAAACACTTTATTTATTTTAATCTCACGCGTTTCTTGTGAAATTAAGCTGCAAATGTTGTTGGTGATTGCTTCTTTTGATATGATTGAAATTCGCAAAATATGCCGTGTTGATGGTAATATTACAATGTTTAAAACCTCTGAGTAGTTTAAGTCGCATTTTGAGTTTTAATACCAGGACGCCTTGTCGGTATTTTCCGAAATTGGGCTTTCTGTGTGCTGAACAAGCGAGATAATTATTCACTCTAGTTTTAATTAATACAGAGCGGAAAGGAACGCAGAAATAATATTGATAAATAACTTTGTATCGTCACATCACTATGATTATTATTTCAGTTTCGGGATTGCAATTTAAACGCCAGCGTAAGCTTTTATAAATGCACTAATTTACAAGTTAATCTGAAAGCAGTAAGATCGGTGATTAAATTATGGGCGGTATTTTGGTACATCTAGAAACTGCACCATCGTACTCCTCAAATAAGAAAAATCCTCAGGCGATTTCAATAAAGATATCTTTGAAATCATGTGAAGTTGCCTGATAGCGTGGTATGCAATGGCGTTTGAGTTGCCTTAATCATACATACATACATAAATCACGCCTATATCCCCGAAGGGGTAGGCAGAGGTGAAACTAGCACCCACGTTTCGCCAATTATATTAGGTCCCATGTAATAGGTGGCGAGCCTATTGCCATTTATCGGGCACAAAAGTCGCAGTACACTGCTATTGCTAGGTGGTATAAGAGGAACGCTGCTGCCCGTTCCTCATCATCGATTTATCCTAAGTCGTCTTGTACGACACCCACGGGAGAGATTTGGGGTGGTGACAATTGTATTCTACTCTGCCCACACGGCCGTCTTAATCACTACAATGTAATTCAACTTTGACACAGTGAAACGTTATATTGTTGTGTGATTTAACGCCGTTAGTAAATGTTAAACAATCTTTAAGATTCCCGAATGTATACATACGAAAAACCCTGGAAATGTAGAACACCAACCGCATTTATAAGATTAATTAACCATCGTTTCTCCATTTGATGTTTCCCGTTTCTAAATCGGTGAGGCCACGCGACCGACCTATTAAGCGGGCCGAATGGAAATTATCGCTTATGCCATTATTCGTTTGCAATTTCCCGATTGACTCTCAGAAGAAAATGTAGTGAATTTCTTCATAATACACAAGCGAAATTTGATTTTCGTGGCTAATACTCATTCATGGTAGGCAGAGGTGTATTCACACGTTTAGTTAAATATGTTAGGCCTCATGTAACAGGTGGCGAGCCTATTGCTATCTATCGGGCACGTAAAGCGCAGTATATTGCTATGTGGTGACATTTATTGTATTCTACTCCGCCGTCACCACACGGCTCACTTTAATCATAAATAAATAAATTCACGGTTTTTATTTAAGGGTAAAATCAGATTATTTTTTACGACGCATCTTAGAAAGCGACATTACACTATAATGCAGTGTTATTGTACGTTTTAAGACGCGGTTTTAGGGATACATCTCATCGCGAATTCGCCTTAAGATCTCATCGTAACTAGAAATGGGCTACCTACTCTACATTTAATAAAATAATTCCCCGTAGCAGCAGCGTTCCATCCATAGGGACCTAACATGATTGACAAATCGTGGCTGTTAATTGACCTTTGTCTATCCCTTCGGGGATAAATAGGTGTGATATATAAAATAATTAAAAAAAAATTACACTCACATCTATCATCTAGCCCAAAGTAAGTAGCCTAAGCACTTGTGTTATGGATACTAGATGACGGACATATTTTTTAATATAATTATATATATATATATACATGTTGAAAATATACTACATAAACATATACACAACCATGACTCGGGAACAAACATTTGTGGTCATCACAAAGTTTGCCCCTACCAGGATTCGAACCCGGGACCTCTTGGCCAATACATAGCAATCTGAGCACTCGACCAAGGCGGCCGTCAATATATGTATGTATGTACCGCAATTATGCCCATTTTTCTTGGTACACCAACTGTGTTTGCAGTGCACCAATTCTTCTGGCTTAACTTTATGTAAGTACTTTATTAATACGGCAATGCGCCACGTCGCTCGCCTGATTGTAGTTATTATTTTGAAATAAATGATAAAACGCCCGCAATACAGGCTATTACTTTAGGTATGTGTTTCCACGGCATTTATTGCAGAACATTTAGGCCCATGTATTTCAACAGTTAACGTTAGGTTCGTATACATGTAGTAATTTTATAGTTTCTTGTTTACATAGTTCATTGTGACCTATTTTATTAAAACTGAATAGGTAGGTAGTCTGTTTATAGAAAACAATTTATTAATTTTATCCAAAAATCCATGTAAATTGTAACAAATGAAAAATGTAGCATGTTCAGTGACTGCATTTTTCTTTAGAACAGCAGTATAGAGATTATAATACAGAAGTAAGTATAACTGTTTTGCCCTAACGATAACAGTCTAATTATTAAAGTACCGACGCACGTACATAATGTCACGTTCAATGCCTTCACCATACTGACCTGTTGAACTGAAATTTGATCTCGCAAAGTTTCCAAGAAAAATGTCCGTTGCCGTGACAGAGCTTCGTTGTGGCACGGAGACTGGCTTTTGTTTAGAGTTTCATTTAATAGTAGGTAACTAGAAAAAAAATATCGATACCTTACTCATGAGTACTATCGAACGGAAAGTATCGATACTGGCATCGATATCGGATAAAGAGTATCGATTATACTCAGGTATCGATAGTTTTTCCGAATCCCTAGTGCCAAATATTGCAATCGCCAAAAAGCGGGCAAGAGATACAGTGTTCGAGTCCTGGTATGGGCAAATGTTTGTGATGTACACAGATAGTTGCTTAGAATAATAATTATGTTTATTTAGTACATTAGAAGTATTTATATGTAACTAATAGTTGTGTACATGCTATTAAAATTGGTCCATCATCTAGTTCCGTAAGTGGTTATGCTATAACTTACTTTGGGTTTAAGGATAGTATAAGAAATAATTATTTATTTTACTCCGAAACGGCGTTTCGTTCAGCTCGAATAGTCAAACTTTTTGCGACAATGCCCTGAATGTTCCAATAAAAGTAAAATAGGTATAAAGAAATGCTTCTTGTGCATGCTTTTGTTGAAAGAGCAGGCGGTCACCGCTCTTGCTTTGTTTATGATCGTGGATTAAAAATGACGTTGGCAATGCCCCCGTCCCTAGATCCAAGATTAAAATCTCGTGATTCGCTTCTAGAAGTGGCAAAAAAAAGACAAAAATTCATTTTAAATTATTAATAAAAATAAATGAAAACATGTTATAAAGAGATTTATAGGGTTTGTTCAAATTGTCACCGCTGGCTATCGGTGAAGTGGTCCTAGGTTTGAATCTTGGTAGGGGCAAATGTTTGTGTGATGAACACAGCTATATAATTGAAATAATAATATTTAATGTTTTCTTATATTTGCACGTCGGCACACCTAAAATATCAAATATTATGACGGTAGTTAATTATTATTTTATTGTGAGGACACCTGCACATCTTTAGTCCCCCCATGACCACGGCCACTGTAAAGTGATCGAAACGTCGGGTTAAATAATTAATATGCCAAACACCAAATTATACGCGAGTCTTATCGGTAAAAGTTGTTTTATTTCAAATAATAATATTTCTTGCACTGACGTATCGTCTAGCTAGAATAGAGCTAAATAAAATGACGAATAAAGTGAAGTGACTATAGCGAAATTATTAATGATTTTATAAATATTCTAATGTGAAATACTACTTTTTTAAATTAATAATGGTCAACTCACGTTAGAACGAGCAGGCAAGCATCGATATGGCCATTGAAATTATTTTACGGGGGCGTTCCCGAAGGGCCTAAGAGAAATGAGTTCTTTCGCTAACAATGAGCTAGTTACCTGCCTCCCATATTATTTTTATGTCGCACCTCAGAGCACAAGCGGAGTAATGAATATGGATAGCCGCACTCATTTGGCGGGCGGGGATAAATGCGCAGGCGGCGGTGACCGATGGCTGGCTATCACTCGTCGGGTGACCGGCCCTTTCTAGTTTCAATCCGTACAAAGTTAATGAGAAATCTGTTATACGACTTAACACAGACAATGTTTTGTTTTACTAAGGGCCTGTTTCACAATCGGCGGATAAGTTCTGAATAGCTTACTTGGCAGTTCAATTGACATATATTTCATATTACAACTGTCAAATGATATGCCAAGTAAGCTATCCAGAACTTATCCGTCGATTGTTAAACAGGCCCTAAGCATAATACACGCTAGGAACGAACAGAGTTAGATTCACTTAACTTTACCGCTTTTGCGTATACAATTACGACTTTATACTGTTGAAGGGTTAGGCAGAGGTGTATTAACACCCCAAAGCATTCATGGCCCCATAGAGTGTCTCGCGCGGTGGAGATTAAGGTTGTTTTTCCATCAGAGACTGAGGCAGCTATGCTGCGAGAATTTAAAAGCTAAGCTATGAAACTATGTGATAGTTTCCAGTGATGCTGTAAGCTATGTAGCGGAGCGAGGAACTACACCACTCTCGACAATCCGTAGCACGCATATGTTAGCTATGTATGTATAAATATACATAGCTTAATTGAACCCGTTTCCATCAGTGCTATGCTATGTAGATTGTGAAATATGATTGGTACATATCAAACGCATCCATGACCTAGTTTTTAGTCAATAAGAAAAAACATTTAAATTATTAGTCAGTCATGTTTATATCCCATCTAATCAGTATCTGAAATATTCTTATCAAGTATCCTTAATATAAGAAGCTCTTAATAGTGATTAAAATAACTCTAGATAATTATGTTTGATTATTGTGTTAATGAGTTTCAAATTAGGTATTCGCTAGTTGTTATCCTGCAGAATATTTAAATTCAACGTAAGAGACTTTGAGAAGAGTTATGTAACATCCATCCACTGGGAGCGACCCTATACACAAATACTTACGTTAAAAAGAACTTCTGGCTTGAAGGTCGTGACCCAAACCTTAGCTATACAGATGTTATACGTACTCCACTGGATACAAAGTGCCCATAAATGTTTATGTATTCGAAATCTCAAAGCGATATTGCTAGAGCACTAGAAGTTGGGAATCAATAATTTTCATCGCATGCCGATATTTACCATTAATTGCTATTGAAATCTTATAAATGACCTGGAACCAATATTGCGTACAATATTAATCTATATTTGTAGTTCATGGTTGTAGAATATTATTATGTATCAAAGTCATGCTAGCTGTAACGAAGAAGGTATCGTTATACTGTATGGTGAAGTATAAAGAACATATTTATCTTATCTCTCGTATATTTGCCGATGCATCAATTTTTGAACTTGTTTTATCAATAAATACTAAAAATATAATGTCACAACACAAGTTCAATGGTGGGTTGGGCTATGTTGGAGCCACTCATAGCCCATTCTTCCTATATTCTTCCATTCATAGCTTTGCAGTGCGGAAATGATGACAATATGAAATATTATTTTTATACATACATACATACATAAATCACGCCTATATCCCCGAAGGGTTAGGCAGAGGTGAAACTAGCACCCACATTTTGCCAATTAAGTTAGGTCCCATGTAATAGGTGGCGAGCCTATTGCCATTTATCGGGCACAAAAGTCGCAGTACACTGCTATTGCTAGGTGGTAAAAAAGGAACGCTGCTGCCCGTTCCTCATAATTGATTTATCCTTAGTCGCCTTGTACGACACCCACGGGATAGATTTGGGGTGGTGACAATTGTATTCTACTCTGCCGTCACCACACGGCCGATTTTTATCAGCTATCATAATGTTGACAATTTATTCCTAAAGATAATTAAATTCTATGTGAATAAACCAAGACAGAGCAACGAGGTGCCAATATAATTGAATTCAACCTTACGTAAACACAATAGGTTCATAATTAAAACAATCAATCGTCTTGATAAATGAAATGCCCAGAAATCAGAACAACAGTTGGACTCATTGTTCTGTCCATTGGGTTTGTAAATTGAGTTAAACAGACTATCTAAACAGATATTTATTACCAGTATCAATGAACGCTTCGAGCAATTCCGTAATAAATTATTGTGGTAATGAAACTCAGTAGTTACGTACAAGAAAGGTTGTAAGAATTAAAATGAAATAAAAATGTCACTTTGTAAAATGAGCTTATATTAACCTACTTGTAGAAAGGGTTTGACCAGTGAGCATGGGTAATCATCGGAGGGGTTTGAACTGCAAAATAATAAGATACATATATAATAATATTAATTATTAGAGTTTGTATTTCTTCGTATGCCATAATATTTTCTGCAAAATGATTCCCCGCCAATCATTTTGCGCTTGACGTTCATGTCGGCTATTTTCTTCTTATGCTGATCGATTTCAGAATGCCAAATTAATACATTATTTAAGCCTAAGTGCTACCGAACTCTCAAGATTTCCAGGTCTCTACAGTATTTGGAAATCTTGTAGTTTGTCAACAGTATATTATTATAGAAATTTATAATTTCGTTTGTACAATATCGGCATCTTACTTGTTAGATGGATTAAAAAACTTGCATAAATATTAACTGTTAGTATAGTTGTTTACGGACGAGAGTGAATGATTCAATATCATTATGGTTCTAATAAAATTTAAAAGTTAAAAGCAAAACATTCTTTCTATGTATGATCTTTCTATGCCACGACCTTTCGATATGTTTTAGTAACGATGTTGAATGCTATCAATGTCAAAAGTTATCGATGTTGTGCTTGTGACTGATTGATTTCACGGCGTTTATGTGTAACGTGTACGTACAGGTAACGTCAAAATCATGTGGTGTTGAGCTATCATTTATTTACAATTATTGAACTTCGATTGAAGTTAGTGATAAGCTGCAAGTTTTTGGTTTTTGGAACCTGTGGACAATACATTTTATGTCACACCTGACCATAAAGTGGACTTTTCTGTCCGCTACGAGTACGATAAGTCCCACTTCATGGTCAGGGGATGACATAAAACTATGATCTTACCTCGGGCGATAAAAAAAAAGCCTCGCAGAGATCGCACATTAAACGCCCTCCTCGTTGCCTTTCTCTTTGTCTTATCGCCCTTGGTGTATTTGGTATACAAGGTATATTAATCCTCTGATATAGTATTAGACTGATACTGATACATTTAAAATGTGGTAACATTTATTATATTATATATTATTATATATCTGATATCATTTAAATCTTATTGGATTTTATTGGACTGTTAAGTTTTGTTCGAGGTTTAAAACGTATGCCTTAAAAATGACACCACCAGCCTTAATAATATCCTATCTGCTGAGTTAATAGACTTTCGGTATGAATGAATTTATAGGAAGTAATTATGATACGTAAGCAAGTTCTTTAAGAACTTTTGAATAATAATCTTATTCGTTTCAGCCCCAGCAGCGTAGAAACTTTACTTTTAAAAACTGCAAATGTATTATTTTGAAAGTTGAGAATGCTCAACATCTCCTTAATGGACTATGCTTAAAAGTTGAATGAAAAGTTGCCGATTGAATTGGAACTTTTAAGTTAAGTTGAAACAAATGTCTGTCACGATTAAAATAAGAAAAAAAGTAACTTAGCAAGTTACTTTTTTGTACCGCTAATGTCTTGACAGATACTTAGTGTTGACAGATATTTTTACACCATATAATGTAAGGCGAGAGCGAAAAGAACAGTAAGTGCCTAATGGTTATTTTATGGATGAGTAACAGACGAAAAATTTTAATACCTAATATGGATTTTTTTATATATTTTTATTTTTCAAAAGCAGTCATTGTCGTAGATCTAAATCAGAGGAGTGTCAGCACATGTAGGTAGGTATATGATAAGTATATGATTTTTAGAAGTATTCAGTATGTAATGAGTAATATTCGGTATCCTCCTTGGCCCCACTCAGTTTAACTAGACTATAAAGCTTATCTACATCTTACGGTATCAATTACTCTTGATACACGCGGACACAATTCATCACGGATAATCCAATTATCGCATCCTACAAGACATGTAGGCGAAGTTAACGTTACTTGTTAATTTGCATTATTGAGATTAAGATGCCCCTTCACATAAAATATTATAAGAAAAATATATATAAAAAAAATAGCCTTTCTCTATCACTCCCAGACCAGCATGGAAGCTCGAGCTCCTGCAATAATATAATGGACCTCTTGGTTGCCTGTCAAATAGAGTCAAAATTCACCATAGTGCCGTGTGGTGACGGCAGAACAGAATACAATTGTCACCACCCCATCTCTCCCGTAGGTGTCGTACAAGGTGATAAAGGGTTAAGGACAGTTAACGATAGTAATAGGCAGCAGCATTCCTTTTGTACTATCTAGCAATAACACTGCGATTTATGTGCCCGCTAGATGGCAATAGGCTCGCCACCTATTACATGAAACCTATCTTAATTGGCGAAAAGTGGGTGTTAATTCACCTATGCCAATATAGGCGTGCTTTATGTATGTATGTATGCACACTACTATATTATTATTAGGTTTTGAGCTTAATGTCCATTACCCTGAAGAAAGTTTGTAGTTCATCGCAAAGTGCACTATAAAGTGCTCTCCGCCACCCAAAAACGAAGCTTCGCCTTTGTGGGTTGTTCCTCTTTGGTCATGCCGGTTGCATCTATTGTATTTTATTTCTTTTTTGGAAAAACACTTCAAATACCTCAACTAAAAAATCACAAAGCTTAAAATATAAATCAGTGGAGTTTTCACAGATAAATAAACAAATTTGCCAGAAAAACCCACCAGTCTCCCCCAATGCGGATTGTTTCAAGTACAGATGCAGCCTGGATCAACGGTTTAACGTGTCTTCTGTAACTGGAGATATAAATTTTTGTTCACCCAACCAATGACCGACCGTAGCGACCATCTCTTAGTTCACGCAATCGCAGGCCATCGAGCTCACAGGTTAAGAGGTGTATATACTAGGCACCAGTGGCGGAGCGTCCATATAACCCGATTCCCAACAGCCGTACCAAACGAGCGAGCATAAAAAAATCATTACCATAATTCAAGTACAATACCATTTTATAAGCAAATAAAAAAAATCCATCAATATAATCTTATCATAACAGTATTAAACGCGCGCGAAACAATATGCAACACAGGTACATACAATTCGCTCCCGCTCTCTAGATTCCTTCAACTAACTCGCTAAACATCGAGTTATGGACGCCTGCTATACAGCGCCTGCACGCACACAGACAAGCGTAGTCTTGTCAGGCGCACGCAACGCGAAATGGTACCTAAAGTTTGGCTACAAGCCGGCATCAAGCCGGCATTTCGGCAGCCTACGCGCTTATGCATCGATACACTACGACACACGCACACATTAGTAATAAACTCCCACGAAAACAAGTTCCGTCAAAAGTAAATATTTTAGATCTTATTGCAATAGCCATAAAAGCGGAATTTCTTTTGTGAACTGCACTCAATATCGCGGTCGTGCGCCGCTCCTGCAAGCCGCTCCGGACCGGGTTGAATCGTCTTTCTGGCTGTATAAAACAAAGCACAAGCACGCAAAAGTGGCAACGTAGTTCTCCGCTTCGTCACTAGATGGCGTTGAACAGTTGTAGCCGTGTCCTAGCAGGCGGTGTTAAAAGTTAATGCTTAAACCATAAGAGGCTTCATATAGTTGTGGCTTGCCTAACTTGTTCTTTCACGCCACGCCACTGCTAGGCACCTATTATCATGAAGTCAAAAAGCGGTTGATTGGGATTACACAAATATATAAATATAAGACCAAAGCAGAGTCTACCTACTACCATTACATAATTGGACCGGGTCGGGCGGGGAGTCGGCCAAATGGCCGGAAATACCCCAATTTGCTTCGCGTCGCAGTAAGCGTTGATAAGATTTATGTGCTTGATAATGAGTATAGGAACTCATGGAACCTTGAACCTTATTGTTTCGACATTTTTGTTGTTGTCTGTGTTAAGATTTTTAGGTCCCTATTTGAAGTTTCGAGAGCGATTCTGTCATACCACCTAGCATAGAATGCGATAGATAGAGATGGCCTTTGGCTCGCTGTCTATGACATGGGATTGGGTAAAAAAATGATCTAGACTAAATTATGCAACTTGGCCCCCAGTTAGGGCCTAAAAAGAATTCGATAGGGCAAGCAGGAACACTTTATCGTAAGCATCCATCCATCATCCATCTTTATTTGTAAATATTGAACGCGGATATTTTGACTAATTTTTACACCTTCTTGATTAAAAAAATTGCATTATTTAATGTAAAAATCATAATTTATTTCTAAATCCAGATTGATAGACTTTTTTTAACCATTTAACTATTTGCACATAAATTTGACGATACGATACGAAACTGTTCGTGCTTGCCCCACTAATCAGCAATGATCAAACATGCTAAGCACTTAACTGTAACATTCCTAGCCATGTAGCTAGGCGGTGTCGAGTTTATCGCATGTTTCACACCGCCCAATGAGCTAGCTTATATTACCGGAGATGAGGTTTGTAATTGCATTAAGTACTCCTGCTTCGATCATGACTGTGACGTCGATATGGCAACCTGGTAAAGGTCTCTGCATACGTAACTCGGACGGGACGGAAGTTTTAGAAATATCGTTTCATACAAAATGTGTCACGGAGTCATGGACGGGACGTGAATTTAGCACTCACGCGGCTTTTAGAACGAGGAAGTCACGTCCCCGTCCCGTCCACGTCCCGTCCGAGGTATTATCTCGTTACGTATGCAGAAACCTTAATTAAGCCGTAGGTTTGTGTGGTCAGCTTGAGGAACGTCGAATGGTCGAAGTTCCACTGTACGGTCGACAGAAACAATGAAGAAAGATTTGTCTTGGGTGGCCGAGCGGTCAGGCACCTGCCCGGATAGCAGCGGACGCGGGTTCGATTCCCGCCTCAAGACCATAATTTTTCGAAATTCTTTTTCTAACCACCAAAATCTTTCTACTAATTTTTCTAACATTTATATAATGTTAAAATAAAAATCGAATAGAAACAATGAACACATATTTCAGTATTCATATGTTCCCACACTGTCGATAGTAGCTACTGAATGAATGCATTTTTTTATAAATTCAGGAGTGGCTATATTGCAGTCGCTAAATGTTTACATTCCATTTAATGAAGCAGCGGATACGCCGCGCTCTTAGTAATTACATATTAACGCACCCTGAATAAAAAAGAGACACAATCGTAAACGCTTTTCTTGCAAAACAAGTCTCAATACAATAAATTATGAATACACAATGTTTTAAATCATTTTTTGAGTGATGCCGTTTTTTATAATCTTTATAAAATAATTTATTAAGTTTATTTATTTGTGAAGTTTCAATTTGAACATAAATGAGACCTAAATTTACAATAGCAATATTAGTTCTTTAATCTATACTAATATTATAAAGCTGAAGAGTTTGTTTGTTTGTTTGGTTGGTTGGTTGAACGCGCTAATTTCAGGAACTACTGACTCAAATTGAAAAATTATTTTTGTGTTGGATAGTCTAATTATCGAGAGACTATATAATAACCGACATTAACGCGAGCGAAGCCGCGGGCGACCACTAGTGTATTATATAGGTATGATTTGCATTAACGACGAAGTGGTTTTTGGTTTTGGTGTAAAAATTAAAACTAAATACTAAATATTCTTAGCGTTTACTTTATTCATTACTTGAGCTGTTGACTGTCCGTTTAAGTCATTAAATCATTAAAGGAGAGAGTCTTAAACATTGGTCTCTTTCACGGAAAACAATTACAGAAATTATTAAATTATTTATTCTGTTCCCGTGTGAGCAAAGTGTTGGTTTTGTTTGCGCGTAAAACTGGGTAATGTGGGAATGCATTAAGTTTATGAATTAATTTTGGTGTCTTTGTGGGGTAAAATTTTGTTGAAAACTAGATTATATGCGATTATTATTTATTAAAGCGGAGGTGGTGTTCGGTTTTTTATTGCAGAACTTATATTAGTTTGTTAATTTTTGTTATGGGTGCAGAACCAAATGTGACCTTAGTAACACATTGAACCGGTCGGCTTAAATGGATAGAGCAACAGCGATACTTTAGCATTAAAAGTAGTGTAGTAGCTACTTATATATTTATTTAACTGTAAATTTACAAGTAATATTTCAAGCCTTTGCTAAAAAATAACATCAAAAATAACCGTGATCGATTTGAAAAAAGGGAAACATACGACTTATTAAGGTTTACAAATTACAAATTTCAAATAGTCAGTAGGTACCTACTACCTACCTACACACATGATGAACTAAAACAAAGTAAGTAATATGTAATATTTGAACAATACCGGAGTCTTAATTAGTAAAAGGCAATTTGTGTTCACAACCATAGATTGTTGCTTGGCCAATATCTGTTATTATGCAAAGTGACCGAGTTTCGCTAAAGCTCCGCGCTCATACACCCAGTAACTTCCACATACCGATGGAGGACTATAATTTATTCTCAATACGCCTGGAGTAAAAGCTGGCGGTCCTACTGTTACAGATAAATCACAAATTGTAGCAGGGCTTTTGAATAACTTTGAACGGGTTTGAACACCAGACGCCCTGGCCTACAAATATGTCCTGCGTCACATTCATAAATTCATTTACGACTGGATATAACTTATCTCATAACAAAGACAACGGAACTTGCGACACTATAATATAGACACACTATACCTTGATGAAGAAATGCAGCTTACATGCCAATTAATTGTTTTTCAATGTTACATTCCCTCGTTGAGTTAGTGCGGTCCCGAGAAAACTAAGCTGGAATTAAACTGAAAAATACTTCTGTAATCCACTATGTGTAAGGTGAGACAGACATGACGCGAGGCAAGTTCTAATATTTTTGGTCTACAACTCTGAAAAATATACTTCGTTGTACAATAATTAGGTCCAATATTTTAATTTTTTTATTTGAAAAATGCGAAAATTTTATATGCAGTTTTTGGTTTCAAAATGTTTAACTACTATTTGATTGTTTATATACTTTTACACAATATTCCCGGTCTCCATCTAATTTTTTCTTTAAACGAACTGGGGAGAAATGTTGTAACTGTTATATTATATGACGGCCGCCTTGGTCGAATGCTCAGATTGCTGGGTATTGGCCAAGAGGTCCTGGGTTCGAATCCTGGTAGGGGCAAACTTTGTGATGACCACAAATGTTTGTTTCCGAGTCATGGTTGTGTATATGTTTATGTAGTATATTTTCAAAATTTATATACATAATTATATTAAAAATATGTCCGTCATCTAGTATCCATAACACAAGTGCTTAGGCTACTTACTTTGGGATAGATGATAGGTGTGAGTGTAAAAATATTTATATTTATTTATTTATTATATGTCCGAATATCTATTCTTTGTAAGGTATAATCTTTGATTTTACTTAATATTTTCCGTGTTCTGGGCATTGGGTACTCTTCAGGAATTCTGAACAAATGTCCCATTTCAAATGGTTCGCCTTTATATTCCGCTGGTACACTCTTAACTTTTAACGTGTCTTCTCAATGTTTAACTGCAATATAACCTCGTGACGAACACGGAGAGATATCGGTAGACAATACAAGCAAATTGCTGCCCCCAGGGCATCGATCCTAGACAATACACGGATCCGGCCCAAAGCGATAGCACCATGGAAGAATATCGATAATATTTATACACTTTCACCCGATTTTGTAGACTTCGCATCTCACCCGGTGGTAAAAAGTAATAGTGTAGGTCTTTAAGTCAGTCCTTCAGTCATTATCACCATCTTCCTGCCCTATTCTTCAATTCATATCAGCCTGACGTTGTCGAGCTATCCATACACTTTCAATTTAAATCAACAATCACACCGTAAAGGTGCTAGAGATGAATACATGTATAAAAGTGGAAAGAACTATCTCAAGAGAGTGATTGAGACGACAAGATTCCAAATTACACTTCCTCATTCGTAACATACCATATTTAAGGCTTAGGTTTTAGAGTAGACCGTTTCCCTGACACATACACTCCTAGGTTATACCAATCCTACGGCAATTACTACAATTCATAATAATTATCATAGTTATTTTGATGCCGAAGTTCCGTTTTTATTAACATTTTTAATATTAAGAAAGATTCATCATGTCCACAGCCATCAAGATACTGCATGTATCCTTGATTTATTGATTACAACATTATGGAATAGATACTTTAAGAAATCCCAATCTCGGTGCAGTGCCTAAGATCATACTGAATGGGATTTTACGACGGTTGATTGTGTTTTGACGGCCGTGTGGTGACGGCAGAGTAGAATACAATCGTCACCACCCCAAATCACTCCCGTGGGTGTCGTACAAGGCGACTAAGGATAAAACAGTGATGAGGAATGGGCAGCAGCGTTCCTCTTATACCACCTAGCAATGTATTGCGACACTTTTGTGCCCGATATATGGCAATAGGCTCGACACCTATTACATGGGACCTAACATAATTGGCGAAACGTGGGTGTTAGTTCACCTCTGCCTACCCCTTCGGAGATATAGGCGTGATTCATGTATGTATGTGTGTATGTATGATTGTGTTTTGATTGTTTGTTTAAGTATATAATTATTATTAAAAATCACTTTTAATTCTATGTCCTGTGATGTATCACAATTGAGACATAATATATTTAGAATGGTTAACATTTGATCAAACTGTTAAATTTTATTTGAGGATTTTAAAATTAGTGCTTTCTAAGAAACTAGTCAAAGAACAGCCAGTAATTATAAAAATTCTTCGTTATTGCCGCAAACTTATTCTCTAAGAGAACGAATTCTGAGGTGGAAATAAAATAGCTGATTGACCGAGTTTATTCCAGAAGACTATTAACTAAATGTAGTATATCTGTGGTGTTACTCGGAACAAATGACAAACAAACTTTTTTAATGCCATACGGTTTGTGTGGTAACAAATCTAATTGAATACAAACAAGGGCACATTTTAATTAATTTACTTTCTTCTCTTCACAGGTCTCTGGAGCAGTGGAATTGTCAGACCCCGCTAATGTCGACCAGCTACTGGCCCATCTTCAGAATTCAGTGAGTTGTAAAACGTTTTACGGATGACTAAATCCATATCTGCAGTCGTCAATATATTTGGACATTATACGATTATACCAGCGACAAAATATGTAATATTAACATAAATGTAAGGCGTTAATTAATTTTTATATTAGCTATTAAGTAAGAGATTTTTCTTTATCAGAAGTTAATGCAATTTTATGGGAATGCACGCGAAAAAGGCCATAAGTAAACCTATAGAGATGTCCGTGTACGGTGTTCGATAATTGGCGAAAATTTGTAATTTAAGCGACTTCACAGTAGGTATTTATTTCGGTGGGTATGCTCAAAGGCTCGGAGTCATTAAGCTGTACAATTTCGACGTGTGCTGATGGTTCGTCGCGCGATATGGCTGATGTAAAAGCCTCTTGGGAGTCGGAAATTGCCGATATTACCTCCCATTACGATTATGGTTCGCGAACAAGAAAGTGGCGCGACCGTGTCGGGTCAAACCGTGGCCCACGTTCCCATCAACTTAATTTTCACGCCTTGCTGAAATTTCGGCTCGTTTAATCCAGTACGTTTGTGCTACTCCTTCGCCGCACCACCGTATAAATTGTGTTCAAGAATTTTTTATAAAGGCGTTCTTTCGTTACTACTTAATAATGAGAAATTCCTTAAAGCGGCTTACTAATGGGCAATCAAAATGCTTCGTGTACCTTTGCTGTAATTAAGATATGCACGTAATAATTTATCCGGTAAAGCCTCGACGTCTGGCGAAGTCGTTTTCTCTCAGAAAATAAGACATCTCTTGGATTTATGAGACCAGTTAGATTGAAGATAATACTGACTAAGATTTGTAGACAAACATCTAGGGAATATACAACAAATGAGAGTAAGTGCTATTTTCCATTCGTAAAGTACACTATTGTGACTATATTTCACGATTCACACTGTCAAGGCACATGTTAAAATATTTGTAGGATCACTTGAATAAATAACAAATTATATTTTTTCAACATAAGCCCAGTACTAGGTAGGTGAATAAATTTTAATACGCACACCACTATTTATTAATACTATAATTTAAGATTAGGTTAATCGTCTGTGATGGTGGAATACGCTTCAGCTCGTATATCCGATAAGTTCGTTGAAGGCAAACGTCATTGGACACTATGCGAACATTAATGTAAACCTTTTGATTTGAAACAAACTTTAAGCCGGCTGATGAAAGCAGTCAGCTGCATTGACGTGTTAAGCTGCGCGCGGCTTCACTCAATCCTCGGCAAGGTCTTAGAAAGTACTAACCACTGGACAAACACCGACGACCACGCGCTACATTCCTGCTCACATTCCTCTTCCTGTTCGATGTTTGAACACTAATAACCATTTAGAAGGACGTTAGGGGATCCTGGGAATGAGGTTGAGTTGAATTTGGAAAGGCTGTTTGGATTTTGGGAAGGAAGACGCCCACTAACTCCATACGTGGAACCGAATCGCACGTAACTGGAAAGTTGAAATGTTACAATAAAATTAAAAAGTGTTAACTGACCAGAGTAGGTATTGGCTAACTTAGCACAAAACTATGTTGTGTCATAAGCGAAAAATACAACATTCTACCTAAATTACATAAAATACAGATGTCACCTTTCTTCCACACGGGTAAGCACAGCAGAGATAACTTTTTTCACTTGCTACAATCCTTGCGTACTTCTTTCATACATCTTCTTTAGCTTCATTTAATCTTATTAATGTCCTCATGAATGCTCTAAATTTAGGGTAGGTACTTTTGACATTTTTTAATGTACGTACTTTCAAACTGTCAATCTTATTATGAAATATCCTTTTCCTTTTCGTTTTTTTCCATTCACATCTGACGTATAAATCCTTTAGGTCATTCTCGTTTCACTCATACTTTCTACATGATCAAACCATGCATCCCTTTCTGAATTCTTGTTATTACGTCTTCTTTCAAACCACACCTTTCCGCTTATCATAATCTAAATTCCTTTACCGTAAAACTTTATAAATGTCTTAGTTTTATGAAAGATATGCGTAATATTTCATTCAAAAAGTTTCAGAAAAAATGTATGTGTGTAAAAAATGTATGTATGTTCCTATGGGATGGTTTTGATTGAGTTTCTTTATATCCAAATTCAGAGCGCCATTTCAGGGAAATATCATTGTCTGTCTGTAGCCATTCAAGACTTGTTATGTAGCGTGTCCAGGTGACGGCAAAGTAATTATATTACAAAGAAAATTAGGTCAGAAAAATTATTATCCTAATCGAATACGCATTCTCCGCAATTCGGCCGGCTGTCCATACCACATGGCCAACCAGTGCTTTTTAGAATTCTCCTAACAGATATTATTTATAGTTCAAATAAGTAAACTCTAGAAGTTTATTTCGTTCGATCGAGTCGTTGCGTCTTTGTCGCTCTTATTTTAACACGCAGTGGCGTGAGAAAGACGGATAGATGTTCGTTCGTTCGTTCGGAGTTCCAGAGTAGGCCCCCTGTTTCACAATCGACAAGTAAATTCGAAATAGCTAATAATTGACATATATTTCATATTATAGCTGTCAAATGATCTGCGAAGTAAGCTACTTAGAACTTACTTGTCGATTGTGAAACAGGCCCTAAATGTCAGTTTTTTACTGTCGGCTTAGTCCACCCCATACTTTCCATCATTTGGATGGGATCACCAGTCGATCTTGCTCTATACCAAAAGGCACTTTCCTTCCATTCATCTTTAAAAAAAAACGGCGCTGACAAAACTGCGAGCAAAATCCAACTAGAACTATTCGTACACGAAACGGCACATGTTCATTAATTCACTATTTAAATGTTTCTGCGTCACTGGCGGCGATGATTTAATAAAACGTGGTGTCAACACGCACAACGGTACATTGTATTTCGCCATTATTTTGTAAATGAGCGCCTAATCTTTAAATACATTAACATACATCTATCACATTGTTCATTCCCGAAGGGGTAAGCAGAGGTGAATTAACACCCACGTTTTGACAAATATGTTCAGTACAGCAGAGGTGAATCAACACTTCCGGGAGAGATGCGGGGTGGTGAAAATTATATTGGGATCTACCGTCACCACATGGCAAACACATTTACGGACTTAACTCTCGTGTGTCGTTTCGATCATTTTCCATCAACGAAGAAGGTAGATAAACGCCAGGATCTGAAATCAGTAAACGTTTTTTTATTCAAATGCTTACTGCTCGTGAGGAGAGCATAGGTAGGTAACAATTTCACATAATTTCACTGCATTTACAGGACGAGTGTTATAAAAAATGTAATCTTAATTTAGGCCCGGCAAATACATCATTGCAGCCAGCATGGTTTATGGTGTAAGTGATATAAACGGGCTGGATGCTCCGAGCCGCCGCGCTCGCAATCAATTACGCTTTATTGCTCACAATGAAATATTTGCGAAGGTCTCGCAAATGTCATGATTCGTCGGAGCTCCCCTTTCAGGGCCATCAGATACGACTCTGATGGATACGCTGTCTAAATCTATCATTATGAGTAGATCCGCTTTAGTATTTAAATAAATTTATAGCCTCAAGAGGAGCTCGGTAGCGCAGTGGCATAGCGCACTCGGCCTCCGATTGTGTAAACTATGCAATGTGACATTGACATTGGATGGGTGACCAAAAATTAATTATCTCGAATTCCTACGTGTTTCGGAATGTACGTAAAGCCGTTGGTCTCGGCTGCAGCTGTGGTCGTTGAAACCCACCGATCCGCACTGAGCCAGTGTGGTGCGTTATGGCCCATTTTCCTATTCTTCTATCCATAGGATTTATGTATAATGGATCTTCATTGCAAAAAATAAAAAATAATGTATTAGGCTGTTGTATATTTCGGCTGGAGTTCACCAACACGTAAACAGTCAATTATTATTTAATCGGTTCTTATTGACATTAACATTATGGAAGAAATGTCAAAAATAGACGGTTAGCTTTTAATCGCTTGTTTTACGTGTTGGTATCGAGCCTTACTCGAGCCTTACTTTAATTTACTTTTGGCTCTAGCTAATATTATCTCAGGTATGTTATTTGAAATATTAGATCTTTTATCTCATTTTTCCTGCTATTGACGTAAGACCAACAGTATTCTTTTTCTGACATGGTACCAAAATCATGCTATCTAAATAAATGCAACCCCAATGTCCTCGTGATTTAGGATCTCGATTTAAAAGCGGTGTTTAATTAACATTCACAAATCTTATTAAGGCTAATCTTATCAATATTAAAGGAAATTTTCGTTATACCTGTATAAATCATCATAGCCGATACTATCTGCGATAGACCCGGCATGAATACGTTAAATTCATTTGCTGAGTAGAGTCTATCTATCATAACGTTATATTTAGACATTTTAACGAAATTAATTTACTGTATAGTTAAAATAATGTGAAAGTTTCGAAACCTAAATGGATTTTAGTCAGCCCTAATAAGCCGGGCAATATCGAAGGTAATTTTAATACTCTCATCGCTGCTTTACAATGAGTAGTTGGTTAAAGTGTGATAAATTCCTTATCACTTATACCGTATACTACTTTACGAATGGTTTTTTATGTAATGGCTCATTTTAAGGTTACGTATAAAGATGAGCAAAGCCAGAGTTGTTTTGTGACTAACAAAAAATTACTATCATGATGCTGATAGGAAATATCAAATTTGCTTTGACTTTTATGCGATCAGGACAATCATTTCTCTGACCACTTTCGACAATTGTGGTGAGTTTACAATAACTCTAACCTACCTTTGGCAAGTTTACGCTTACTTTTCCATATGTGTGTGGTGAATGGAATGTACGGAACTCATACATACATAAATCACACCTGTTTATTTTGTAAGGAGTAGACAGAGGAGAATTAACACCCTTATGTTTACCCAATTTTTCGTCTATCGGAATCTAGACCACATTTCAAAAAGGGAATCTAATTTGGGTCACAAAGAACAACTTTTACACGTTTGGCGATAAGAAAAATATTGCCACCTAGTTATAAAACATTCTCAGCACATTTACCAACATTATTTCGAAGTAATTGACATACATCAAACACAGACGGGCTACGCAGTGGCTGGTCCCATTTCGGAGCATGTTTACGCTTACAGCGGATGCTGTATTTGTTAATCGTTCCTAAATAACACGAGTTTTAACGTCCAAACATCTAATCCTCCAGTGATATGTCGGCTGTTTCCATCAATAACTGTCACAGATTTGAAGGCTGTATGTAAAATAGTACATATGAAAGTTTATATGTTTAGGCGACGATTGCGAAAATCACATGAGGTACAGTGATAGTGCACTACTAGCGTTATCCATATTATTTTTAACTGACTTGTACCTATGTTTCGGTGGGATATAATCCGCAATCTGCTTGAATGAATTATCTATGTGACAAAAATAGCTAGTCAAAATGAAATACCTAAAGACTTTAATATATTAGATAAGACAATCAGAGAAGAACTTTTCAACCTTATTGCAATGTAATAGGGTCGAAAAGTGGACGACTAGGAACTTCCCTGGTGTAACCGACCAATATATTCCAAAATTATCATCCAAAAGTTACCCAAGTCACTTAGTTATTTCATTTGTAATTTAATTTTAATTCGCAATATTAATTCTTTGTATATTCAACACATTTATCTTCATCATTCCCAGCCCTTTAACATGCCCCAAAGGGCACAGACTTTCCCTATGGGTGGAAAAATATAGCGAGAATGAGCCATAACCCACCATGCTGGCCCAGTATTAGTCGGTTGGTATTAATGATAGATACAGCCGGGACCAACCGCTTAACGTACCTTCCGAAGCACGAAGGAAGGAACTCTATATAATAAATTTTTGGTTACCAATCCAATGACTGGCCTTAGCGAACATGGCTTAGTTTACGCAATCACAGTCCGACCGCACCAAGCCACTACGCTATCAAGATCCTCGTGGCCTATGAGATACAACAGAAAAATAAAAAAATGAAAACATTTTTGAGATGTAGGTATACCTATTTTTTTGATTATGAGGGCAGTCAGGCGACCTTGAAATATTAGTCTTTTTTACATAATATTTAATTAATATTGCCTAATACACCCTGCATAGCATATGTTGAAATTGAATGAATTGGTATACCTGTAATTTCGGCACGTAAAACTACCCAAGCAAAATTCGTTTTGCTAACTCCTGAAAAAAAAACATTATTGCCATTGCTGATTATGATTGATGGGAAAAACGCCGGGGTGGGTTGAGTAGCGGCGTCGAATAAACGATGTAAAATCAGATTCCCCTGGTCCGAAAATCGACTGTGTGCCATGAAGAATAGACGTGTGGAGTGTTACGTTTGGTTCGGTTTGTTTACCGTATGGAGGCAAGGTGATGCCGGCATCCGCGGTGTATCGCGACGCGAGCAGTGCGCGCCGCGCTTGCGACCAGACCGCACACTGCTGCATACACGGCCGCGACATGCGCGTATAAGCAAAGCAACACACGTGTACGGACGCGGCGTATGTGACTGTGGCTAGTTTGCGCGGTTTTATCAAAAAACCACGTCCAACTGGTCACCGATAATATCCAAATCAACCAAAGACCTATTTATTCTTTGACAAAATCAAAGAAATAGAGTCTCGTCTATGCAATTATTTGTATTTGTAATTTTGAAGAACTGGTGACGAAATGGGCCTTTTAGTGTTTGTGTGACATTTGCGGAGCCCGCGGCGGCCAAGGCTCAAAGATGAAGCTGTTCAAGAGGAGGCTGTCGTTCAGCGGAGATAAACACAAACAAGTTTCCCCCGCAGACGATCCCTTTGAACACGAGGTAGGTGCACCCACACCTTCGGACAATAATGGCTTGACTGTGGAGCTATTGAAGGTTCAATAGGAGAGCACTTTCTCTGTAAAAATTGTAAGGATTTTGTGTTTGCGAATACTTTTATATCAATAAACCAGAGGTTGTTGTAGTTCTTCGGTTTTAGTACACGGTTTTAACACATGAAACATATCATATCAACTGAATTATGTTGGTGGTTGTTTTTTTTAGTACCTAGTTGCGCGCGCGCATTTAGCAAAGTAAATTGAAAGGCAAGGTTATCTTATCAGTAGAGGCCGCGCTCGGCAACGTTTAGCCACTTACAATTCAATTCTGCGAATCGAATATACAATTGCTTTCTGGCAGTCGATCCGCTTTCTTAGTATTCACGTGGGTATAAACAAATCGGTAACTATGTATTTTGTTCTTGTTAAGTTTCTATCAAAAACATACATACATAAATCACGCCTATATCCCCGAAGGGGTAGGCAGGGGTGAATGAAACACCCACTTTTCGCCAGTCAGTTAGATCCCATGTAATAAATAGGTGGCCAGCCTATTGCCCTCTATCGGGCACATAAATCGCAGTATATTGCTAGGTGGTATAAGAGAAATGTTCCTGTCCATTACTCATCGCTGTGTTTACGCTTAGTCGCCTTGTACGACACCCACGGGACAGATGGGGGTGGTGACAAATTCTACTCTGCCGTCACCACACGGCCAACGGCTACTATGAAAAACAACTTGTCATAATGCGCATTTGTATAAAGGTTAATAGGTAATTTACATTGTTTGTACTAAAAACATACAAACAGTCATAACAAGTAACTTTAAATGTACGTAGATTAACCAATGTCGACAGCAAAATCAGTAGATTTATAGCAACTAATAACAATTAACAACGTTGTCCAGTTGTGTAGGTATTATTTCTTATTACGTAATGATCCTTAATATATTGTGTGTTTACGAGTATTATTCATAAACATACGTGTGTGCTTATTTGAAAACACAATGCTGTGGAACAATTGCCTACACAAAAGTTGAGAAAAATGTATGGAGCCTATAGTATGTAAACACTATAGAACCATCACAAGACCAAAACAGTACTGTACTGTACTGTGTGTGACGCTTTATTTGGACATTCCATATCTATAGACGTTGCTAAGATATCAGATAGTATTTCATTCCAATGATAAGATGTCACGATGTTGACTTCTCAGCCATCGTTACTGTAAGAGCTGAAATCTAATGTAAATGTCTAAAAAATATACATTCTTGCCAAATCATTCTAGATAATATGCATTTCTCTCCTTAGTTTTTTTATTATTACAGCGTTATTAACCAATTGTTTTCAAAGGGGTTTTGTTAAACGGCGAAGGTCCCGCGCTATCAAAACCTTTATGCCCAGAAATTCTGATATAAACAAACATTGCTCTGTAATTTTAGAAAACTTTGACGTCTGTTTGCCAACAACAGTTCTAGCTCTTGAACGCAGTCATATAAAGTGCACTAAGCTATTATTGGCTATGATGTTAATTCAGCAGGCACCTCAATGCCGTTTTAGTAAACCTAGCCCCTACAACGGGTGCCAAAGTATTTTATCAGTCTTCTACTATCTTTGAAATAGTTAAACTTTCCTAATCATCATCATCATCATCTTTTTTTTACCCTGTTCCCAGGTTATCTGTGGTGGGCATAATGTTGTTTGCTTTTATTCTTGTTTACCCTTCTAATTCGTGTCATCTATCACACTGAAAAGGTGTTAGTGATGAATGTCTATTAAAGTGAAATAAAAGGACCATGTCGGGAGACCTAAGAATGGAGACAGTGATTTGGGAGCTAAAATTTCAACCAATGCTCAAGGTTTTAGGTATTACAATAGGCCGCCTACCTGACACCAACCTGCTTTGGCTATACTGTTGTTGGTGGTTTGTCCTTCACCATTCGGGTGCCCCAAGGTGCTTATTGGTCTACGCCAGGCAACGTCCCTAAGTGGAATTAAGCGATCTGCTGACACGGTCACAGTAGGATTTGTTTTTCCTTTCAATATACAATAATATCTAAAATAATTAACTATTTCAAAACAAAAACAATACGTATCAAGTAAAAAAGTCGTAAATAAAAATTAGAATGATTAGTCTTATCTTATAACTTCTAGAATTTTTGAAGCAGCTACGTGATTGTATTGTCACGATGATCGGAGTGGTTACAATTTTGTGAGTTTCATAGTAGAGGTAAGAACTCGACTACATATTATGCCTGTTGTAAGTTATTACGATTGTGTTTGATTTCCTCCTAAGCAGCCATAAAAATATCTACGATGATTCAATAAAATAATAATCTTTGGCCATTCCTTATATTTTTTTTTATTTATAGTATTTTTTACTTACTAAATATTTATGATATTTGGGCGTGTGATCTTAAACACAATCTCAGCGTACAAAAAAGACACCCATTTGTAAAGTTAAGCTTACTACTTCGTTAAGAGTGTAAATGCCACTTGAACAATGATAGGATCGTAGAATGTTCAATTAGTGAAAGATTTCTCTAGTAAAACGCTTTTGGTGGAAGTCTGCGCAAATGAGGCGAGACGTTCGACTATTTGCTATGTAAGGCGGCTGCCACAGATGACATAGAAGGATAAAAGAAGCCTGCAAAGTAGCGGAACTCCACGCTATGGGTACCGTTTACACTACTAGAATACTTTTAATAAGTAGCCTGTAGTATGCACATCGCCGATTAAAAGAAATGGTTGCGCGGTTTAGGCACGCAAATAATAGCTGCTATCTATCTCTATCAACAATCAAGTGTGATTTGTTTTTAAAATAGTCCATTTCCCATACTATATGAATATTCTTCAGTGTAATTTTTTTTTGTCACAATGCATCGTCAGTCATTCTTCTTTTTAATGTAACGCAGCAGTGACGTTTTAATTATAGACAATCTAAGTTGTAGAGATACGTCGGTTATATAAGGCGCTTTAAAGACTTATTTTTGGTTTTTATTAATTATGTAACTGCTTGCATTTGATTCATTATATGGTCAAAGTTAGGGTGCGGTGGGTCTGCGATTGCTGACACTAAAATATTAACTCCTTTTTTACAATTTAAACCATGTTTTAATTTAGGCTGATATGTTGTTCAACCCCGTTTTTCGGTGAACGCAATTCTTTCTAGAGTGTTTGTCAAAGGTAGTTCAGGAAGTTGACAATTGTTTCCGCACTTGAAGCGTGTGTTTTGAAGCTGTGAGAAAACAAACTTCCTTGCTGCGGGCCTAGCACGGGGACGTGGACAAGTCTCTCTCCACCACTTGACAGTGTTTTGTCTCGGCAATTAGTGGTAGTTAGAGCGAGAGGAAAAGATTTTCTCTCCCCGAAAGAGATGTGTCCACGTCCCGTGCTACGGGGGCTGCAGAGTAGGAGAATATTTTAGTGAACCTACTGTAAAGAGTCTCTTTTTAATTAATATAAGCTTTGGATTAATTAAAATCTGCTTTTGAAGCTATATTTTGTTCGAGTTATAGTTCAATGTCCGTCATTAGAAATAATTGTTGAAAATCAAATTCAAAGTTTTACTGGTTAGGTTCATCATAATTATGTAGCTGGGTTTGGTGCTTGGGGAAAATGTTCATTCAACAAAAAGTATCTTTTTTACTTCGGAACTCATACATTTTAATGATGATGATTAATTAATTTCAATATAAAAAAATAATAATCTTCTAATCTACTTCATAAAGTACGATATTAAAGCTGTCAAATAAATTTATTGTAGGTTACCACTGTCATACTTCACAACTGTGCGATACCTCGAAATTAAGTCTTATTCCTAAGCAATGACGAGTAAAAAAGACACAAGCCGATGTGGTTATACCTCCATGAAGAATAGTATTTTTTCCAGTCAGATAAACTTACAAATTGTACCAAATTGAGATCATTCGCGGTTATCTTTCAAGGTTTCACAAACTATTAACATTTAATGTCTTAACTTGCAATGTTATTGCGTTCTGTACAGGATATCAAGAATATTTGTTGGAATCATAATATTTCTGTTAATGGTCGTTTCGCACGTTACTAAGCCATATCTTCGTTTTATGGTTGCAATTATAGTTATCTACATTTATTAATGTTGTGTGAAATTAATAGTACCGATAGATATATTAACGACTGCAGTATTGAGACAACTTGTACTGTAAGGAGTGTATTTATGTTATCTGAATAGATTAACTTCAAACTATCAATTTAAATACAATACATAAGTCTCATCTTATTATAGTAAGGCAGAGATGAGTTAACATCCAAGTTTCACGAATTAAGTTAGGTCCAATGTAATCGGTGGCGAGCCTATTGCCATTATCGGGCAAATAAATCGCAGTATATTGCTAGGTGGTGTAAGACCATTGCTCATCGCTGTCTTAACCCTTAGTCGCCTTGTATGACACTCGCGGGAGTGATGGGGGTGAAACTCTGCTCCAAATTAAACTTAAAGGTCATAGATGATAAAGCCATAACCATATATAGACATACACATTGTGGCTTAGTTTGGGAATGCGGCCGGCTGTAAACCTAAGCCAAAAAACCTAGAGCACAGCATGTAATGTTGGAGGAGCAGAGCAGCGTCACCACTCTACTATCGATAGCTTTATTAATTTCTCGTGCGTTTTATCAAGACGGTACGTGTTGAAAAGTGGTAGGTAACGAATCGTTGAGTGCAATGCGTGGGCGCATGCCCCCAAACGCCGCTCGCGCCTCTACACGACGCGCGTGCAAGCAGATCACAAAGAACGGTTAAAGTTGAAACATCTCAATATCGCCCTTTACACACTCATAATAAGGACCACGTGCACCGTAATTGTAAACTTGTATTGCAGTCCCACGTGGGATGTTTATTATCTTATCTACCTGCTGCGCTATTTTCACACATCGCTAGAGAGATTTTGAAACAACCTGTACTCGTACGTCAAATGCCTTCTGACGAATAGAATGTCAATGTGTTACAGTGTGTAGATTTCCACTACTGGAATAGCTGAGTTGCAACAAAGACCCGTTTACAAATAGCAAACACATAAAAATGTGGCACTTGGGAACAGACACAAAATAAATGTACATTGTTTGTTACGTGAACAAAATTTGTGGAAAACAGTCTCTCGTGTAATTCCCCCGCTCCCGGCATCAAAGTTGCCGAACCAATCATTATTCAATTCCAGTGAAATTATCCGGACGGGATCTCGACATGGTTGCCGCATAATTCTAAGTGCCGACGTTTTTTCAACGCGTGGCGTGGCCAAATTGATTTAACGATACAATGTAATGTGTGTAATCTATTCATAAAATATTGGATAAATAAATGATTTCAATTTATTGGCGCCTCTTTTCTTCGAGACAATTTATGGAACAAATTGATAAATGTTGGTTTTAATCATTGTATAGTATCGATTGAACTTAATCATCAGATGGTTAGAGTTTGTTTTTAATTTACCACAGTCAATATATTACATTAATATATTACATAATTTAATGTTATAAGTATAAGCAGTATGTCATTAGGTTACCCAGTTGCGCTCGAAGACTTCTTAGATAGTATACAGTCAATATCTTGCGTGAGCACGGTTGCTTACAAGTCCAGTCCAGTGATAGCTACGTGAGGAGCATAATAATAGAGAGTTAAGACGTATACTGAGCCCAACCATAACTTGATAGCACATACGTAATACATCTAAGTCATCCCCCACAATAGGGACAGTTGTATAAAGACCTACATTTCACCTATTTATGTCAGACCCATGGACGAGATTATTTTCAGTCAGCGGGCATTTTTCATTATTGAAAAAATACGATTTGGATAGGTCAACATCACATCGTGGGAATATCCAAAACTGACAGATGTCTCCAGTCAATTGCAAACCTTAACGTGTTTGATGAAAAACTAAAAATCGATCGGGAAAATTAAACTGTGTACATTTTTATTGCGAAACCTGCAAGTTGGTATTACAAAGGTATTGTACTTAAGCTTTGCTCCAGCAATATTGCATACGCTGATAAACTACCCGAAGCCTCTTATTATCAGTACCTAGTAGAAGTGTTTACAACTGTACAAAAAATATAATCGCCTTCCTGCCCTGTTCCCAACTTGTCTGGAGTCTGTGTAGTGTAGCTTCCGCTTTAATTCATATCGTCATGACCGTTAATTTTTCACTCCCGGACCAATATAACGTAGGCATTACATATGCCTGCGTTATTTTCTCTCCCAGGCTATCATGGAAGATATTTGTACAAAAGTAATGTTTTATTCACGTTAATTTAGTAATTAAGGCACGTACCGTTCGAATTTTATACATTTTAAAACTATCACATAATATTTCTTTAGCTGTACTGCCGGTATTTTCGCGACGGTTTACTCGATGGAGGCGACGAAATATAAACATTCATCAATCTCTTGACATATCCTTATATTTTTGGCGCAAAATATCCAATTGGGTCAAAGTGCTCCCTGAGAATATTCGCACAACTAAGTTTAATGATGACTTAAGGTTTTGATGTATTTTCTACTTATATACCGTCAAGACAATTATTTTTAAAAATTTTGGCAGCCCTGTTTTTTACAATGAGATAACTACGTTTAGGAGAAGGTGGCCTAAAGTTACTGCCTAAAACTATTTGGCAATACGCAAAAAGAGAGGTCGGAACTTCAGCATACTGTCTCCTTAAAGGAGCAGATAACATGGCTAGCGAGAATGTATTAATGTTCAAAATAATAATTATTTTATACACGAGAATTTCCGTCCCCTATAACACAATACTGTGTAAGTACGCTAAGGGCACGGAAGCCTCTAATGCACGTTCATTGGTCAATTGTGTAACGAGCTGTTCTATTGCTTACAGGATAGAGCAAGGTTCCTGGACACAAGCTGGCAGATTCACAGGACGTGGGCCCGAGATGCGAACCTTCTACCGTTGTCGCCCCCGCCGAGGGGTGCCACCCCCGCTCCGCTACCCGCCACCATGACACCACTGCGATCCGACCTAAACAGCATTTACGACACCATCACGGTGAGTTTTGCAATTGTCCAATCCAACGTCGTCGTCGTCAAATAGTGTGTGGTTTATGATTGATTTACCATTCGAAGCCAAGGTCCAGTTATTTCGTCCTTAGTTATACTTAAGCATTGTTTAAATTGCTATTACATAAGTCACTTCCATCTATCCTCGAAGAGCTACCCCTATCCTCTCGTACCATGGCCATATCTTGAAAAATGATGAAATACGATGAAAAATATTTAGTTAGGTACCTATCGCAATTGTGTGTGAGGCCAATTATATTAGGCCCAATATAATATGGGCGAACCTATTGCCATTTATCAGGCACGTAAATCGTAGTATATTGCTAGATTGTTGTATAACAGGAAGCTACG
Source organism: Cataclysta lemnata (assembly GCA_963931975.1). Lineage (NCBI taxonomy): Eukaryota > Metazoa > Arthropoda > Insecta > Lepidoptera > Crambidae > Cataclysta > Cataclysta lemnata. Next base: position 8,962,940 of record OZ008341.1, on the reverse strand, counting down.
ACTCGTTTGTCAGCACTGTTGTAACTCTTAATGCCGTCAAATAACGTTAAAGAGTACTTAACGTCAAAAAATTACAATTCAAAACGCAAAAATTCAAGTCGCTATTCTTGCCGGGTTTATGGTCTAGATTTGAATGAAATTTTTGACATTAAATACTCATTAAAGTTAATTGACGTCTCTGAGTGCGGCAGTAAGAGTCGCGTTGTACGACACCAGCAGGAGAGATTAGTTGTGTTGATAATTGTATTCTGCTTAGCTGTCACCACACTTTGAGATGGTTCAGCGAATGATATATTTAAAAATATACATAAGCGATCCGAAGATAACCAAGTAAGCCAGGAATATGAAATATTAAAACACCCAAAAAGCGAAACTGTCGAAATGTAATCTCCGCAATGGTCCTAACCTAAGTAAGCATTAGTTGTGCTATATTTGTATCAACGTCTCGTCGCAGAACCTTGAAACTTGAATGACATTAGTAACGCTGCATGTTTTGCATAGTACATGCTTGGCCTTAGATTATTTTGCATTGTAATTATAATCGGACAACACTCTACAATGTCATTGGATATTCAAATGTGACTTTTCTTTTGAGACGAGGTAACCGAAAGGCATTTAATATAAGGAACGGGCAAGACGGATATTTGGTAATCTATTACTTAATCACAGTACAACATCTAGACACAGAAATATGTCGCAATATTTTTATGACCTTGAGACCGTCACTTTATAATCGTATTTAGTATCATGCTGTGCCGATATTGTAGTACATATTAATTTCAGAGGTCTTCCCCTACCTCGAGATCCTATTTGACTCATATCCATAACTTTTTAGTCACATTTAATAACATGTCCATACCAATTTAACGGCTCTGTCAACTTCTCTCGTACACAAAGGTACTCATTCCATTTCAAACCAGCTGTAATGGTAAATACATAGCATCTTTTCCACCCCATCTCCACCACACCAATCCCTTCCGTGGGTTGGTGTTGTACGAGGCAACTAAGGGTAAAGACAGGATTAGTAATGTTCGTTTTATACCACTAAGCATTAATCTGTGATTTACATGCCCGATAGATGGTAATAAGCTGCACCTATTACATGTTACCTAACCAAATTGGCGAAAAGTGGGTGTTAATTTACCTCTGCCTACCCCATCAGGTATATAGGCATGATTTATGTATGTATGTAACTTTTAATAGATATTTGTCACTATGGAATACATATAGGTAATACTTAAAATCCATTCTGCTATTAAAACAGCAAGTGTTAGTCTAACACGTCTGTCGTACAGGACCGGCATCAATTCAATCCAAGTGGTGTTGTTAAATTATGAGCAAAGGCCGGATTGCAATTAACTTTTCCCGATAACCTGACCTTGGATATCGATTCGCGATATAGAATTAATTTCCCGACGGAGTTGCACCTAAGTTACCTGATATAATGGTGGAAGTAATGCTTTGATAAGAATAATCGAATATTCATTTCAATAACCTTTTGTAAGTCGAAACACAATGGATCGTAACCTACATTTTTTTGTATTTTTTATAATTATGTTACACACACAGCGCAATGTAAACTTACGCGCTTGTGCTAATGATACTACTTATGTGACAAAAAATACACTAAATAATTAATTATATTTTAAAAATACAACATAAAGCAAATAAATATTTATATTCTATAATGTATACATATATCTATAAACAATCAGGATTCGATTGTCTATTTGATCTTCGCGCATCGGCTGTCGACCCTTGAACTATAGTTATAATTTACTGATACAATTATAATATGTCATAAATTCGCATAATTTCACTTCAATGTAATTAAAAGTCAGAAAATTGCTTTACACCATGTTAGTTTTAAAGATGCCTGGTTAGGTATTAACCACTCGGTCGCACAGATGATGGACGTGCGCGCAATTTGTGCGCAATCCAGAAAATTGTTTCAATAAGAACATAGTTGGCGGGCTGTGGTATTAACCCGACCAGGCGCACGCGCAGTCTTGGCGTAAGGCGATTATGATAAGCAATAGCCTGTTTAAAGTAATGAATCTGTTTAATGGTTAGCAGCTGTTTATTTTTTATGGAATTATTTATTTCTTTTTATGTGTCTGTCCCCAATGTATTTTTAAAACAATGGTATAGCTACCAACTAGTCGCTCAAATTAATAATCAATCCAAACAAATTCATACATTGCTCCTGGGTTAATTTTGAACTTTTAGTTCATTTCGTCAATTGCTTGTATAGATGACATCTTCAAATTGTTTTGGGGTTATAAGTTTTGTAACACAAGTATGTTTATTAATTCCTAGGGAAGGGGGCTGCCTACTTAATATTATTTTATATAAATAACACCTTTTAATTATTTTTCTGAATTAGAACGAAATAAAATCGTATCGCTTAGAAGTTGAAGAACTGAGCGACGTCGGAAACGCGAAACCTCAAAAATAACTTACCCCGTGCTTGCTAAACAAAATCCCAGATAAAAGCACTGAGAGCTTTCGAATAACATATCCGCATTAACCGCACATAAATCATAATGGAGCGGGTCCGGTCAACTGCGGCGCATGCGCTGTACTGTTGTTCTTCTAATGCACCTTTGTAATGCGCTCGTAAACATAGGGTTGGGTGAACGGAGACCTGCGTTGGTTGTCACTGAACCTTGAACCTTTACACGCAGGCTATAAATAGATCATAGGAAAATTTGAATTTGTGACGACGGAGAAGAATTGATTTCTCACCACCTCCCATCTCTCGAAGGGACCAATGGTTAATTCAATTATATTGCTAGCTGCTACTTACCAATATACTGCGATTTCTGTGCCCGATAGATAACAATAGGATCACTATACACGGAACCTAGCATAATTGGCGAAACAGAGGTGTTAATTCATCTATCACCTCACCTATGTATGATTATGAAAACTAAATAATACTATCTAGCGGATGACCAAAATTATATTAACTCGAACGTTCATTCGAAATGCAAGTTATTAAGCCATCAACGTATGAGCCACTACTAGCTTTGTACCGTCATGGTGCTAAGAATAAAATTCCACCGTGCAATGCCGTGCATGCATTTAAACTATGAAACGGAACAAATTTTTAATAATCAGCAATTCAGTTCCTCGCTTTTAAATGCATTCAAACTGCTAGTTTGTAAGGATAACGGACTCAGAGGCTATTTACTCGAGGCACCCGAGGACCATTTGTTTTCTAACATAGTATACAGCCTACGCATTTGTGTCCATTTCAAAGAATTTCCATTGAATACTTCGGCAGCGGCTCGACGATATGCGTGTGCGCATCTAATTTCATTCACTTGGCAGTAAAGAGAAATGCAAGGTAATTTGTCTTGAACTTTCTTCGATAAAAATATATTCATGTGCCCTTATAACTTAAGACAATAATTATGTTGATTTGCAATAGAAAAATATCAGCGAAGAATGTTATTCATCATCATTTCAGCCAAGGGATACCGGGCACTGTTGGAAGAAGAAATTTCCCGCTCAAACTAGATTTACTTGTGCAAATAAGTGTCAATGATTCTACGTCTTACCACAATATGTCAGGTTAATACAACATCTTAAATTTTGAACTCAAACATAATATTTAGGTGCTGACGGTTGAATGTTTATCGATTATAGTCTGACGAGTTGTTGACTGTACATGGCTCAACAACTAATCTCTTTCCCGGCAATATGACACAACTTTTATTTAAAACAACTAATTCATAAAACTACAGATTCTAAAGTAAACATTATTAAGTTATGTCTCTATTAGAGATTTTTTTTATCTGAGATTTGCCGTGTGGTGACGGCAGAGTAGAATACAATTGTCACCACCCCAAATCTCTCCCGTGGGTGTCGTACAAGGCGACTAAGGATAAATCAGTGATTAGGAATGGGCAGCAGCGTTCCTCTTATACCATCTAGCTATGTACCTACTGCGACTTTTGTGCCCGATAAATGGCAATAGGCTCGCCACCTATTACATGGGACCTAACATAACTGGCGAAACGTGGGTGTTAGTTCACCTCTGCCTACCCCTTCGGGGATATAGGCGTGATTTATGTATGTATGTATGTATGTCTATTAGAGTTTATATACAATAAACACCAATACAGGCTAGGCAAGGCTTCAAAAAGTTCCAAAAAAAAATGTTGTTTATTATGTATTGAATGTAACATAAGGCTTACATACTATCTGGGATCCACATATTCGCTTGTTTTATGGTTCTAGTGTTTAAAGGTTCTCAAAGATATTTAAGTTTATCTATAATTAGCAGTTAGTCACGGTGCGTGTGTGCGATTATTGATAGCTCATAGATTCATGATGTCATTATCAAATTATCTATTAACTTTGAATAGTGTTGTAGGATGTCTATAAATATTTTTGTTGTGTCTTATTCAAACAGTGGTAAACGCAGACTCGTTTTAGCTCTAGTTAGATATATTCGAAGGTCATGCCTTGAATTCACGTAGGGGAAAGGCGTGTAAGACGGATATAATTATATACTGTCAATAATTAGTAATAGTTAATATTAAATAATACCTGTTTGTAACGGAGATTGTGAATCAGACATAAAATATGGGTAGTAACTATTAATAGAAAGTGGATAGAGTGGGCAAAATTAATAATATTTCCAATGCAGTATCTACAAAGTAAATTATATTATTACTCAAATACGTACACTGTTGCAACAGCAACGTGAAAAAAAATCAACAAAAATACAGCGACTGTAAGTCTATCCTATTATTTCATCACATTTAAAAATTATGTTGTATGTCTTTCTATAGGAGTCGAACTATTTAAATATAAAACAAAATATTAGGGATTTAACGTATAAGTATTTAGGTTTTCGGCATTGTTGATTGCTTCTTTATTTTTATAGTTTCGTAAATGAGTTTATGTGAAGGTCGATTCTTTTTTGTAACAATTTGTGGTTAGTCTCCAATCTTATACCTAATGGTTTCGCGTTTTACATTATCTGCGTGCTTTATTTTTACTTTGCTTTATTTGCCTTTAAAGGAAACTCCACAGTTATAATCTAACTTAAAACACCTAAATATACGCGACGTAAATCCGTAAATAGTTATTTGTTGTACGTGAGTGCAAAGTTGTTTTTTAACCGCGTGCTCAATTTTGATGACCGAGCTAGCGAAGGATTCTAAAATTGAATCACAAGCGTAGCGAGTGATTCTAAAATTGAATCACAAGCGTAGCGAGTGATTCAAAAATTAGAATCCTGAGCGATAGCGAGGGAATCAAAAGAGCGCAAGGTGAAAAATCTTTGCACTCGAGTGCAACACGTAACTTTTCATCCCCCCCAACGAGGAAATTGCAAAATACAAAAAATACAATCACAACAGTTTCTGTTTTCACCCAGAAACTTCCACAACACCCTCCCATTAACCCAAACACACTCTCAACACCCACCCAGAAACACCCACAACATTCATACCCGCAATACCCATTCACCCAGAAACACCCACAAAACACCCATTCACCCAGAAACACCCACAAAACACCCATTTACCCAGAAACACCCAAAAAACACCCATTCACCCAGAAACACACACAAAACACCAATTTACCCAGAAACACCCACAAAACACCCATTCACCCAGAAACACCCTCATAACACCCAGAAACACCCACAAAACACCCATTCACCCAGAAACACCCACAAAACACCCATTCACCCAGAAACACCAACAAAACACCCATTCACCCAGAAACACTCACAAAATATCGAATCACCCAGACACACCCACAATACTCACCCATCCATTCAGACACACCCACAAAACACCCATTCACCCAGACACACCCACAAAACACCCATTCACCTAGACACACCCACAAAACACCCATTCACCCAGACACACCTATAACACCCACCCATCCACCCAGGCACACCCGCAAAATTTATCCAGACACACCTGTAAGTACCTAATAAAAATTACCGTCCCTAATGGAGTTCCGAGACGGTCAAGCACGTTGATTTTCTATATGTTTTTGTTCCGTTGCTAGCGTAAACAAATCAAACAAACCTAAAAAGCTTTTAAATGCTTGACTCAAGCATCAAGCAAGCATTGTAGACGATCAAAATGTTCAAAGCAAGATTGACGCCAAGCTGATTGACCGTCACGGAACTCCTAGGTTTTAACAAATTTATGACGTGAAAAGAAAATGGCGCGCGCAAAGCAAATTACAAAAAGTACACCAAGAAGGTTCCGAGTCTGAGTTTTAACAAATTAAAATAGGTTGCATGATAATTTCGGCACCATGGAGGTAGAAATAAATAGGTATAATGATGTTTTGAATTCACAAACTCATTGCACACGATGTTCTAAATTCAAATTTACTTTAACCTCTAGAGGATAAAAACGGCTTTTGCACTCAGATATCGAAGAGCAAAAACGCTTTTTCCGAGATGGTGGGATGAAAAAATGTTTTAAATATTAGAGGTTAAGTACGATACAGAGCTTGTATTTTATTTTATTGGAAAATGATATTCTGCTCATCAAAATAAACTGAATGTACAGCATATTGGTGCAAAATGTACATCAAATCAGTAACTTGCTGGGCAAATAGATTTTTTTGTGCACATTTGGGTTTTTTTCATTGGTTATGTTAGATAAATCTGGTGGTGAATTTTAATTGATACTTGTATTGTATTACAGTATTTGTGTTCAAGTTAAATAATATTGAGTTACAAAACAAAGCTTTACGATTGAAATATTTTATTAAATTTTATTTCAGATACCTAAAAGGTATTACGAGCAATCTGTATAAAGTTTTCAGTACTTTAACAATTTATACTATCCTATTTTATTTATTAGCTTTCAGTCAGCAATCATGTTTGGAAACTTTTCTCGAGGGAAAATTGTCGGTTCGATGCTAATAGGGTAATTGTGCGGCGGGTAATTGATGACCGCTGCATCCTTCTTCCATGGCCTAATGCGACTAGCCGCGTCGTGTGTAACCCATCTATCTACATGTCACACCTCCACTGGAGTCAATAAAACGGGCAAAGTGTGAATGTCTATTGAACAATAAATATTGTTTATTTTTATCCTTAGCGAGTTTCTATTGACAGCTTTACAGCTACAAGGTTTAACGTCGTGCCATAAAGTTCAAAGCGGTTCCCAGTACTGTCGACGGCACATCGAGCTGTACAGGATTGACGTTTTCATCTGGATTTCAACTTTTACATTTTCAAAGTAGATAATTGTGGTGATTTTCGTATACAGAAGTTGTGCCCCAGAAAACACAACATCATAAAACTGTGAAATTTCTCACATAATTTTTTTACCTATTTGTTGTAAAGTGAAAAAAGACAATTTGGATAATTTAATAGTTTGTTAACTGACACGCTCATTCTTTGTTCTTTTCTAGAAAATCTATACTGGACATACATTATACATAAATCACGCCTGTTTATCTCCGTAATGGTGCGTTGAGGTGTGTTAACACCCACATTTCGCCAGGCATAATGTACCATGTAATGAGGCCTATTGTCGCATAACGGGCACGTTTACGTAGTAGTTCTAGGTGTACCAGGAATGATACTCCTTCCTTATTGTATTTAAATCCCTTATGCCCGTTTTCACAAATAACACCTTACTTTAAAAGTTAGGGATAGAGGGACCTTTTAAAATATTTATTTCCTATATAAATCAAATAAAAATAAACTCAGTATCTTATTTTAAATTATCTTAATGTATCAGTTGTCGATTATACAATCTGATATGAATTATTTTATTCACGGCTCCTTAAAAACTACATACATACATAAATCAAGCATATATCCCCGAAAAGGTAGGCAGAAGTGAACTAGCACCTATGTGTCGCCAATTATATTAGTTCCCATGTAATAGGTGGCGAGCCTATTGCCATTTATCGGACACAAAAGTCGCAGTACATTGCTTGCTACCCATTCCTCATCACTGTTTATCCTTAGTCGCCTTGTACGACACCCACGGGAGAGATTACTTACTTACCCTAAAAACTAAGTATGAAGACATTATTCGATTTTAATTTTAACATTATATAAATGTTAGAAAAATTAGTACAAAGATTTTGGGGTTAGAAAAAGAATTTCGAAAAATTATGATTCCCGCCTCAAGATCATAATTTTTCGAAATTCTTTTTCTAACCCCAAAATCTTTGTATGAAGACATTGATTGGACGTGCAGAGGACGCTGGGTTCTGGCAGAATATACTATAATTATTCGAATTTATTTACCTCTTTTACATACATAAACGCTTTTCATCCACGGGAGTAGACGTAGGGTAGTTCCACTTGCTACGATCCTCCTTTCGTTTCATCTAATCTCGTTAATATTCTCATGCAAGACCTTTTTCTATTTTCTTTTCTTTGTAGAATATTTGAATTTAGTAACCCTTAAAGTTAAGAGCCGTTGCTAACATAGGCATTAGTCAACTTGCACGGCACCCGCGGGAGAGATAGGAGTGGTGACAATTGTACCGCTTTGACGGCACCACACGGCATCTAACTTTCATAATATCTAAATTTTAGTCATATTAAATTTTTCTTGTTCCCTAACGTAATTTTCCGAAGCCATCAAAACTATTCAGAACTTTATCTTGAATACCCAGGAACGTGCAAACTCTATAATCGTGGGGTGAAACTTTTTGACACGATAAGCAATTATGACATGTTTTATTCTCGCTATATTTTGTAACATAAATATATAATTATGTTCGGCACTCCCGGCATAAATGCTATGTTATAGCATTTATGCCGGGCTATGTTGTATCTAGCTATGTTTTCGTTATTTTTACGTCTCGCTTAATTTATAAGGGAATGGAGCCAAAAAGGCCTCTTATATAAATGGAATATGCTTTTTATTTATTGTTTAAATTTTTATTTGAAAATTATGTAAATGTTAGAAAAAAATATTATAATTTAATACTTAAAAGTAGGTCAGAAAAAGTTCGAAAATTTTTTTTCTTTCTTGATGCGGGATTCTTCTTTGTTTTGCCTTTTGTTATATCTTATACCGGCCAGCCTCTGGTTAGGTGAAAATTTGTATTGCCATATTTTCATTTGATATATAGATATAATTTTGTACACGACGGTGTCTATTCTGAAATATACTCACTTTCGGGTCGTCCTCCAAAAGCAACCCGTTTGTATTGAGTTGTATTGTGATGTGTGACTTGTGTGGTATTGTATCTCAACCGTAGTGTATAGATTATAACAGCGTCACAACAACATTTTGTCAGTTAAACTCGTATAACAGTAAAACACGTTGACATTGCTTTGTTTGTCAAGAAATTGAGCTCGGCCGGCGGCAAATGAATATTAATTACTTCCACTACAGAGCCGCTTGACGTTTACAATTGTTTACCAAAGTGGCATTTCTTTTTACTTTTACAGATGTATGTATAGGTATTTTGAATTAATGCTGACATTGATGACTATTGGATTTTCAGAAACAACAGCGGAGTGAACGTAAAAGAGAGTTTGTAAAATGTAATTATGATAAAGTCCTTGTTTGTTCTTGTCTAGACACTTCGCGGTCGACTTGGGACTTTCTCGTAGTTAATAGCGATTCTAGAAATCAGCAAAAGTGAAGTACATACTTGACACCCATATTTACAAAAGATGATGTTAAACATCTGTATCGTAGCTTACACATGTAGTTATTCAATTATTTTAGAGGAGAATATTTTATCTAAGAGATCTCCATGGCGCAGTCGTTTGTATCCTCGACCTGAGATTGCGCAAACCAAATAATGTTCGCAAAAATATTATCTTGAGTTTCCAGGCCAACGTGGTGTTTTATGACCCTGTCTCCCTATAGGTGTTCTTCCATTCATGGGGAATTAAGGTTAGCAGTGGATATAGGTACATTAAAAGGGTAAAGCCGGATCCAGACGAGTGTGACGTGTAATGTAATCTAACGTGTGATTTAACACGAATTCTACGTTAAGGCAGCACTACGAGCGCTACATGTAATGATGTATGGTGCGAATTTAAAATTTATTTAGCACGAATACTATTTATCAAGTTGAGGTTTCTAATAAATAAAATAACTCCCGGTCAAAATACGCTGCATTGTCAGTCGCAAAAAAAAATCAGGAAGGTTCATGAATAATTCTCGCGCTTAAAGAAAAGGGTATCTACGCAGATGAGATCGTATTTTCTCCGCAAGTCGAGAATGAATAATATAATAGAATAGAGGCGAAGAATGTAGTTGGTCCTTTGTCACTTTTGCTAACCTTTTTCGTCTTATAAAATGTCAGAAAAGACTAGAAAAGAACATACATACATACATAATTCACGCCTATATCCCCGAAGGGGCAGGCAGAGGCGAACTAGCACCCACGCTTCGCCAATTATGCTAGGTCCCATGTAATGGGTGGCGAGCCTATTGCCGTTTATCGGGCACAAAAGTACTTTGCTAGGTGGTAGGTTTAAGAGGAACGCTGCTGCCCATTCCTCATCACTGATTTATCCTTAGTCGCCTTGTACGACACCCACAGGAGAGATTTAGGGTGGTGACAATTGTATTCTACTCTGCCGTCACCACACGGCCGCTAGAAAAGAAACAATATGATATTGGCATCTTCTTTCATTGTTAGACTTTTCTGACCTCTGAAAATGTATCCTGGCATAATACATGCGGCCTTACTAATAAACACGTTATAAGCATTGAGTAGTTTCAGTGTTTGGTCTCTTTGAATGCGGGGTTGAAATCATGTTTGTGAGACGGAAGACAAAACGTGGAATAGGTATAGCACACTTACTACCAGTTTATTAGTAAGACGGTTATTTTATATGTTCAAATAATCAACTAGAGTTCGCAAGTTCATGAATATCGTAATATTCTCAAAAGTTGTGATGGCTTTGGATTTTTTATGGCTCATCTAATATAGCGAAACAGGTATACAATATACAAAACTGATAACAAATATCATCTGTCTCACTCCCACGCCAACTGTATAAACAATTGTAACTGTATCTTATAGTATATTACAACAGTGTGTTTAATGAAAATGCATAATATGGACATAAAATTGACGGCTTCTTTGGTCGGAAGGTCACATTATTATCGGCCAAGAGGTCCCGGATTCGAATCCTAGTAAGAGCAAATGATTGTGTCAGGCAGACTTTTGTTATTGAGTTATTGCTGTTTATGTGTATATACTTACCAATACATAAAATATTACTAATATGTGTATTACGTCATCTAGTTTCCATAACACAAGAGCTTAAAACCTTTAAGCTTGCTGTGAATGTAAGATGATATTTATATATTAAATAATAAATGAGGTGAAGTACATAAGGCAGAGTCCGAATCCTCATGGGGATAGATTTCGGACGTTGTGATTCTAAAGCAAAAACTCATTCAATACTCCGCAAGGTTTACGCCATTCTCTTTTTACTTTCTTTATTTAAAATTAAAATTTTATGTATCCTGTAGTCCCTAAGGTAAGCAAACGGTTACATAAGTAACATTTTCTTGCAACAAGAAAAGTTTCAAGAATTGCAGAATCGTTTAAGTATGGTCATTAATCCTAAGTATGGTAATGAAAAGCATCTAGTTACTTACCTTTGGCCCTTGGCGACCCGAAGACCTGTTCATACTCAATATGATGTCATAGAGCGACTGGGATAAATATAAAATACAAGTACTTAAGTATACCTACTTACTTAAACTTTATAAAATATACTTAGTTACTTGTTAGGGTGTAGAATAGGCAACTATAAAAACCGTTAAACTCTTCAAAATGCGTCCCTAACAAAAATGATATTTATAATCGTCATCCTATTTAAGGGTAGGCGCAGTAGGTATGTCCTCTTTCTCCACTCTCTTCTGTAAATCTCATCTTCTTATGCACACCCATAACCTCAATAATCATTCGTCCCTAGTCACAATGTATTTCATGAATATATTTTATTTAATATTGGTGGCTATGCATTCGGGAACTATGATAGCACGTTTTGAGCCGCCAATGAGTACAGTAAGAAACAATTTTTATTTCTGGTAAACTACACACTTACAAAACATTTACCATTTTCTGGCGCGCGAACAAATCGGGACTAGAGAGCGAAGTGCTTTTAGAATTTTAATGCCGCTTCGTTTGCGTTTTATGCTCGGTATAGAATTTCAAATGTGCTGATCTAATCAGCGGTACTACAAACATTCAAATTCATCCGAAAATATTCCGAGTGCAAGACATTTTCTCCGAATCGAATGCATATAACATATTACATTATTCTTGCATTTAACTGATTTTTAAGAATATAATGTTTGGCCTATTACTTTACTTTATTCTAGAAAAGTTGATTTCAATGCAATTTATAGCTAATAGTTAGCGAAATGTGGGTGATAATACACCCAGCGTGCCGATAAATGGCCGTGATTTATGTATTATTAAATATCCAATGACTGCATGATATAATAAAATACTGAACAAAATTTATTTTACAGAGGCTTTTGTAACAAGTTCTTAATTATTTCTTTCCGGAGCTGTCTCATTAATTAATTGAACATCAACGTCAATACTGAGGCGGTGATTTTAAATTAATCAACCATTGCCTCGGATAATGGTATTATTTTATCGGCAGAAGGAAAGCTGTTCATTGATTTATTTTATTAAGATCCAAATCATGATTAGGGAAACAACTATGGAAATGTATTGGGCAAAGACATAATTATGATAAGTGGCTCATAGGTACAGTTAACATATATAGTCATAGGTATATCAATCTTTAAAAATTGAAAACATCTGTGTCGTTTATAAACTTGAAAACATTACTGTACTGCGAAATAGAAAACTATAGAAATCTTTATTACTGGGAAAACTATTAAAATTTGATGTTGTGATTAAATATAATTTTAACCTTTACGCCCCTATTTGGATAGTTTATCAGGTGATGTTATGTATTAGAAAATAATAAAATATGCACGACACTTTTTATGTAGGGCGAGGATCGAACAAGGCAGGGGAAGTTGTTCCAAATCGGGCATTTTTATTAATAAATAAAATTGTTATATTATGGGGACTTTTCTATGGGTTTTAAATAGTTATATTGAAGAGAGTGCCCGGTTTAGGCAATATAGGTACTCTCTTTGGTCAGACCTCCCCTATGACCGCCCCCCCCACACAACAGGGAACTTCTTGGAGGGTTATTGCACAGAAACTTTTCTTTCCACTCTACTTCTCTCTACTCTCATCTTACTCAGCGCATGATGATGGCTTCAAATCCGAGTTTTGTATATTTTTTGTATTTCTGGAATAATGTTTAGCACCTACATGTTTAGATAGAATACAATAATATATTGCACCAATGGGTGGGTATGATGTCATCTTGTGAGAACGAATCTTCACGTCTGATTATCTACGTACAGTGAACAGCATGTCAGGTTACAACACTATGTCAGATTTTCTCTATCAACTTTATGCTTAAAATCAAACAAGTTAAGGTCGTAAATCTATTACAAATATTTTACAGTGTAGTGTTTTCTGACGTGCTGTTGACTGTAGGTACGCTAAAGTAGCGAGCAAACACATGTTACTGTGACTGGAATGGGTAATTACATTACAGTCTTGTTCCTAAAGGTTATTTATGGACTATTATAACTCTCCGTTATTGTCTTGTATAATTTATTTTTGCTTAAAATACATTAATGAGATTAAATAACGTGGTCTTACTACGTCACCTTTTAGTATAGACATATTGTTTTAATTATAACATAAGCTTATCGGTAGGAAGGATATAGCTGTAAAAGAATAAATGTAAAGTACTGCTATTTGGGTGTTGTCATAGTGTACATTGGCAATATACTGCCCGGTACCTAATATCCTATCTAATATAGGACCTAATATAGTAGGCGAAGTATGTTTTTGTTTATTAACCTCTGCCTACTATTTGGGGATATATCACACATATTTATTGTGTCATTATGTTATAAACAGCCAAATATAATAAATAAAAATAGTGGTTTCATTTTGAATGTTTTTATTTGTCATTACGATTCAATATTCGCCATAATAATTCAACACAAGAATACGGTGGGCGCGGTCTTAATTAAATTCGACTCGGTGACCCGTTTTCTTCACTTGACTCGGCCACTCGTCCCGCCGTAAGATCAGGAGATAATCGCCGACGATCCTCCTCCAGACCACACAGCGTTAAAAAAGGACTAAATCTCCCGGGGTGGACAGTCACGCTCGATTTTTGATTATGAATAAATAAATATCGCCAGATCGGTCAATTTGGATTTTCAAAGTTTTAGTGTAACTTTAGACTGCACAAATTGAGGAACTTTAACAAGTTCTATGTACGTGCTTAAATCGAGAACTATTTTATAAATAAGGATTAAATTATATATTTTTAACCCATAGTCCCCTTGCAGGTACTAACTCGACGAGTGAGATTGTATTTTGTTCTGTCGGCATCACTCGGCACATACTAACGCTTTCGATCACATTTTACTAAGATTTAATCACTGTGAATATTTAAAAGAGATTAAATGCATTTGTAATATGTATAAACAAATACTAAGGTTGATCAGACAATTCAATATTTTCTAAAACAATATCTATTAGTTATAGAACCAAACAAAGCATCCACTGGATCTAAAAACAAAAATGTTCTCCTATAAAATGTTAACAATCCATGTCAGTATCACGTTACACAATAACACAAAGATTAGGAAAAGGCCTTTGTTTTAAAAAAAACAAGCCCGAACATTGAATGGTCGACTTCGATCAATAAAGCGATATCACTATATTTTGATTTGAAGAAAAATGTATAGCGTTTTTGTAATATGACACTGTTACACGTTAAATGGAAACAAAAATGGAAGAATGTATTTTGTTTTTTCGGTAACGATTTTTTGTTTGTTTAATTTTTTAACTTCTATTCTTGCCTGTCCTTTGTGATATTATCATCATCAAACAGCTACTGAGGCACACATTACATTGAGACCTAACACAAACTAGAGAAAAATGGGGATTATAAGGAATAACCTAATTGGAAGTGTATGCTCTGTATAAAAGCGAAATTTTCACACAGTATAAATAATAAATGTCTGTTCAAACATCCTATTTATGGTTTATTATTATTATATAACATAATAAGGTTTATGTAAAATAAGGAAGAAATATTATAATAAATACACATGATAATTGTACGGTCTGTTCATTCTCTGAAGCCTAGTAAGAAAATGATATTCATCATTAGAAATCAAAGCTCTTTTACCATCGCTGTCGCTGCGAACTAAGTGACAGAGCGACAGTTTTCTATGATGAAAATCGTTTGATTTAACTGATACAACTCTAACTGCGCCACCAAAGGCTTAGTCAATATTTTCATAAAGCTTACGCTTATGTCCGACTGTTTGATGGACGGTTAACGAATCATGTTGCCACTTGTGTAATGGTTTGACAAGCGCAACCACAAAACGATTTCACCAATGGACCTTTCTAATTCACATCAGATATCAATGACGTACAGTCGTAATTAATTAGTAATTAGTCGATATAAGCGTTGTTATTGATATAGCAACAGAGATGCCGACATGTGTAATCAGGGTTCAAGTTCACATGTGATTTGAATTAATTTGCTATAGAAACGGCAATTATAAACGTATTCTACTCCATACGGAGATATTAATTGTTAACCATAACCCTACCTCGTATAAGGCTAATGACGTTGAATGGGTATCCATATTACTAATGCGATTATTAAGCATTGTGTGCTTATGTGTGCTTTATGTGGGTACTGTGGTGTACCTTATAGTGAGGGTAGAGCAGAATTCATTTGTCACCACCCCTCGTCTCTCCCACGGGTGTCCGTACAAGAAGGGTTGGGGTAAGACAGCGAAGATAAGAGTTAGCAGCGTTCCTCTTATACCACCTTGCAATATACTGCGATTGACGTGCCCGATACATGGCAATAGGCTCGCCACCTATTACAATGGCGGTGATATTGTATCTATGTATGTATTCTGTTACTGAATCAAATGCTTACAAACCCGTGCCTAAATGATGACAAAGACTGCGGTTCCTGTTTCCGTTGGACCCCACATTCGTTAGGAATACCAATGCATGCGTTAACGATCGCGAAACTTTCTCACGATATTCGTCGCGATATCTCATGGCCCGCGGCGTCAGGTCTGCTTCAAGGATGCCGAGAATTATGATCCTGGCTTCTTGCGCCAAGATAAGGCACTTAAATCTAACTACGATCGATAGATCTAACGGCCGCAAAGTCAATATTATTGCTGGGAAATTAAGCGTGAAAATTCCCGTTTCACCCGAGGTACAGGTAATAGCATATCTGATTTTACAAAATAGTCAAACTTCTCCAAACTATTAGAGACCTTAACAGTTTCCACGTAAAGTGCAATGATTGTAAAGAATAATTGACAGTGGCGACCTAGCATGCTGCTGTACCATAAGGTTAGCTCACTTAGCTGTGTATGCACCTTAGACCCTTGCAATAAAGACGAAAATTCGAAGCGACGAGGTAACCTGACCTCCTAATGTAGGCACCTTTAATAATATATTATTTCCCTACGCTGCTAGCACTTATAAAGAGTACTTTTACCATTAATAAGTGTCAAGCACAGTCAAAGGCTACAATTTAACACCATTTCCATATTTTCTATTTCCCCACCTTACCTGTATACATGATTCACGGCTGTATATTGCCATAGGCCACAGAGATATATTAACATCAATCTCCATTTTTCTTGCAATAAATGTCAAGATATAAGAGGTATGTACTAATGCACAGGCATGTTATCTTGCACTTATAACAAACATAAATAAATAATGAGTTATTTAGCGCAATGGACTACTAGTGCGTTTCAATTGCAAAAGCTCAACGAATTTCCAAAGCCGGTTAGTTCTAAAAAAAACCATATTCTATTATTTCTACTTCAAATGCAGTATACACACAACGATGAAAAAGTGTGCGCAATGCAGGAATTAAATTAGGTGACAACCGCCTAAATCACGTAAAAAATACTGTTCACGCCTATCCTAACCAACTTACTTTAATAACGAAAAGTGGTAAATGGTCACTTTTCGTTAGAACTAACTAAACTTTGAAAAATAAATCTAAATTCGCGGACCTCCTTGGTTGAAAAATTATACCCCCGAACACAGAAACGCTAATCAAAGTTTGAGTCTTGCTTAACATTTAAATGTTGTCAAAATTGACGTTTTTCCATACAAATTCTGACAGGTAATGTCCACTTAACTTTTTAAGCAGTCCCCCAAATTTGATTAGCGTTTCTGTATTCGGGGGTAAATTTTCTTTATAATGTTTAAAACCAGCTAAAGTTCAATGTAATGCAATTAGAGGTTGCAGCAACGTTTTAGTTATGACAAACTGGGCTTGATTGTTTAGGGAGGGTTAAGTAAGAGTTAAATTTAACACATCATTCAGCTAATATTATTACCACAGAATTCACCTCGTTACTAATTTCTCTTTTTTATGTTATGACCATTAACAGTAAGGCGCACTTGCTTAGTAGACATACAGTTTGTTAATGCTCTTGTGTAAATAGTGAGACTAACCAAACATTTACTTTGTGGTCAGTGGGGATACGCGTTACGCTTATTTTAACCGCATTTAAAGAGTTTTTACTCATATGACTACCACAGACCAGTTCGGTCTCGTTGTTAACAAACAAATGCACATTAATGATCAGCAGGTGTCGTTTAAATATGGTTTTAATATCTTAGGCTCGCTTTCGGATCATATTTCTTCGAAATTCCACTAGAAGACAAAATGCTTCAGATTACTTTCATAATAGTCATAACTAAGCTACACCTTTCGTGTGGCGTTGCCCACCTACGCACTACTACTACCACTACTACTACGATTAGATTTGATTTGAAAATGAAAACATTGTAAATTATGTTATATTATATTTAGCGAATATATTTAAGCGAATTTTTTCTCATCGACCGACATGTCACTGGTAAAGCTTCTCACGAAATCACCTTCTATTTTAGGGTTTGGTTCCATTACTTGCCTTTAAAAGGCGAAAATTGCATCTCTTTTGCCATAAACTATCGGGTGATTTGAGTGAAAGTGTTTTCTTGTTTTGTTGCCGAATGTGGCTAACGTAACACATTCCGACCGGGATGCTGGAGCCGACTTCGGTCGGATAGTGTACAAGTAAAAGCTATGCCGTAAAATATAAGATATCGTAGGGTGTGTATCGCGCATAAATCGACATATCTGTCCAATGAGCCCCAGGCGAATGATTGTGCGTGATCGGACTACACGAGCGGGCCCTTAGCGGCACTCGACAGGTGTCGTGAGAACTTTGAGGTCTCTAAACATTTATCATATAGTTATCTCCATTGAGATTGGCTGTCGATAAATTTATTCAAAGAACGAAATTGGCATCGAAATCAAATTTACAATTGGACACAGTTAAGTATAGAAAAGAGGAAACACAATATTTAGGAATTTATTTATGGCAAATTCACTTTCACTTTTCCAATTTATTTTTGGCAAACTATTATGCATAAAAATCTCAAGAGAAGCTTGTATCATTCTATTGCACCGGCCCAACCAACCAGGAGATACAGGTTTGAACGTAAGAAATGTTTATTTATCATAAAAAATGTTTATAAATCTCCAATTTTTTACATTGTCTTTGCCAACTCATTATTTTAGCAGCTTTTTAAATTCCTAAAAGAACCTACTTTGTCGCCGCATTAAAAGCATGTGTCAGAACTGCATAACAGAACTACGATCACAGGTAGTGATAACTCCAGGTAGAATTAATCAAAATAAAAGAAAAAAACAAACAGAATTTCAAATAGATATAAATGATGTCAGTAGATATGGCCAGTGCAAGTAACACAAGGGACTCACAGCCCCTCAATACAGCAAAATATGAGAAAAGTCATGCAGACCTCAAATAATTTGAGAAGAAGAGCAAATAGAATTACTACTTCGATGCCACCACTTCAAATTTAACGCTACATGATAGAAGTTGATTGAGTAACTTTATCTACATTGTTTCCAGTTGGATTGACGCCAAACAAGTAAAACAAGTTTATTGCCAGAAAAAACGCTCTGACATTTGGATATAAAAAACGGACAGTTAATTTGGACGTCCACGTTGTACCAGAGCGGCGATCCTTTCCATTCTTTTTTAACTGCTGATATACACTTTAACAGGTGTTAATTTACCCTTAATGATTTTTTATAGTCCGTTGCTTCCGTAAATTCATAAAAACTATTTAATAAAACATGTACAACCTACCAATATTACTTGTAATTTAAAAACACTAATTTTGTGGGTACACAATGTTAATCATAAACAGCAGTTTATGCTTGAACTCGAAATTAAAAATGAAAAGCGCAGCTTTAAAATTTTGCAGCTTCCAGCTTAATCGATCTCAGCAGGTGTTAAATACAAATTACACCATGGTGAAATCTCAGTCGGAAGTTGGATTGTTGAAGTATCATCTCCATGGTCTCACGACATAGGCTGGTTTTGATATATATTTTATAATAGTGTCAATGTGATGTTCTATGTCTTTGCTACTCTTCTTGTGTGTTCGTTGTTTTGTCTTTCTAGTCTTGTATTTTCTTATTATATATTTATTATAATTACTCCATAATTACTGTTGTTTTGCATTCCACTAATAACCCTTACAAAGGTTATGGGCCCAGGGCAGTAAAAATAAGCAGTGAAAAGTTCGAGTACTGTAATAGATAGAAAAGTACAGATTGCAACAAAATGTCTTCGGTACGTATCGAATTATTGAACAAGGATAATTACGATAGCTGGAAAATACAAGTGGAGGCGTTGTTAATAAGAAACGATCACTGGGAGTATGTAAGTGGAGAGAAGCCAAAACCTACGGATGATGATGTTGCTAGATTGACATGGGAGACTGCTGACAGAAAGGCTAAGTCTGAGTTAATCTTAGCATTGGATCCGAGTGTAGTTCGTCATGTTAAGAAGGTGACTAATGCACGTGAACTTTGGCTGAAGTTGGAGAGTCTGTTCGCATCACGAGGCCCTGCGAAGAAAGCAACCTTGATGAAAAGACTCATGTTGCAAAAAATGAGTGAAGATCAAAAGGTGAGCGAACATCTCGATTTATTTTTTGAAGCTGTCGATAAGCTTGAAGAGATGGGCATTGTTATTCATGACGATTTATTAGCAATTATGCTACTATATAGCTTACCAGCTAGTTATGAAAATTTTAGATGCGCCATTGAGTCTAGAGACGAACTTCCAAAGCCTGAACAACTGCGTATAAAAATCATTGAAGAATATAATTCAAGAGGAAACATGACAGTTGAAAATACAGAAGGCGCTATGTATGTAAATAAACATCAGAAGAAAGGGCATAAGTCTGGAAATGGAAAGCATTTCAAATACAAATGTTTTAAATGTCATGAATTTGGACATAAGGCATCAGAATGCAAAAAGAAAAAGGAAAGTACTTCGGAAACCAGATGTGTAGAGTCATGTGCTAATGTAAAGTGTGAAGATCTTGATGCTTTAACCACTGTTGAAGTTACAGATGAATGCCATGCTGTAGATGTCAAACCTCGACATGAATGGATCTTCGATAGCGGTTGCACTTCCCACATGTGCAATGATGAGACAAGGTTTGATGAGGTGCTGCCTTCTAGCCAAAAATTAAAATTAGCCACCGATACGTGTACATCCGTAAAAGGTAAGGGTACGGTTAAGATATTAGCATGCAATAATGGTACTACGCGCAAATTTAATTTCGAAGATACAATGTTCGTTCCCGATTTACGTAATAGTCTGATTTCTATCGCTAAACTCACTGAACGAGGCTGTGAAGTCACTTTTAAGCGTGATGTTGCATATGCTCTCAAAAATGGTGAGGTTAAGTTAACTGCTGATCGGCGGGGTAGTTTATATTACTTGAGGGAACTGGATGCCTCAGCATCTGTTATATCAGAGAATGATGTGGATCTGTATAGATGGCATGAGCGTATGGGACATTTAAATGCTAGGGATCTTATGAAAGTACTTAAAAAATCGTGTATTGGCCCATCCAAGGTCAATAGTAACTTGCAGAATTGTGACGTGTGTGCTAAGGGTAAAATGGTTTCGTTGCCTTTTGTGAAGTCCAGAGAGCCTTGTAAAGAAAAATTAGGAATAATTTATTCTGATGTGGTAGGTCCCATGAGAGTTCAGTCGAACGGGGGAAATAAATATTTTGTCACTTTTATTGATGACAGTACACGTTGGTGTCAAGTATTTATGTTGAAAAATAAAAGTGACGTGTTATCAAAATTTAAAATATTTAAATGTCATGTTGAAAATATGACAGGTGGAAAAATCAAAACATTTCAAAGCGATAATGGTACGGAATATAAAAATAAGCTTTTTGATATTTATTTACAAGAAAATGGAATTAAAAGGAGATTTACAACACCCTACACGCCGCAGAGTAACGGCACTGCTGAGCGAATGAATCGCACGTTATTAGAAATGGCCAGGTGTATGCTTTTATCGTCGGGATTGTCAGCTAGCTTTTGGGCAGAAGCGGTAGCAACTGCATGTTATTTACGTAACAGAAGTCCAACAAGCAGTCTGAACGGTGAAATTCCATACGAAAAATGGTTTGAAAAGTCATTGAACGTAAGTAACTTGAGGACATTTGGTACAAAAGTTCATGTCTTAGATAAAGAACCAGGAAAAGATAAATTTGCATCACGTAGTTTAATTGGTTATTTTGTAGGTTATCCTGCTGATTCTAACGGATATAAAATTTGGATACCAGAGTGTAGAAAGTTCGTAGTGTCAAGGGATGTAAAATTTCAAGAAGGTAAATTCCTTGAAAATGATAACAAAGTTTCAAATGAATCACCCCTTGAGTCGCAATGTGAAAAGGATATTGTGAGAAAGTCAGTTGAGGTAGAAATTCCATTGAATAAACAATCAAATGTACCATTAAGCCAAAACGAGATGAGTCAAATGGATGCGTCATCGCGAACTTTGGACGAGGTACCGAGCATACCAAGCATAGAGACTATGGACAGTACTGAGGTTGGTGAAAGAGAGGTAACTCTGAAAAGAGGTCCTGGAAGACCACGGATTGAGCGAGGACATGTTGGACGACCTCGAAAAATCTATAATATGGTTGAGATAGAAGAAAATAGCGAAAGTGAACCATTGACGGATGAATTAGATGACACTGATGTGTTTGCGGGAGTTATTGAAACTTCATTGAAGGACGCGCTGTCAAGTGATGAAAGGAGTCAATGGGAGGAAGCAATCATATCCGAAATGCGGAGCTTAGTGAAAAATGATACATGGGAAATTGTAAAGAAACCATTTGGACGTAATGTCGTTGGATGTCGATATGTGTTGACAACGAAGCTAAATGTCGACAAAACAGAGAAAAAGAAGGCTAGACTTGTCGCTAAGGGATATAGTCAACAATCTGGCCTTGATTATCACAGGACATTCGCACCGGTTGCAAGAATAGCAACGATACGTATGTTGGTCGCATTAGCTGTTGAGATGAACATGGGTATTGATCAAATTGATATTAATACGGCATATTTGAATGGAGATCTGAATGAAGATATTTATATGCAAGTTCCAGAATTGCTAAAAGAATGTTTTGAAAAGCTTATAGACATTGATGGAGCTAATAGTACAATTAGTAAAAGAGCAGTGAATATGCTTGAAGATATCAAAGGAGGTGGAAATACATGCCTTTTAAAGAAGTCTCTTTATGGGCTTAAACAAGCCGGACGACAGTGGAATATAAAATTGGACACGGAACTAAAAAATATGGGTTTGCGTCCAACTGTAAACGAGCCTTGCTTGTATCACAAGCGAAATAAAGATGGATCTAATCTTTTTGTAGTCGTTTACGTAGATGATATCTTAATTGCGTCAGAAAAGAAAGAGACTAGACAGAATTTCAAGCATGAACTTGCGAAAAGGTTTGAATTGAAAGATTTCGGTCAGGCAACTTTTTGCCTGGGAATTGATATAAAGAACGATGGCAATATGTACTACTTGTCACAGGAAAAATATATCAAGGACATATTAAAAAAGTTTTGTATGGAGGGCAGCAAACCCGTTAAAACTCCTATGGAGGTAGGAAAGTTTGTAATGAGCGAGAAAAAAGATAAAGAGGAAGGAAAGTCTTTCCCTTATAGGGAGTTAATAGGATCGCTCATGTATTTAAGTGTAGCGACGAGGCCAGAGATAGCAAATGCTACGGCAAAGTTGGCGCAATTTGCAGAAAAACCTGATGATGAGACTCATTGGAGAGCTGCAAAAAGAATCCTTCGTTACTTAAAAGGTACTATGAGTCAGAGTTTAGTTTATAAGCCAACTGGGCTATGCGTTCATGGATATGCGGATGCGGATTGGGGTAGTTGCGCACATGATCGACGATCATTTACAGGTTATGTTTTCGTTTTAGGGGGTGCAGCTATCTCTTGGGCTTCACAAAAGCAACGCATTGTAGCCACGTCAACCTGTGAGGCTGAGTTTGTGAGTTTAGCAGAATCCATGAAAGAGGCTATTTACTTAAATAGTCTGTTGAAGGAGCTAGGTCTACTTAATTTATCAAAGGTAAGAATGCGTGCTGATAACTTAAGTGCCATTTGCCTAGCCGAGGACAGTGGTGCTTACCACGCGAAGAGTAAGCACATTGATATACGGCATTTCTTTATTAGAGATGTGCTTCGTGAGAATAAAGATATAACTTTAGAACATTTGGCAACTGATAAGATGTTGGCAGATATCCTCACCAAGCCTTTGTCTCGCATAAGGCATGAATTACTAACTAGTGAGTTAGGTTTGTGCGTGCAGACCTGATTGAATCTTTATGGTGTTGAGCCCATGAGTTGAAGGGGGTGTGTTGAAGTATCATCTCCATGGTCTCACGACATAGGCTGGTTTTGATATATATTTTATAATAGTGTCAATGTGATGTTCTATGTCTTTGCTACTCTTCTTGTGTGTTCGTTGTTTTGTCTTTCTAGTCTTGTATTTTCTTATTATATATTTATTATAATTACTCCATAATTACTGTTGTTTTGCATTCCACTAATAACCCTTACATGGATAATAATAGGATCGCGGGGAAAACGTCTGTTCGGTGATAGCTCGCTCGCTATGCGCGTGCGCAGCGTATCGCACGTGTTTGTTTACGGAAGCCCGCCCGCCGCGCCGCACCGCCCGCCCGCTGCATGCTCGTAGGTAACAGAAAATGTTTGATAACGTATTATTTATTTATCACATACATTGTAAGCGGTTGTCCGGTCTTGCAAGGAAAAAAAACTATAAAATCTATACAAGATAATTTCAGGTGTTGTGTCTTGGTACGTTTCAGGCGTTTCGTTTCTATATTTTACATTCTCGCATCGCAGAGCATATTTAATTTATATGCTACGTTATAATAAAGGCATCCTATGTGAATAAGACGTCTCAACATCGGCTATGATTTTTATATTGTCAAATCTTGATGACCTTAAAATGTTATTCTTATATTGGTAAGGCATATTTTTATCTATTAATGTTCCCACTGCTAGAACAAAAGTGTTTCCTATAGAATAGAAAAAAAAAACTCACAACCCACACATACACACACCAGGGGGCCTACCGCCTAACTCAATTGCTAAAGCAAAAGCTATAGTTTATGACGTCATGCTGTCATTTCGCACCAAATGTACCTAAACTATTAGCGATAGCTTTGAACGAATCATCACCGAATGATTTTGTATGAATTTGGCACAAAATCCGTGCCGCCTAAAAATTCAGGATGGCTGTTATAGCCGTAAGCAGTGCATTGCAATATAGCTATCATCAGCAATCGAGTTAGGCGGTAGGCCCCCAGATATATTATTTTAAAAATAAATTTATAATTTTACATAACTAAAAAATTTGAAATACGTTCACATTTCATTCACTTTTAATATTGTTCATTTATTCTGACTAACTGTGCCCTTGGCAGATAAACAGGCGTGATTTATGTTTCTATGTATTACAGATTTTTCAGTTCTCTTAAGAATTTTATTGTAAAAAACCAAACATGAAGTTAAACAATTCAGTGTGACAATGTTAAAAATATACAATGACATGGCACATACCAAACTCAATTAAGCCCAACGCCATTAGAATGGTCTTTTTTAATCCACGCAGAAAATATAAAGTCGCTTCCGCTTTGGTTATTGCAATTCAACACGTAAATCTATGCCAGCCCGAAATAAAAATAAAACGACGACAGAGCTGATGCACTGCGCTGCAGTGAAAGTGTTGTAACACACATAAGCGCATGTTTTATGTAATACTGTAGCTTTAAATTTGGTCAAGTAGGTTTTAGACGATAACCGTTTAGACATTTTACGTAAAATAATGAAGACAGATTTTATCACTTCTTGGATAGATACAAATCAATGGCAGCGGGTGCAGTAATAAATGCACAGCTTGAACCAATACCGAAAATTGTACAATATATGAATATAAAACCAAAACAGTATATCACGCATTACAAACTAAAACAGGAAAAAGGATATTTGGTACAACTCAAAATTGCATTTCTGCAGAATGCAGAAGTATTAAATGAAGGACACGCTATTTTTCTGAGTATTTTTTGGATTGCGTCTTAAAAGACACAATTCATAAAGATACCTATAAAAATAAACTGTTTTAATATATTTTTTATATATATTGGAAAACAGTTTATTTTTATAGGTGTGTAAGTGATTAATAATAAATTATTTTCCTAGTATACGCAATATATAGCGGAGTATTACTTCCACTACTAATTGAATCTATTTCAGGTATGAAGTTATAGGTTACCAAGAACTCCATACCTGAAATAGGTAGGTAGATAAAAACAGAAAGGAAATTAAAAATATTAATAAGAACAGGGTAGGTAGGTGTAATTTTACTATTCAAAATTAAATTGTTTTTCGAAGTGATAATACCACCTTCGATTGCATAAAACACCCTGTCAATAAACAAAACAAAAAAAAAAATTCCATACCCTCGTCGCATTCGTAAGACACCCAATCATACGAGGCAAGGAACCCCAATAATAGTGTCGCGAAGTTGCGTGCGTTGCTAAGCAACGCGTCGCCAGATAGGCGAGCGTCGAGACGCGGCGACGGCGGCTGCGGCGCCAGTGCCTATCCCGCCGTCGGGTGCGTCGCGCCGCACTCCGCATGCATAACGCGTATTATGCACCAAAGTTACCATAAACCAAAAACATGTGAGAGCTGATATGGTAAAACTAGTGAAGTGTTAATGTCCTATAAAACACAAGAGTGCCTAAAATATACACAACAGTTAATGAAATACCTTATTATAAACAAATTCACGTAAATAACGTAAAGCTTATCCAGTGACAAATATAAAGTAGCTCTTTAAAAAAAAACAACAAACACGACTTAAACAATTCTGTTCATTTATGACGATGAGACATTCTTTTACTTTTCGAAATAATTCGATGCTAATTCATTTTTCGTTTAAGTATTTATCAAGTGATGGAATGAGAATATACATGACAATATTTATCTTAAAATAATACGTTATTTTAAAAATAAACTATAAAAAAACAACTTCATTTCACTCCCGAGTTCATTTCATTTATGTTTATGACCGACACTATTCTAGTTATTCTTTCACAAATACAAGTGGAAATGTTTTAACCAGAAAATAACCTTAAATGAACATTTTGTTTATGTAGATAGATCTGACATTTTCGTACGTAGATTCGCGTTGGTTAAATCTTTAACTAAACAGACACTTGTGTTATAATTATGATAAGATATAACAGGACGATATTGCAGCACTGTTATCAAAATGTAACCTACGCGATTGTACGAAATTAGATAAAATTGCAGAACACATTAGACATAAGACACATTTACGTTTAAAGGAAACAAGGACGTATG
The DNA here is from genome assembly GCA_963931975.1 of Cataclysta lemnata. Taxonomy (NCBI): domain Eukaryota; kingdom Metazoa; phylum Arthropoda; class Insecta; order Lepidoptera; family Crambidae; genus Cataclysta; species Cataclysta lemnata. Next base: position 8,935,990 of record OZ008341.1, on the reverse strand, counting down.
CAAATGTGAAAATATATTTGCATCGTTTCGTAAATTATTATTGAAATTAAAAAAGCACAACACTAATATCTAGTTATACCGCTTCTAGTAGTTAGAGCAAGAATGCATTACAGTTACAAATCATTCCTTTTATTGTTTGCTATAAGGAAAACAAAAGACTCTCAATGGACCACATGTACTGCCCACTTAAATCTGCTATGAGTAAACACGAGTCGTCTAGCGTAATCTTCGAAAGCTATGCAAGTAAAAAAAAACAGCTGAATTCTCATGAAAGAACGACTCTGACTACAGTCAGTGCAGTGTAAAGACCGCTTTTTATTTAGAACCACCCCCGAGGTGAGTGACCCCGCGCGTGCTCCGCGCGTGTGTAAGGTCAGGGTTATGGCTGTCACTGTCACGCCCTCACAATGCCTGCTAATGCCATTTGATCTGTGACGTATTTGAATCGATCGCATCCTTTGTGCAGAGCTATGCAAGTTTTGCTTGTACCTATCATCGGATACAACTGAATTCAAACCAATGATGTAATGTAGGGTGTTACTTGTATAATAATCTTCTCGGAAATTATAATCTAAGTGGATGAGAAATATCTTTGTCACATTTAAATAGGCAATTTTACTGTTAAAGACATTTAATTTAATTTAATTTATCCTTAAAAATTTAACATCGTGTTTTAATAATATCGTGTTTTGATAAAATCAATTAAACTCAATTTTGGTTTTACCGTTTACAAATTTTACAAGTTTGGTAATACCTTTTACTTTTTACAGCCGTTACGATGTTAAGTTTTAACAAAAACTGAATTAAATCGGAAACATTATTATTATTTCCAGCTAACTTTTTGAAAGATTAGAAAATTAGAAGTAACTGGATATCTACCAAATTCATTCACATAATATTTTTCTTCTCTCGAGTCATTATTATTTTTTGTGGGATACCGCAGTGCAGAGGCGCTCGCCTCCGGCGCGATATTTCTCACACATCACGCCACAGTCCAGTACTGACAGATATAGAACTTCATTTGCTCTTTGTGGATAGCACTATCTAATATGTATATTAGAAGTTTATTTACATGAGGATAGGTACTTCCAGACTGGTCTGAGAGCGAAGAAATGACGTAGAATGTTCCAGCCCCAACTCTCTCCAGTAGTGTTGAAAAAGCCGACTAAGGATGATTATCCCGTCTATGCCATATATTAGTGGACAAATAGTGTATTGGGTAAACCACCAACAGCAAACTCAAAGAGGATTGGTGACAGGCAGACCTATAAATTTAAATGTTGTCATTCCAATCACTCTCTCCATTCATCGGTCTGTCGGTAGTGTCGGCACAGCCCTTTCCATCTCTTTACATTTATTTATCACTAGAATACCAATGAAAATAGAGAATCCGTTATAAACACCAAGTTAGTATTTTCTGTCATGTATAGTGTCGTGTTGTAATACAAAAATAACTATTTCTCAAAAAATCGCTACAGCAGTGCACTGTGTTGTGTATGTTGTTTGCACTTGGTCTCTCGTCTAGTTAGAATGAGTCCTTTGTTTTTTGACTGATGCAATTGTGTTCCGTCTTCCGGCGTAAGATGTCTCCTATTAGGATTTATGACAGTGTTGAAATCTTTACAGCTTAAGTCAACACGGGGTCTCAGACGTTGACGTCAGACGCTTGAACTAGATTAAAGTTCGGTCTATCTTTCACACTCACTAGTGCTAGAAAAACGATAGCCAATATCTACAATTGTAAAATTCACTATAATTTTTTAATTCGACTTATCAGTTATTTCTATATATTTCTATAAAAAAAAATTTGACACAAACAGACGATGTAAAATTATAGATAGTAGAATTGTCATTACATCGAATTTCGAAGCAAGTTGCTATAGGCGCTATTGTCGGTGTGCTCGAACTTTGAAATTCCCAGTCACACAAAACATTTCGCCGTATAAACTGGGTTTAGACATTAATACTTTATACCCAGACCCGGCAGCGAAGTTCTGAATATGAATGAGCAATGTTTCCCAGAAGATACTAGTTTTAGGACATTTATTTCATATAGAGGCATTTTGTTACATGTCTAAATTACCTAAATAAAATTAATAACTTGATATGACTGTGTCGATACATATTATTTTCAATTTATATTCATAAATGAAGATTAAATAATTTGAACTGGGGAGTGTGAATGGATAATACGCAAAAATCAATTCACACAATTTAATTCGGCATTTGTAGCATTATTAGCATAATATTGTTAATACCAATACTACTAATATAATACTAATATTGCTGTATGTTTCAATAGTAAGTTTTCTAAATGACCGTTGGCTGAGATGTTGAGTAAAACTTTGTGTGCAATAATAAGTACCTATAAATATTTCTGACACTAATTACTACATGATAGTTGTGATGATACTTTGCGATATATATTCGAACCCAAAGTAAGCATCATAAGCAGCGATCTGACTATTCGACCAGTCATCCGTCAAATGAAATTAATAAACATTTGACTAGAATGAAATATCGCATTCGAACCCGGGACTTTTTACCTAATAGCCACGACCAAACCGGCCGTCAAATGAAATTAAAGAATGAAATTAAGAAATACATTTCCTACAATTGGTGCAATAATTACGCATTTATATTTTTTTTGTTAAAACAGAGATGACAATATTAATTTAAAAATGGAAAATTCATTTAATCTTTATTTCCAACTCTTGTAAAAACACACATTTTTACAATTACGTTAAATGTTGCACCAAATAAGCGATTTATTGACATACATCGCATGTTTATAATATCATTGTAAATTGATATTATTAAACATTTGGCTAAAATGAAATATTGCTAGACGTGTGAAGTACCAGTGACAGTATGGAAACATGAGTAATTTAGGAGGAGTTGAACAAAATAAAAATAAATAATATTTTCACTGTGCAACTCGTCCCATGTTAAAATTAAGATGAAGAACGATACAATCGGTAGCAAAAGTGTTAGTTTGGGGAAAAAATACGGGTTTGTTAGGAAATATTTAATGATCACAACCATAATTATCAAAAATCATAAAAATTTAAATTATTTAATAATAAAAAAGTTACGTGCCAATTAATTTCTACCATGTTTGTGGAGCGATCATAACAACACCATCGTGAGTGCAAAAGTGGGATAGGATGCGCGTGCGCAGCTGTAGCGGCGTCGGCGTCGGGCCAGAGGCAGCGCGCGCACTCCACAGGCTCGCGTTCGCGCTGTGGCGGGCGGTGTTCTACTTGCAGCGAGCCCCTAGGGAGCTGCGCCAGCGATCTCGCAGTCTTGTTCAAGGAACAAGGAGGCGGACTGTGGTGCGTTCCGAAAAACAATTTCAATAAATAAGTGTGACGTTAGATTTGCTTGGATTATCAAAATCCAATTTACCACTATAATTTGAAACATAGTGATATATAATAAAGTTTAAAAAATTAAACTGTTTAAAAATCGTGCGTTGCCTTAAAAAGGATTAAATGTTAACATGGTTTAATATTGCTTTCGCTACATTCAATTTTTGAAAACAAATAATAATTTAGCTTTTAGTCCCTTAGTTTTAAAACATTTGAAATAATAATTTTAATAAAATTAACATTATTACATTAAAATATTATGGGCAACTTCTTCTTCCTACCCTGTTCCTAGTTTATCTGGGCTTTTGGCAACAATGTTATAAAAATAATAAATGCGAGATTTGACTCGTTTATCAACCTACTCATTAATTAATATATTGTTTCATTAATAACGATAAGAATACGGTTACGTAAATTACCCGTAATCGGACAATCTCAAAATTGAATTAAACGATATTTCTTCAATGGATGGTCTGCCCCAAAAATTTCGCATAACATTTTATTTATTTCCCCATGACTAAGCGTAAAATCAAAAATTACAGCCTTCTCGTTAAGCGGCAGAGAGAGGCAGGCTAATATCGATAATGTAGCATATAGCCAACACGCGCAGCGGCTGCAGTAATCACTTAAGCCACACCTTGCTGTATATCAGCCTTGTTAGGCTTCATCGCCCATCCGGCCGATAGGCTCCTCCGTATTGTGCTAAATGTGAAAATACCTGCAGTAGCCACGGCCCACTTTGTGTAAAAAGACGCAACCTTACATAAACCTAATTGAATACTGAAGACGCTCTTTAAAATTTGCACTTGTTACACTCGATTTGCTGATCGCTGTAGCTTACGAATGTTTAAGTCAGCAATCAATGTGGAAACGCAATTTATTATATTTCACTTTAGTTATTATTTATGTCATAATAATGAGCATTATTTGCGTTTCCTTATTGATTATAACTATGAAAAAGTTTGATTGTTCAATACACAATTTTCCTAAACTTTTTTGGGGTATTTTGAGAAAGTTTCTATTGATATTGGCTAACTCAATCACTGAGGAGCACTTAGGAGCAAAGATTATTCAAAGAGAATTAAACGACATAATTAAGTGCAGATTTTTAGGATAGTATTGTGAAAGATAAAGCAATTGAGTTATCTCCCAATGAGTATCTAGACAGAATCTAAAATGCTGTCATCGATCGAAGTTGTTCGTGAACATTCGAATCAAAAATTTTCGCCTTAAGCTGTTTTTATTCCATATGAATTGAACTTAGTCCTACTTCACGCTTCTATTTGAATAATCGTATATAGAGAGTGCTTTTTAAGCTTCTTGAACTTCGATGTGCCAGTTCAGAATACTTAATAAATATAGTTATTATAGTTATATAGTTAATATAGTTTCTATGACTTAGGTATATAATTGTAATTGACTTGTTTTCATAGCCATCAAAACACGATTTTTTAGCCGACTTAACCAATAAGGTGTATGGCTTAATAAAGAATAAAAATAAAAAAAACACGATTTGAATACAACTTTTACGGATTGATTCCAAAAGTGCTCGTGCAATTATAAGAGATCATTATTTGACGTCCTACCCAAAAAAAATTTGAACACTACTTAATACTTTAATCATTATCTCATCACAATACGGGTGGCCGGCATTAAACTGACGAGAACAAAATTACAACTTTTGAGTTCATTTTAATGACTGCGCCGACCTTGAGAGCGAACTTTCGTGATTTATTCGCAAGCCTTCACACAATGCGAGGAGTTTGCGAGGAGATTTATCACGGGCTTTTGTGTTTTGTTGCAGAGCCGAGCGGCCAGCGCGCCGGCGACGCCCGCTACGCCCTCATTCGCCAGGGAACAGGTGAGCTTTAGTACTTTTTAGACAGAAATAAACACACTTTTCTTGAAGTACAGTAAGTCGGAACTTTGTTGTAAAATTATTATTTTGATTTTTGTTTGAACATTTTAGAAATGTTATTAGGTTATTTCAAAGAAAAAGAGGTCAGGAAAATTTTGAACAATAATTATAGTAGTGGTGAGGGAATCGAACCCGCATCCTCCGCAAAAATTATAATCTCAATCCGGGTTCGATTTCCACATTAAACATTAATTTTGTTTTTCATACGATTGATAGTTTTTTTTATAAATTGGAATTTCTTTTCTTTTTGAATCTTATCACACACTTGGTTAGGTCTGGCTATAGCTTTCCGAATAAGCCCGGCCAGAAGTCTACCATTTACATTTAGCTAGAAAGAGTCATGTAATAAATTACTTTACAACATCTTAATCGGCAATTTTCTTAATGTTCATTATAAATAACTTAACATTGAAACGGATTTACTCCACAAACATTCAAGAGTGCTTAAGTAGACTAGACAAATCGGATTACGTTCGGGCCAAACGCGTCGATGCTGCGCCTACGCAGTGTTACTTTCCCGTCGCCCGCGCACTGACAGACTTATGTTTGATCTGACACAACCATGTCCGAAGCAGCATGGTTTGCTTTTCACTACTCAATAACATTTTTTCTTATTTCATTAATTTGACCTTACCTATTCTGTGTAAAATCACATATTTTGTTGTTGCTGTTGACCAGTCAAAAATGTGATTTTTATCTGATTAATGCTAATTTAATATTTTATTGCAACGTAATTAAAAAATTACATTTATTTGCATGGATATAGAAAAATAGGTAATATCGAAAAACGTTGAAATGAATAAACACTGAATTCAGGATTTCGTCAACTTCTCCATCGTAATAATGCCACGAAAAATAAAATATACCCACGAGCAAATTTTTCATGAAGTGAATACAGATTCTATCACTGTATTCCAAAATTTTACAATAGTCACGGTATTGTAAATTAAGAAATGGATGAAAGAGCATTAATTGGTTAAATTGAAATGTATGCGTCTATAAACGAGTTGCGGGATTCCCAAGAAAACCTATCAAGTCCAAGGTAGAATGCGCAGAATGATTGCGGAATGTTTGGGCACACCCGTAGGATACAGAGACATTTTATAAATACCTTGAATGATTTTCTCTTCACCGGTAAAACATTTCCGTTTATCTATTTTAATCCTATTCAGTTAATTCTCTGTTACAAATACCGTGCCAAGCCCTAAAAACGTGTTTTTTTTTTAATTTCAATATCTAAAACTATATCTTGATTTAAATTAAGATGTCACTTGTTCCAAGATGTTATCGATGAAAGTAGCACCAGCCAAGTAATAAAGCGCATTTAAAATTGTTAGATCAATCATTCATAAGCTTTAATGGGCATTTCCACGTTGACATTTATAATGATTATTTGAAACGTTTGGAGCGGGCTGTGTAGCAACTGGTTATGTTTACTTGTGCGATTGCGACAGAACAAATGACTGTGTAGTTAGCTGCCATCTTGCCATCTGAAATATGTGATTTGTCCCCAATATCGACGACGCAGCTTCAGAGCCTATTAATACTTCGCTAAAGTATTTAAGATGTTTGGTCGAAAGTTTCAACTTGTTCCGATCCTAGCGCCTAAAAGATCAGGGTTGACATTTTTTATAGGAAACGTTTGTGACATAAATTATTATAGGAACATTTTCACTAGCTATATGGTTGCCTTTATAGGTTAATACTGGTGAAACAAAACTGTAAATAGACGAGGAATTTATTTAATAAGGATCATAAAATCAAAAATTCCGATTTTGAGCAGATCAAGATTGCTTGATAGATGCCAAATGCGGAAATATTTTTCATAAAGGGTTTAAATACCATAAGCTTTCGTTGAGAAAAGTGGAAAGATGTGATCTCTGCCTACCCTTGCGGGAGAATGGCGTGACGTATGTATGTATGTCTCTTTAGTTAGACATTAGGTACCTACACAAGAATATAGGACCTGGTGCAGAAAATCATAATAAATCCTCCTTAAAGATTTAAATTTTGCAATGTCATCGTAAGCTCGTTTATTCTTTAAGCGCATTCATAAATAAGAATTACAGCCATTTACCAACAACCAGCAAACCTGTTATTCGTTAGACTGGTATCCCATCGTTAATTAATTGATTATGATGTAATCGTAATTATACACATTTTCAACTGTTTAACAGTGCACATGTTTGTCCGCAGAATGGCCCACGCTCCGTGAGCTACCCCGGCAGTGGTGGACCGACGGGCTCTAGGCTGGATCTGTGCTATGTGGCTGAACGTATGCTGGCCCTGCACCTTCCGGATCGAGACGCGCACGCCGAGGCGCAAGCCGCGCACATGCTCACCAACAAACATGGAGACCATTTTATGGTGAGTTGATTTCATAAAAGGCGCAATGGCTTTACGCGCTCGGCCTTCGATTGATCAACTAAGCAATACTTACCAAGGTCATTGGATGGGTGACCAAAAACATGCTACCTAGAGTTCGTCCATGGTTTGGGTGAGGCGTTAAGCGAATGGTCCCGGTTGCATTTACTTTTTGAAAATTAGGATTTTTTTCTCTTTATTTTTAATTTGGTAAAATTGTACCATAAATGTAATTTGGTACATTTTATTGAAAATGTGATTTTAAAAACTATATAATGATTTAGAACCTTATAAAAAATGTCAAACATATTACTACACTTTTCTATATAGTAATTAAAATAAATTGAAAAAATTATAGAAAATAAGAAATAATAATGCAACTCCGTAACGAGATCCTCCGGGACAGGGTTCTCCTCTTCCGGCATACTAAATTCACTGGACTTAGAGCTGCTTCCTTAAAGTATCGTTTTCATCCTTTCAGGTGTTCGAAGTGAGCAGTGGCGACGGCAACGCAGACGGAAGAATAGCTCGCAGCGTGTTCGGGCGTGCTCGGTCACTCGGGTGGGCAGGCGAGCTAGCGCCCCCGCTGGAACGACTGTGTGCAGCCTGCAAACACATAGAAAGCTGGCTAGCAGGACACCCAAAGAATGTCGCCATTTTACTAGCATGGTAAATACATACATACATATACTAGTGGTCCCCCGCGGCTTCGCTCGCGTTTATGTCGGTTTTTATAGGTATACTTAGCCTATAGTCTTCCTCAATAAATGGACTATCCAACTAGTAGTTTCTGAGATTAGCGCGTTTAACCAACCAAACAAACAAACACAACTCTTCAGCCTTATAACATTATTATAGTGTATAGATAAATCACGCCTTTATCCCCGAAGGGGTAGGCAGAGGTAAATTAGCACCCACGTTCAGCCAATTATGTTAGGTCCCATGTAATAGGTGGCGAGCCTATTGCCATTTATCAGGCACAAAAGTTACAGTACATTGCTGGGTGGTATAAGAGGCACGCTGCTGCCCATTCCTCGTCACTGTTTCATCCTTAGCATACTAGCATGGTGAGCCCCTGAAAACAATTACATAAATCGCACTATCGTTAAGTGTTAATTACTTTGATTTGACATTTTCTTTATCTTCGTGTTACCTGATTTTATGGCCTTTAAGCTGCAGTAAATTTCGTTGCGTGTAATTCATTGCATTTGGAAAATCGGCCTAGACATTGTCAGTTTATTGTCATAGCACTATCTGTAAATTTAAATGACAAGTAAATGCGATAGAATGGTTTTTGGACAAGGTATTTAAGCTTGATGATTTCATTTCAATTTATTTTGGAATGTCATTGACTAAAAGTTAATGCATTTTGTAGTTGATACTGATACTATAATTATACAATAAAATATTATAGAAAACTACAAACACTTTGTAAATTATATGTACATATTATTTTCGGCGATTGAATCAAGTATTCTGATAAAGATTTTATTTTCCACAGGGGAAATCGAGAAAGGCTAGGAGTACTGGTGGCTGCTTACATGCACTACTCTGCCATCTGCGGAGCGCCCGAACATGCCTTGGACCGATACGCCATGAGGAGATATCTTGACGACCGCGTACCTGTTTTCCAACTACCTTCCAATAAAAGGTAAATAAATAAAAAAATGCAGTCACTGAACAAACTGCATTTTTCGTTTGTAACAATTTTTAATGATTCCTAAAGGTTATTTCATTTAAATGACGGCTAAAGGTTGTTTCATTTCTCTAGATAGCATAATGAGTAAGATATCACAATAATTTTCATAAATCACAATTAACTTTAATCACCACAATTTTTTTAAATTTATTTGTACCAATAATTATTGGAAGTTAAAAACATACATAAATCACGCCTATATCTCCACAAAGGGGTAGGCAGAGGTGAATTAACACCCACGTTTAACACCCACGTTTCGCCAATTTTGTTAGGTCCCATGTAACAGGAGGCGAGCTTATTGCCATTTATTGGGCACGTAAATTGCAGTATATTGCTCGGTGGTATAAGAGAAATGCTGCGGTTCTTTAGTTGCTCATCGCTGTTGTACTCTCGGTCGCCCTGTATGGCGGCCCGTACATAGCCAATCACGACCGCGATCCGTTGATCAAAATCAATGACCACGATCCCGATTGATTGTGTACGAAGTAAATTGAGAGCCCGTACACAGTCAAAATGGATCGTGATCATTAATTTTGATCGCGGATCGCGATCGAGATTGACTGTGTATGGGCCGCCTACGACATCCGCAATAGAGATGTTGGGCGGGCTAATGCTTTTTTTTATTTTCAGATACATCGACACATTCGCCGGTCTCCTTGCCGGTCAGATCAGGGTAAACGCAGCGCCGCTCCACCTCACCCACGTGAGTGTGGCTGGCTCACTAGCTTCGCCGGCCAACCCGACTATCGCATTCCTCAAGATATACGAAAATTTCGTCTGCGTTTACACCTCAGGTACCTACAATATTATATCCGTACCGTTTGTAGACATTTTTCCAAAAAAAAAACATTCATTGAATTGCGTCGCTCTTCAAATAATTGTCTATTACATTATTATTATTTACTACTGTAACTTCCAATTAATCATCCCTTAAACTATCCATACATAAGCTGACTTTTGCTATCTATTATAAATGCAACCTATTGAAAAACATGCAAAAATTGTTTACGGCGTGTTTTGCTTAAATTAAAAAAAGTGTTTATATGAAAAACAATCTATTGACTAAAAGACCATCACATTGACAACATCAGCTTTAAACACTTCTTGACCAAAAAACGCCTGAAACACTCTTTTGTAATAACACCGTGTATATTTACAATCTTGAATATCACTTCCATAGGACTCTACATGGTGAACGGTGGTGGCTGGACCGTAGGAGTAGGCAGACTAGCCCTGCGCGGAGATGTGCTGGTACGGGCGTACAGGAGACCTGCGCACGGGCATGCCACGCAGCGACATCTAGTGTTCGCGTGTCAATTCCACACGTGTGCGGTGGCCGACCACACGCTGTCGTTCACGAAGCAACAATTGGACTATGCAGCTCATGGTAACGTAATAAAATTTATATTTTATTGAAGTTGTCTTCTTCTTCTCCCTGCCCTGTTCCCAGTCTATCTGGGGTCGGCGCAGTATGTTTCCTCTTCCATTCATATCGGTCAGACGTCATCAAGCCGTTCACGCCCTTTTGATTCATATCATCCATCACACCGTTATACGTCCTAAATAATTCTATTATTATGAGCAGTTAGTTCACATCTTTGTTAACCGAGTGGTTAAGCAGTCCGTCAATGGCATTACAGGTTACATGGATAAAGAAATAATATCGATATGGTTGTCGTGCGAGGCGACTAAGGGAGTTTTCTGGAGCTATGCATTTCATCGCACATTCGCACGTAAAAGTCTGTTAGCGGAGAGTTATTAACAAAACTCATTACAAATTGCGGTCCGCTATTTTGGGGCGTGTAAGGGGTCCCGAACAATAACCACACGAGATCCAAGCCAACCTTATCTGGACCACAGACAAGGCTCTGGCACTACTACTATCTGGCACGCGTGCACCAGCGTGGTGGGAGAACGAATTTGGCCTAAAATACTATTTAAGAATACTAATTATGAATACTAAAACAAAAAGCCCCAAAAGCTCGGCGGTATTTGAGAAAAAGCATGCAGGCAGCGCAGGGCCGATCGGTTTGAAGATCATTGGGGGAGGTCTATACCTAATAGTAGGCGTCTTTTGACTGAAATGATGAACAACCAGAGTAACAACTAACTATCCTAGAGCATTATGACAAAATTTATTCTGCACCAACCCCAAATCATATAAATGAAAAAGAAGATACATGCTAAGCGGCTTACAATAATATTTTAATCAAAACTAAGACTTAGGTACACAGTACTATTTATTTTGATTAAACGATCGTTCCACAGACCCGTCATTCCCTAGCGACGGCGCTGTTGAGCTAGTATTCGCACGGGGTGAGGGCGGAGGGGGTGCAGCGCCCGCGCCGACGCCCGCCGCCCCTCTGCGCGCCGCTCCCGACGCCTTGGCTAGAGCAGACTCTTTGGAACATCTCAGGCCATTGTCAACCCTCACCGACGATGACCCGGGTGAGTGAAAATATTTCTTAAGCGACCAAGTCCAGTCATTGTTCTAAAACCTCAAAAAAAAAATACACATACATGCATACATAAATCACACCTATATCCCCGAAGGGGTAGGCAGAGGTGAACCAGCGCGCACGTTTCGCCAATTATGGTAGGTCCCATGTAATAGGTGGCGTGCCTATTGCCATTTATCGAGCACAAGAATCGCAGTACATTGCTAGTTGGTATAAGAGGAACACTACTTGGGGTAGTGACAATTTTATTCTACTCTGCCGTCACCACACGGCCAAATAATACATACATACATTATATCACGCCTTTCTCCCCTCAGGGGTGTTTTAACACCGTTTCGCCATCGTATTTCAGGTGCCATGTAATAGGGGCGAACCGAGATCCTTAATCGCAGTAACTGGGTAGATGGTGCACCACGACCGCTGCTGCCCATTTCTAATTATTTTATAAATCTTAGTCGCTTTTTATGACGCTCACGAGATATAGGAATAGTGACTTGTATTCTTCCTTCAGTGACTTGATAGGCAGAAGTTATGAAAATTTAATGATGATGAACAGCTATTATGTTATCTATTACATATCGGACCTGTATATTACAGTATATATTGCTAGATGGTGTAACAAGAACGCTGCTGCCCATTCCTCATCACTGTTTCAACCACAGAGAGGTATTTAAATTATATCGATGGTTATAGTATATCGCATTTATCGGGCACAAAAGTCGCAGTACATTGCTAGGTGGTATAAGAGGAATGCTGCTGCCCTTTCCTCATCACTGATTTATCCTTAGTCGCCTTGTACGACACCCACGGGAGCGATTTGGGGTGGTGACAATTGTATTCTATTCTGCCGTCACCACACGGCGTTAATAAAAGTGTCGTAAATAAATAAGTTTGTATAATTTACAAGTGCTCTCCCGGTCGGTTGTTTTATAACCTATAGCCTTCCTCAATAAATGGACTATCCAACACAAAAAGAATTTTTTAATTTGAACCAGTAGGTAGTTTCTGAGATTATCACGTTTAACCAACCAAGCAAACAAACTCTTCAGCTTTATAATATTAGTAAAGATAAATGATGAAATTTCTCACACCAACTATACTCAATAACTGTTCAAAATGAAACAATTTTCAAGTGAACTTCGAATTTACTTGAAAATAGCGAGTAGACCCGCAACGGGAGACGTGAATAAACGGTAATTTTACGAGTCGAGAAACGCTTTACAGATCTACATCCGCGATTTTGGTCTATTCTTGTTCTTAGTTGTGAGCCCACGTGTCCGACTCCGCACATCCGTTGCCCATGCGCAACTTTAAACTTTGTTTACCGTCTGAGACTTGAAAGAAATTGTCTTTGAGCAAACGTTGTCTCCTATACACGTAAAGTTCATTGCCTTTTTAATTCATATTCGGTTACTGTTTGGTGAATGATCTAATATGAATAATTCGTAATACTTTAATATTACCTAACTACCAAAGATCATTGCAAGTAATAGGTAGGTATTGCATTACAATTACAATTTACACCTAGTATTACAATCGGGCAATAAACTAAATTCGGATTCGAAATCTAACATAGTCGTTCCATAATAGTCTCGCTTCCTAGAATCATCATCAGTCATATCTTTCATGGTTGTTTCCGGCCCGGCGTGGAGAATAACTTAGAGCGCGCTATTGAGACGATATTTAATCGTAATAGTATGTTAACAGAACGCATCGTATCTCGTACTCAATACGAAACGGATTTCGATTGTTATATACCATTTTAAAAATTTACAAAACTTTTGTTTAGAACAAAAAAAAATCTTGTGTCTTTTGTAACTATATTGGCAATATAATTATAAAAATCGTGGTTGCGTACTTAAAAAAATGTAATACTCTGCGTAAGTTCTATTGAAGCAAACCGTACCTAACATACGGGGTAAACGCCAGTCCTAGAAGACTTAATTTTAGAATCTATAATAACCCCCGACTGTTATTGGGATACTATAATTCTCTATGAGATAAACCCTTCTGGGAATGTTCGATTACCAAGCTTGAGGGCCCAGAAGGTCGCCTGATCCCTAAAAATCTAGGTAGATCTTAAATCAAGAAAGAATATAATAATAATAAATAAATAATAAATATTTTTACACTCACACCTATCATCTAGCCCAAAGTAAGTAGCCTAAGCACTTGTGTTATGGATACTAGATGACGGACATATTTTTAATATAATTATGTATATAAATATTGAAAAATTTACTACATAAACAAATACACAACCATGACTCGAAAACAAACATTTGTGGTCATCACAAAGTTTGCCCCTACCAGGATTCGAACCCGGGACCTCTTGGCCAATACCCAGCAATCTGAGCATTTGACCAAGGCGGCCGTCTAAGAAAGAAACCTATTATATATAGGTATGCGGTACATCTAACCAGCCCTATAATGGTTTTCAATGGCATCCCTTAAGGATATAGGGAGTAGTTGCGAAAACTACTTATTCATAATTAACTTCAAACAAACATTATGGAAATATAGTCAATGAAACCCGCACAGCGGCACCCCATAAAGCTGGAAAAATAAAATCGTCACAAAGTTACAAAATAACTTGACGTTCCTCTGATTGCATGCTATACAGATATACACAGGTAATTTATTAGAGTTTCCCGCCAGCACGTAGTACCGACGTGAAGTTAATTTTCCATGGGATCCGGCTTTAGACGTTTGAAGTAATTATGTGAAAATAGTACACAAAAGTGTGGCAGTTGACAATGTGTGTGTGGAGGTGGCAGTAGAGGCAGGTGCCGCGTCTATTTCAGGGCAGTAGCGCGCCCGCCCGGACGCGGCCGCCCGCCCAGTCGCGCGTCGACGTCGCTCGACGCGCCCGCGACCGCCACGTGTGCTTCGCGGCACACATCGTAAAAACTTGAACAAACATACACAGAATTAATTAAAAAATATACATACCGCCGTAGCGCCACTCGGTAACGTCAGAACAGTGCTCGCTAAGCTCAGAGGTAAGTTTCAATAAACCACAATGGGTAATTAACGGTAACTAACACCTGCCTACGCGTTACATTGCATAATAAAAACGTTGGAATCGGGATTAATGATCACATAGGTGGGTTTGTTGGTAAGGAGAAAAGCGGACATTTGAGTAGTCGTTTTGACAATAATTAATATGAATGGACCTAGTCATTAGGTATTGTCCCTTCTGACATTACATTGGCTATGCCGCGGCGCGTGCGTTCTAATTGACTGGTGTGGTTAATCAGTGATGTATTCTTCTACTCCAATGATGACCAACCTTAATGATGATTCGTTATACTTCAACTTGAATAGTGACTAAGAAGAGTCCGCGACTCCAAAACTTTGTTTTTAGATTTGGATAAAGTATAAATAAATAATTATATTTTGATAGCCGGCTTAGTCTAATGGTCATAATATCTGTGAGTATTTTATGACCAAGACGATCCCGGGATTGAATATGTATCATACATACATGCATATATCACGAGTCAAGTCAAGTCAAAATTCGTTTATTCATATCTGGTATGATTACAATACACTCATGAATCGTCAAGACAAGAAATTTACGCCATCCGTTCGCAAACTACCTGGAGGCCCTGTCCTGAGAAGAACTGGCAAGAAACTCAGTCAGGTTTTTTCCTTCCTTTACGTAAAACTAATTTAAATTAATTAATAATTGAAAATTGAAAGATGTCAATAACTTACAACGTCAAGTAATACTATAATAACCTATTAAACTATGGCACTATAACATTTTAACTCTGTCGCTTTAAACGACATCCATAGGAGATGTTGGGATGATGACAATTGTATTCTGTTCTGCCATCACCACACAGCAATATATATTTTTTTCACATTTATTATCCGTCATCTAGGTTCCATAACAACACGCTTCAGTTGCTGATTTAGAGCAGCTCTATGAAAAGTTTAAAAAAACAACTCTAGTAGGTACTTACTAGATACTCATAATATCCATAAGGGAAGACGACCAAAAATAAGATTTATCATATCCCTTCAGGCACTTGGTTTAAGTTCCAAATTTAAGTCTCACTTAATTGGGTGTACAGAAATTATTACTCAACAGTACTCTACAAAAGGTACGGGCACACCGTTTTGGCCAACCTTACCCTACGATTAATCATATAGTTGATGAGATTGGTTCCGTAATAAAATGTAACGATCGATAACTTGCGATGTAAGCACGGATACGCCTATTTGCTAATAAGATTACTGTACACAAAATGATTGATACTATAGATTCAACGGATACTCCTCCTCGATAGCTAGGTCATAGTCATACATAGCTACTGCTATTCTCACGCAACATGTCGTCTATGTTGACTGTATCAAATGTACAACTAAGCGGTATTCCCACCGGACGTGCCTAGAAATATAATTTTGTAGCCTTACAAGAATAATTTGACATGAGTACCAACGGTTGGAGAGGTTTTTATCAAAAAGATTGATTATTATCTAGCTAGTCGATACTCATTTTTATCCGATCAATGTTGCCCTGATTCATAGAATCGATAATAAATATGCTGCTCCTATTATATTAGAACCGAAAACATTATATACTTCTCTCGTTTTATCTAATGCTGTAACGTATTAATTTCTGTGGGTCTAAAATGGCAACATCTGCAATTCCTTATATGATTCTATTATGAATCCATTGGTTCACATTACTTAAAATTACTTGTTCACATTATTAATTGGATATACGCAAAATAACCTATATATTCAGGAAAATGAATTGATTTGGCTCAAAATTGCCTTTTTAGATGTATTGCAATACAAAGCTTCGTATTGTTTGTCAAATTATTTCAAGTATTAGTCGGTTGTGTCTGTGAAGTGGGCAAGTTTATCAAGCACAGCCAGGCCCCTATCGAATCAGCAATAATATTTATCGCCGAGCTTTCAGACAGCATGTACATTCAGTATCATAAGTGGAGGTATTGTGGACGTGCAGTGCTCAGTTTTATTACTGTGAGAAAACAAGTATTTAAACAACTGGATACTGTCCAATTATTCGAAGGCGTTTAAGTTGATTGAATTCACGGACGAATTCGTCGATACAGCGGCTCGAATCGTAAATGGGTAAGCGATTGAAACACAACAATTTGATAAAATGTTCAGTTGTAGGTATACGGTAATTATGAATGTAGTGATAAGTCTAAAAAATACAAATTCCAATTACAAATTCCGATATACATATTTCAAAAGTTCACCTAAATAACTAAGGAATATTTGCGAAACTTGCTAATTCTAATTCTGGTCAAAACAGGTTTCTATAAAAACAGGTTACCAATTACCTAAAGAATAAAAGAGCGGAGATAGCGAACCTGCTGGAATAATAAATACAGAGCTTAGTTTCGTGCAAACTTATAAGGTGGAGCGGCCCGATGACATCATAGCGGCCCGCCACACGCGTTCACCTTCGTCCGTATCTCGTCACATTGCGGCAAAGCCTCCGAGGATATTTTGTAGAAAAGACCTGTGACCACGCGCGAGTGAGACGCATTTCGTTGTGCATACAAAAAATATTTCCTACTCGCTCGGTCTACAAGTTGTTGTTAGGTATTTATGTGCCGATGTGTCCAATCCGCTGACAGCAGCCGGCATCGTATCACTACATCACGGTCGCGCTCATTTTGGTTAGCAATCGAATATAAGGCCTGTCTCTTTGACACGGGCGTCGCCTTTCCTACACAGCCGTGACAAATCCATTTTCTTGTCACAAATTGATTGTTCCGCATGTTGGGACTCGAAGTCAACGGTCATGCGATACATCTATTAGGAGTAGACGGAGCGTGCGCGTGCGCAGGGCGCGCACGTTCGGCGTAGGGCGCACATCCTCTTCCTGCGGCGCCAGCGCACATTTCGTAACAGTGCGGCACCCACTGAACGCGTTATTTTCGTTGACATCACAGAAATAACCGTATCTACCATAAGAGCCGACGGTCACCAGACGCTGACGTTGATATCTTTACACTAATTACGTTATTGACAACTTTTAGTTGTTGAGTTTCGAAACCAACGTCTAAAGACGACAAACTGCTATACTTTGAAGCCAACACTGTGTTGGTTTATATTAATTTGTCACAGAATAATTAATTTAAAAGATGTATTATGTAAATGAGACATTTCGGTAAACGGTTGTTTCTTATCTTGCGCTCAGTAGTAATTCGCTTGACTGGTTAAAACCACATTTGGTGCGACTGTCTCGTTGAAATATTTTTATTTAAAACTCGCATATAGTTAGTAACTTGTGGGCGGATCAATGTCACAACAAGATTACGATCAATCTAACAAACAGGTATCGTATATTATACGAGATGAATATATGAAAAAATAAATATTTAGAAGTAATATTCCTATATTAATTTATCTAAGTGTGATAAAAAAATTGCATTGTGAATACATATTTTATTTGACTGTGTTTCTGACAAAATTTAATACTGATTAAAAAAATTATGTAAATAAATAATAATGATGCTCATTTACAAAGTTTGCACACACTCGTCGATTGTTAAGAAAAGCTGAAAGTTTTTATTAACATTTTGGTTACAACACTGTCAATCAAAATACGAACTAAGGCTACAGCTCCATAGGGGGTAAGCTTATTAAATTGTAATTCTTTTACTGACAATAACATTCTGTTAATCGTACACAATAGTAAATCTTTAATTCACTGTAGGCTACTTCCTCAAGCTGCGTCAGTCGCCTTGAACCTCCAACCTGTGTTGAAGAGGCGCTTTGTACACAAGTTTGACACGATATCGAGGTTATCTGTTTTGCATCACTCTTTTGACGCAAAACGTAAACTGAAGCACTTCTTATCTTCGTCTTTTAGAAATTTGTGCCGAAAAACAACTGCTAAGGCTTTGTTTCTTTTTATATTAAGAAAGGTTTTTATCTAGAGCCCATAGAACTAGTAACCTCTGGTCAAATAAATCAAATTAAACTTTTATTTGCTTACCTTACCTTACCTTACCTTATAACGAGAAAATAACCACTTTGTTTCCTAATATTTGCTTTGATGTCGATTTTTAAGCAATTTTTAAAAATGGTTTTAATTTTCATTCATAAGTATAATATTTAGAAATATTATATAATATTATATGATCCATGGTTGATTGAAATAAATGCATTATTATTATTATTATAACAAGGAGTGGGCAGCATCGTTCCTCGTGCACCATGTAGCAAATTACTGCAACTAAATTTCCCGGTGAATAGTAATAGATTCGTCCCCTATTACACGGGCTCTAGGATAAGCTGGCGAAACGCGTGTGTTTGAACGCTTCTGCCTAACCCTTGAGGGAGAAAAGCGTAATTTATGTATGTATGTATTATATCCCTGTCTCTCCTTAGGCTTATATCCATTTCGACAACACTTTCAACGTTAAAAAAGTAGATTATCTAGATTTTAATAAACATCCTCATACCATAGAACAACGGTGAACACCCCTTTGCGTAGTAAGTTAACGGGAGGCGAGCGCGATCCTTTTAAGGATCTCGTCTGTATAGTCAACTGCGTCTCTCATAGAACCAGTGACTTGTTCGATAATTAATAGTTAATTTTCACACTAGTACACGTGCATTTCCTATAATAAAACTAGCAATTAGTTGTACTAAAATGCTAATTGATTCTGGCCTCACGGAGTGCGGTAGAAAATTACACGTGCTCGCTTAGATACCATCTCGTTACGTCAACTCCCACTTAGTTTATTGGAGCGCATCGGATCCAATTTAAAAGCTATTCGTAATTAAACCGTGGCTAAATTTGTAGAGTCTGTAAGTACCTTGGATGAAATTTATGGTTTAACCGGATTGCTTTTGTGCAGGTGAAAACAACGGCAGCGCAGAGGGTTCTGGTTCGAGTGGGGAGGCGGGTGAAGGAGGCGAGTCGGCGCATACGTTCGGTCCTCTGGACGGGTCGATTTACGCGACAGTGGTGCGCGCAGGCGGCGGGCAAAACTCGCCGCTGAGCGCTTCCATGGACTCGGGCATATCGTCAGCGGGGCGTCGCGCTGCGCCCAGCCCACCGGACGAGCTGGACGCGCTGCTGGGCGACATGCTGCGCACGGTGAGCGCGCTGCCGGACCCGCCGCCCGCGCCCGCCTCCGCGCCGGCGCCGGCGTCGAAACAGTCGCGCGCCGACCGAGCTCCTGACATACCGTACCACGCGCGCGCAGACTCCGCGCCCTTCACCTACGGAGCGCCCGGCCTGCGCCCCGGCATGCTTCGCGCGTCCAACCGCCTCGCTAGCCCCGAGCTGGTGCGACGAGCCCTCGGTGGAGATCGCTCCTATCGACCCATTGAAGATGATGATGACGAACGAACCGCAACCCCTGAGCCTCCATCCCCACATACGCCAGTTTCACCGCGAACCATAAGGAAACTTACACACGAAGATATCACCACTACCAGCACCGTACCAAAAAACACCACCGTACAGAATGGAAGGTAAGGGTTGTTCTTATAAATATTACACACATACCTTTCAATAGTTCCAACTAATTCTAAGTCTTTTATCTTTTATTTCATCGTTTACTAAAAAACGAACTAAATAAATTTTAAACCAAGATCAGGCTCCTCAACCCGAAATTACCAGTTTCTTCAATCTAAGCAGAAAATTTAGATTATTAAACGCTTATCATATTAAAATGGATATCGGAAAGCTGAACAAAACCAGTTCACTTATTTGCAGCGACTGGGCGTAAATTAAGTCATTTTTATCCATTAGCGGATACGTCGCTTCGGTCTTAATTTATTTTACTATGTATTTTAATTGGTTTTCAAGGACGCTGCGACATTGTCGTTGGTATCGTCTTAAAATCAATACATATTAGAACACTCGTCATCTAATTCAGTGTGAAGGTTACCATAACTGTATATTTTCAATTGAAAAGAAATCTAATCCGGTGTATACAGAAAGATTCAAGAATTCACACAGAGAACACACTTGAAATAGGGGAATCTGCTGTTATTAAACATGTGTTCCTGTATACAGTAGGTAGGCGTGGAGGTCGCGCCGCCCACGCTCGCGTTACATTTGTTTACATTCACTGCCTCAATATTTACAGTGCATTTTTGGCGAATTCCTCACCAGCTATCCGAACGTTATCATTGAAACAACTTTACTTAATTTTTAAGCTCTTTTGAAACAGAAAAGTAAATAACAGAGCAGATGTTAAAATATGTCCTTTATCGATAATGGATTACCTTATAAAGATTTGCTGTGGGCCGATTGTCTGTGGTATTCTTTGCATTCCACGCGACCCACTTCGGTTGAATGAATAAGGGCATTATGGTATCTTACTGGCGATCTCAATGTCGCATGGTGACGGACGGCAAAATGCAGTGCTATCTTACCATCCCTTTGTACACCATGTGCATCTGGATTAAGGGCCCATTTTTATAATTCTCGCTAGCAAATTAAGACAAAAATTAGTTTAAAACAAAAAAACATGAAGCAAAGTTTTAAACCTGACCATGACGACCAGTAAGACTTTTCCGCCCGCTATGCGTACGGAAAATGCCACTTCCTGGTCAGGGGGTGACATAAAACTATGCCTCGGGCGATAACAAAATCGTAAATCTCGGACAGACCGACCCCTTGGGCAAGTGAGCAGATTTATATTGCGTTTGAAATTGAATTTTGGATATTAGGATGGGTTAATTGTTACATTTCACCACGTTTTAATAAGAAACCTTATTTTAATGACATAAAACGATATTTTAAACGTATTCAAAATATGCTCTTGTCTCCAAGCCGTAGCTATGTGTGAACGGACCCGGGATTCCTTATGTGGTGGCGATTAATCCATCCCTAGAAGAATAGGATAGTTCCATAAAAACCTAGACAGATCCAGAGCAGTGTAACAATAGACAGTCAACAACACGTCACGTTACCGGAAGCTTTTTAAATTTTCTTATGATTCTACATGTTATGAAAAAAAAATAATTTACGATTGTAAATCAATTGCAAGACTAACCTTTGTCCTCTTCAGGACTTTGTACACACTATACTTACACGCTTTATTAGTTACCTACTTTAGACATAAATCACGCCTGTTTTCCCCGAAGAGGTAGTTTCGTTCGTACTTCGTTTACTATGCAATGTTGGCAAAGGCCGGACATTGTATTGGACCAGGAAAATACGTTGGTAATCTGTTCCGTGAAACGGACACTGACTAAAAATCTGATAAGAAGTTCAAAAGGTTCACACAGAGATTTAAAATACTTTAGTACTATTATGCTAAAACAGATTTAAACGTCTTAGGTACACGAATATTGTGCACCAATTTCAGTTAAAACAAACAGATGTCAGGATGATTGATCAATACGTTACAAGGGCGATGGCTATAGGTGTTACCTTTACATTGATCGATATATTATTATTAGTTTAGTTTATTATTTGAGTCATTTAGATATGTTAGAGAAATATATTTCATACAAAAGAGAAAAACTATGTCGAGATGCTAGACTCAAACACGCGCCTTCAATTATCCGGGCGGCTGTTTTAATTGTATGTTTTGGGTATTATTCGAAATTTTTCTGACTAATTTTAGTATAATGTTAAAATAATAAACAGAAAATAATATGTATTTGTTTAGAGATTTGTTATTTTCCGTTTAAGTAGCAGGGGCTGCGCGGAAAAGCAATACGAATGAAATACTATTGAGATAGGATTGTTACCTTAATATTAGCAAAAAAAGACGTATAATGATTCAAACAGGTGTAATAAAAATAATTGAGCATTGTTTTTTAAATTATTGTAATTTTCTCAAAGCCTAATTACATAATGTCAATATTTGTACTTATTATGAGTATATAATTGTTCAAACATAATGTAGTTCAGATAGATTATCATAAAAAACCATAATTCTAAACAACCAATTATTTTAAAATTACAGTAACAGAAGGTTCTCATGCGATAATAATTATACTTGGGTAGATATTCAGCTTAATACTCTTAATATTACACTCACTAATGCCCTCGACTTCGTAAATTTATACTTTATATCCTGCGTGCCATGTCATATTCTGTAATATAATTGTAACAATTTAACTTTTATATTTATTTTACAATATTTATCAGAAGAACTAATCAATAATTGTAGGTACTTAATCTTTGTTTACGTTACTTGAGTAGATGACCACATTACCTAATATACTAATTAACTTAGGTACTCTGCATTTCATTGGTTAAAATATAGATTTCATTTCTATATGTGAAGAATTATTTATATTTCAAAATGCATTTAGTTTCAATATTAAGTAGTAACAGTATTAAGAATATCATCATGAGTTAAAACAAAATAAACTCTACTAAAAATAAAAATAAAAAAAACTTCATAGTTATCGATATTATTGTTCAATAATAAATAGGTTAAACAATTTAAGCACACAGATGTAAACCTACTGCTGGTGTATCTAACATAATTTACGTTCAATCAAGTGGGTTGTCAACAGTAACAAGGAGTAAATTACGGTTATTATCCCAATGTAGCTCGTGACATTGGTATAAGACTTCAACCTATATCTACCTAATATATAGGGGAACTATTAGATCTTACAAAGGCACTGCTAAAGAATATTATTAAAAACTTTGGCATTTTGATATCATTCTGTAAATCCGTTAGTATTATTGTTAATAAGTATTCATTGCCGCGTGACAACTAACGGTAGAGCCGAAAGCAGTTTTGTTTTGATGAGGGAAACCCAGCATTTTTAGAAGTTTAGTTGCTTTACCAACGTACATTCTTCACGCTTGTGTAAACTCGAAGGAGTAAAATGAGGTCTATTAACCACCCAAATTTAGGAAGTTAGGTTGCATCTAGTATGTTCGAACCTATTGCCATTCACCGTGCATGTTAATCGATCGCTATAATCATTAATCGGGGCTCGCTGCTTTTATATCCTCAATCTATTCGAGAGCCTGTATGGGACTGGATGAGAGAGAGGCTGTGGTGGTTAAAATGCCACTGTCACGAGGCAACTAAAACCTGAAAACATGGCTAATTCTGAAATGTATGCAGTCATGTTTGACAGATACCCATTAATCAAATAAATGGGAACAGAGCAGGAAGAAGAATAAGAATAAATTTTCAAGTTTGATGTATAAAAACAGGTACAAGACGAATCTATGACGTGTTGTCTTGTTCGGTCGTCTAGAAAATGTAATTTACAGTCAGCACACGCCGGCTTGACACCTAGCTAGCTCATGTAAAAGGCAAGCAAAACGTTGTCATGTCACGTGGCCCGCATGAATGTGTGCATGTCGAAATTGTGCGGCGAGAGATATCAACCCTGTCAATCAAGATCAGGGAAGTGATATAATACCATATTGTGTTGAAGCTTTAAGCGGTGCCCGACAGTATTATGGTTTAATTAAAAAATTACTTTTAATGTGCATTCGTTTGTAAATTAAAACTATTTATGTGTTATCTTGTTTTGAAACGGATGCTTTGAATGTTTAATGATACGGTAGTCTATACAAAACCAAAATAAGATTTTTTTTTTACTTATTTATTCGTAACTAAGACAATGATTGAGCAACTACTGGCAATTAAAATAAAACCATTTTTACATACATGAAATGATTGTAAAATGAATGATAAGTGAATTAAAAAAAAAATACGGATTTAACTCATTGTATATTTAATTATTACCTTATCTCAGACGGAATAAGTATGATTTTATCGAAAGAACAAGAAGCTAGTCATTTGTTTGACTACATCTCAACCGATATTCGAATATAGTTAAAAAATTTGCTCTAATTAAAGGATAAAATCCAAATTAAACAATAGGGGAGATTTGTATATAAAGAGCAAGTAATTATCCTTAAACAGTAAAGTTACGTGACACACCTTCAGTACTAGCGGCTACAGTTAAGATTAGTTTCCCACAAACGAATGTCCATTAGGTACTATAAAATTACAAACATCAATCCCAGAAGACAGAAACGGAAGCGTGGATGTCTATAATTGAGGCGATCGCTAGGCGTGGGCTGATATTGAGTGCTAGTACCTTATACCGGCGTTCTGCTACATTAGACGTCGCATGCGCTGCTGCGAACTATTGCTAGTTATTGACGACGAATAAGGACGAAGTTAATGACATAAACCTTTCGATTCATAGCAGAAATTGCTCAACAGCTAAGCTTAAGACGGTGGAGCAAGCTTTCCACTTTTTCCTCAAACAATATTTTAACAAGGAAAAAGTATATGGCTTTTATGGCTGCGAAAAATAAAACCTAAACCTAAAATGTAACAACGTAATAAAATGTAACATAACGTCCTGCCCGGCTAGCATGCCTACCGAAACACGATAGGTATGATATAGCCATTTATCGCTTTGAACTGTCAAAACTCCATAGATTTTTACAGTTCAAAGCGATAAATGGCTAGGTATATTATATCGTGGTTGCTAGCCGAGCTGGTTAATCGAGTAGTATCTATAGGCATTCCCGAACGGTTTGAAACCCACTATATCACCATAGATAGACCTTACCAACACCATAGGACATATTCGACCCACTGGATCTTCAGAATTACACCTTGCCTACACTGCGGAGAATGCAGGTCCGATTCCCGCATAAGGACAATTATTTTTCATAAATTTTCTGACTTCTTTTTCTTTCCTACGAATTTTTTTTTTTTTTTTTTTATGTTAAATTAAAATTCCGAATAATGAATAATTAAACAGTAAACTGAACAGCCTGTGAGCGTTACCCAATGACATTTCGATCGAGCAACTGGCATTACCTTACATGACTCGTTCGTTCGCCTATGAAGCTTATGTCGAAAAGCGAACCAGAGCCACGCTACTGGGATTGATTTGGAGCGATGGCGTGTGATTGCGTCGCCGCCGTGACCCAAACAACTTGCTATTTCGAGATAAACGTCGCCATAAACAGGAGGCGGCCGGTGACTGCGACGCCCGTAATCTTAAATGTTACTTTCTAATAAATACTAGTGTTTGTTACTCTCCTGAGTAGCTCGATAGTGCAGTGGCGTACCGCGCTCGACCTTCATTGCGTAAACTAAGCAACTTTTGCTACGGGTGGTCATTGGATGGATGACCGAAAGTTTTTATCTCGAGTTCCTCCGCGCATGTTAACCCACCAATCTGCCTATATTCTTCCATCCACAGGGAAGGCCTGTGCCTCAACAGTGGGGATATTAAAGGGCTGGTAGTGATGATAATTACAAGCAAGTGATGCCTCTACTAGCAAGTGATCATACAAATCTTGTCTTGTCACATGTTGACATAATCTCAAATGCAAATCAATGATCAATAATTATATGACATTCCGCACGTCGTCGTTACTTACGGAAGTCTTTATAAATATTCTCATTAACAATCTATATTTTAATGTATGTTATCCTCTGCGGTACACCCACTGTTAATAGAAACAAAGAATTATCAAACCACGCCATATTTGTAACGTAGCTGCGCATCTAAACCTTCAAGTTCGAGTCCTACGCCTTATGACAACCTTAAACGATAACAGATGTAGGTACGAACGGACAATGTCGCAAAAAGACACGCTGGCATTCCGTACGGTCAGCATTATAAGTTGGTAAATACTATAGTGCCTTGTCACAATAATTATCTATAATATATGTTGGATAATATATTTTCTTAGTCGGGTGGTGACGGAAAAGCGGAATACAATTGTCACCACCCCAAATCTCTCCCGCAGGTGTAATTAAGTAAAATAAGCATAATAATGAAGTAAAATAATCAAAGTCTGTCACGAACGATAAAAATTAGTGGAAAATAAATTCACATGTCAAAGATGAAAGTTTTTCATTAAGGACTTCTATCGACAAAGAGACTAAGGGTTGAGGAATAGGCAGCAGCGTTTCTGTTGTACCACCTAGCAATATACTACGATTTAGGTGCCCGGTATATTCAAGGCTAACCCCCTATTATGGCACTCAACATAGTTGGCGAAATGATTAAACACCTCCTTCGGGGATTAGGCGTAACTTATGTATGTAATATTTTACTGGACTAACGCTCTACTGATATGGATAGGGGAAAATATTCATCGTATAAAGCTGACTCTACCAGTAATACATAAACCATAAATAAAGACACAAGCATGATATTAAATTATCAAGCGCTTAATGATCGCCTTATTAAGTAAGGTTGTGTGTTTTTGCTAACAGATGGCTAAATGGCGACGCTGAGTGGGCGGAGCGACCGCCGAGCAGCGCAAGAAAAACCTCTGAGAACGGAACGTGGAGATCGGCTAGCACGCTTGGCTGGCATGAAACTGCAAGGTCTAGGGAACCGAGGAGGTCTGAGAGCTCCCTGGAGACCAGCTCAGGCCTCACGTGGCTGCAACGACAACAGCAGAAGCTTCGAGAAAAGAAAGAGGCCAGAGAAAGAGTTTCAAGACTGCCTCTCGAATGGGATGCTCCATCTCGGCACGTGCGACGCTCAGCCAGCCATAGGTAATTGTTAACTAAACTAAGTTAATATGTGCAAAGGACGGGCAAAACGAATATAACATAAGTAGAAAAGTAGTACATAACATAAGTATAAGTACATTACATAAGTATAAAAGTAGTACAGCCGTGTGGTGACGGCAGAGTAGAATACAAATGTCACCACCCCAAATCTCTCCCGTGGGTGTCGTACAAGGCGACTAAGGATAAATCAGTGATGAGGATTGGGCAGCAGCGTTCCTCTTACACCACCTAGCTATATACCTACTGCGACTTTTGTGCCCGATAAATGGCAATAGGCTCGCCACCTATTACATGGGACTTAACATAACTGGCGAAACATGGGTGCTAGTTCACCTCTACCTACCCCTTCGGGGATATAGGCGTGATTTATGTATGTATGTATGTATGTAGAAAAGTAATGCCCTGCCGACAGTTTAATGGCATCATCTGATGGGCAGCAGCGTTCCTCTTATACCACCTAGGCTAGCAATGTACTGCGACTTTTGTGCCCGAAAAATGGCAATAGGCTCGCCACCTATTACATGGGACTTGACTTAGTTGGCGACACGTGGGTGCTAGTTCACCTCAGCCTACCTAGCATTAACATCGACTGTCCCGGGTTCAAAAATACATTTAACCTGTTCTATAAGCTAATTCACAGTGGTACCTTTGAGCACTATTTCGGTTATCAATCGTAATTATTTAATTAGTATTAGTACTAGGATTCGAACCAGGGACCTATTAACCGATAACCAGGAACCAACCAATTGACCTAACCGGTCACCAAACTAGTATTCACCGGGACTTATACAAAGGCGTGTCGTTTCAGAGTGGACGGCTATACTAGCGACACAACAGCATTCGCGGATGATGACGACGACTTTAGCGTGCCTCTACACGTTAACACAACACGAACAGCTCTCAGAACCGACAGCGTCAGTCCACAAGCACCAGACAGGTAACTGACGCAAATACTTGCAAATGTAATTTAAATATCTATTTATGTATTTATGGAATTCTTCCGTAAGAAATAGTATCATCATGATCTTGTAGGTAAAAGAGCTGCTGGGGCATAGCAGACAGATTAGGTAACTCTGTGGCTATCAATTCTAGATTGAAGTCTACGATTTTGATTGCAAAAGAAATATTTTCATTGATTTTAATGGAGAACTGTTAGCAAGGAGATACGTTATTGCCTGCAGATCTTCTTCAAATATGACAGTACGTAACGTCAATATGGGTTATAGGCACAGCGTGGCTCACAGAGCTGATTGGTGGGCATAATGACGCCGATATATCTGGAACCAATGGCTTAATGCGTTTTCCGATGCACGTAATAGAGTTTCTCTGTGCTAGGTAGAAGCGATAAAATCTAACTAAACACAAAAACATTTCATTTTTAATCGATTTTGAAAATGTTAATGCTTTTTAGTAATAACAAAATTTCATTATACGGGTTTTTCGTATAATGTCTGGCTTTAAGAGCTCTCTTCAACACCAATATATTTGAGCTCTTTAAGTTATAAAGGTGTTATATTTTTCAGAACCTCATCGAGAAAATTCATGTTTGAAAAGATGACGATGCGCGAATGGAGTACAAGCACCACACCGACCAGTACTCAAGCGCCAGGATTGCTGTCACTAGCAGAACCCGTCACGAACGGAGACAATATTGTAATTGTTTTTTTTATTTTTTTATTATAACCTATTTTTTACACAAATGAAAAAAATATGCATGCATTGCTCTGAATCAAAGGTTATACCACTGACAGCAGCATTTCGTAGAACGGTTAATGCCAGACAGGGAGGCCGCTCAAAAGATGGAAATAAACATACATCACGGGCTTCTATTAAATCATTTTGGGCGCCAGCGAGGCCGAAGAGGAATATCACTTTCATACAGGCCCAATCAACGTGCTTTTATTATAGAATTTCATGCGCCCGCCTCATCGTATAATAAACCCAGGAGAGTTTTTTTCATTAATAAATGGATATGTCATCTTGTACCTGCAGGTGCGTGAGCGGTCAGAGAGTTGGTCGCGGACGGAGTCGAGAGCGGGCACGCCCGCGTTCCCAACACACCCTCGCACGCCATACCCGCCAACGCCCACGCCATCGCTCAGCGCCCGCCCGCCGCGTTCGCCGCCAGTCACTAGGTATCTATCCAACGCTCACTGGGCCCTATCAAACGCTCAATGGGTCCTATCAATCGCTCCTGGGCTCTATCTAATGGTCACTGGGCCACCGCCGTTCTTTTTGTGTCTGCTCTCTTTGCCCATAGAGTAGGTACCCACTAGTAAGGATATTACAAAGAGGTAGGTATTCGAAACGAGTTATAAATGAGATTTGTGATATCTAGTTACCCCTATGTTATACCTGATTACAGTTAACTAGAATGATCTTATACGATAGGAACGACTAGATACTGTTTTATATTTAGAACACAAATTATCTTATATCCGTCCCTTACCTTGTGGATGTTTCATTCCCATGCTGGCCTGGGAGCGAAAAAATAACGTAGAATGTACCAGCCCCGACTCATCCCATGAGTGTCGTAAAAGCCAACTTAAGGAGATTGCCCCGTATAGACCAATAAGCACCTTGGGGCACCTGAATGGTGGAGGCCAAACCACCAACAACAGCATACCCAAAGAAGGTTAATGTCAGGCAGGCGGCCGGCTGTAAAACCTAAGCCAAAACTTTGAGCAGTATGGATTGGAATGCTGCCATTCCAATCACTCTCTCCGTTTACCGGTGTCTCGACATGGTCCGTTCCGTCTCTTTTCTATACATTCATTCATCACTAGCACCTTTACGGTGTGATGGGTGATATGAAAAGGGAGTGGATGGCTTGATGACGTCTGACGGATATGAATGGAAGAGGAAACATACTGCGCCGACCCCAGATAGACTGGGAACAGGGCAGGGAGAAGACTTAATTATATAAATGACGTGTTTCAGGAAAGAGCGCGAAGGCAGCCCCGAGTCGGAGTACCGCACGTACAACGGCAGCGGCGGGTCGCGACGCTCCAGTTTCGGGGGCTCGGAGCCGCAGCACGTGGCGCCGGACCGCGTGCGGTTCGCGCGCGACACCAGCCACTACTGGTACAAGCCCAACATCTCCAGAGACGACGGTGAGCCATACGACTAATGTACATAAGGACAAAGGTGCTATACAATCGAGTTTCTGCTTGGACGTAGAATACTTATATCATTCTTTAGGAGACAACCCAACATCTCCAGGGACGATGTGATGCCTTAAGATTAGTTTACACAAAGACTAAAATGCTACGAAATCGAGTAGGTACCTATATGCTTGGACGTAGAATAGATTTGTTCTTTAAGAAACATTTTTAAGAGACAGCTCAACAAATCCAAGGTCGACGGTACGCCTTACGACTTGTTTACATAAAGAGGTGGTCGATGGCACAGCGGCTTAGCGCGCTCGGCCTGCGATAGACAATAAGTTCGATTAAGAAATGTTTGCTGCGGCCGGTCATTGAATGGGTGACCAAAAATATTACCCCCAAACCTCTAGTTCCTCCATGCTTTGGAAGGTACGTGAAGTTGGTCCCGGCTACTTCAATGATGGCTGGTAATGATTATGATGATAACGCAACGTCGAAGATGCTTCTAAATGGAGTATACGCTTAGACATAGACTCATTCTTTAAATGTGTGTCCACCCTGCACCAACAAGCTCCTCTCTCAGCATACAAATTACTGACCAGTGTCTATTCTATTCCAGCGGTGGCCGCATTGCAGCCTTTGGAGGAAGGCTCGTTTATTGTGCGCGATTCCAACTCTTTCCCGGGCGGATTCGGTCTAGCCGTACGGGCAGGGCCGGTGGGCGCCGTTCGTCACTTCCTCGTAGAGCCTACAGCGCGTGGGGTACGCCTGCGTGGCTGCAACGACGAACCAGTGTTTGGGTCGCTTTCCGCGCTCGTCTACCAACATACTGTCACACCCCTGGCTCTGCCTGTGCCACTCAGATTGCCTGACAGGTAAGACAGTTGTTTCTCCCTTCTGTAGCACACCACTACGTCGCCTTACTTGAGGCCAGAGTGTTAACAAGAGTCACTTCACCAGGCTTTTATTGTTAAATGCCCAGCATTTGGGACACAGTCTTTTGGGAAAGGCTTGGTGTGTATGGCTGGAAGAATATAGGCCAAATAGGCAATAATCTACCACGCTGGCTCATTACAGACTAGGTGGGTATATGTGTATATCAACTTTGGATCATGTCATAATTCTAAGACATTCTCGAGGACCAAATTGGGATTTAACCATTATTTTAAATTTAATTATTAAATCAATTTTAGACGTAATTAACTTCTACCATATGGCTGGCTAATCTAGACCTACTAACCTCTAACATAATCTACCATAGTATACCACAGGCACAAACCGTGTGAGATATTAAGCTAAAAACGGTAAAAAAAAGCATTTGACTAAATTTCAGTTAGGAGCTTAACCGATGATTTAAAAATTGCCGCGTTAGTTTACTTCTCTATGTACTCATTTTCCGCTAGTCTGGTCTAAAGCAACGATAGAGCTCATCTAAATATTCTTTTCTTATAATATGCAAGGTAGCTAAATAACATAACCATAACCAGCGACAAAACGAGCCTAGGATTCGATAGGATCATCATGTACCAGTGACTACATAAGGAGAAAGTTCTAAAATGTAAGTGTTTCTGACAGGGACCCATGGACTGGTGGCACCGCCCATGCAGCTGCCCGGGCATTGCTGGCCACGGGAGCGGCTTGCCACGTGCTGCTGCTCGGTTCCGAAAACACTGAAGCGCTCACCGGACCCGCTGCTGTCAAGAGGGCCGTGCAGAACCTGCTTCTCAAAAAGGTGAGTTTTCCAACTATACGCGTGGATGTTAGTGTTGAAATTTATGTAAATAGAAACTGATCAATTCTATTTTCTGATTTAATAAAATAATCGTCAGATTAGAGTCATTGTTGGACTATCTTTCACAATTCATTTATACATAAATGTACAATTAAAATATAAAAGAGCTTGGTTACAAGGCAGAGCAGAATAAAATGGTTACCACCCCATTTCTTCTGCTGCTGGTGTCGTACAAGGCGTTTCAAGGTTATACGGCGCTGAGTAATGGGCAGCATCGTTCCTCATATACCATCTAGCAATATACATATACTCATTTAGATGGCAATAGCCCCCCTTCCCTTCCTTTCATGGGACCTAACAATGATTGACCTTAACATATTTTTGACTTTGAAAGACTTATACTTTTACTAACCGAAACCCAAGGGTTGTTCTTGACTGCCAGTAAAATAGGTAGGTACTTCTCTTACATTGTGTGGTGTTTTTGTATTTCAATCATTCCGGTAAAAACATCATCAGTACTTTTGTATGAATTCCAATCAAGGATGTAGGTTTTTTTTCTTACATCTGGTTACGCATCATCATTTTTGTTAACATAGAACTTAAAATTTTTCCCAGGCGCCTGCGCATGTGGTCAACTTCAAGGTATTTGGTGGGGGCATCACGCTAACAGACGCAGCCCGTAAACTGTTCTTCCGAAGACACTATCCAGCTTCTGGCGTATCGTATGCCGGACTAGATCCAGATGATCGCCGGTACACATACACGGACAACGGAACACAAACAGAGAAGTAAGTGGTACTTATTACTTCACGTTAATTAATCTTAGATAAATCACACAGTGGATTAAAGTTTGTATTGTAATTGAAGACTTTATTTAAAAAACCACCTTTGTCAAAAATCTTATGATATGAGTTAGTTACGGCATCTTGTAGAGGAATTCGTAAGCTTTATGATCCTATTTCTTATTTCGTCAAAAACAAGTTCAGTCATGAGATGTTTGCTTTTATTTGTTGTATTACTTTTTAAAAACAACCTAATGTGAAGAAGTTTTTTTACTCTGGTGTAAAACTAACTAACTAAACTAAATTTGACTAAGGTGGTTTATAAAATAATGTTTAAAAACCACCTTAAAAACCATTTGTTACTATTTATACCTATGCAATTTGTCCATGTCCTCCTTAGATTTTTTTTATGCGTAGAATATTCTAATCGGTTTCTTGTCATGTTACCACAATCTGTCAAATTTCCCCAATCGATTTTGCGCTTTACTTTAAAGAAGTTAAGTTTGACAATCGATTAAAAAAAATTGACTAGTTTGGGTACCCTGACGTGCTGTTGGCCGTACGTAGGTACTACAGACCTCCATTATGTAACACCCAATAAAAAAAACGTTTTATTTGGTCCAGGCGCATTTTTGCATTTGTGGCACGCGCATCGTCCGGTGCTGACAACCAATGCCACGTGTTCGCAGAGCTCGAACCCGAGCAACCAGCAACAGCTATCGTCAACTTTGTCAACAAGGTATAGTGAATAAACGTTAAATAATTATGGTCTGTATAGTTACTTTGATACCAAGTAAAGTATATTAAATAACATTAAATTCAATATCTTTTGTAGTAATCTGGGTTTGTACAACTGATAATAACCCGCAAAGAGCCTTTTTCCACAGTAAAAATATTCCCCAGCGTTGTTGGTATGTTCAGAGGTTTCAATTATTCCTTTTACTTTAACAGGCACTTCTTGGGAATACACAGAAAAGGGACATCATATAATGCAGACGATCCAGTTGCATGTCTTCGACATCTAAATGATCGAGAATTTATATAAATAAATGCGGAACCAGTGTTAAACACAATATGATCGGAAATAGTTGGAATTTATATTTTTTGTTTATTGTAAAATATTGAAATTATAATTTTCCACAATAATTTTTCCAATACGCTTTATTATCACCAAGTACAATTAAGTAACCATTTATATAATATAAAATGTATATTATATAAAATATTACCTACATTAATTAATATAGGAGTAGGGGAGAAACTAACTAGTCTCATATTAATTTAATAATATAGAGTAGTGATATTATGCGTGCCTAAAATATTTTTCGTTAAGACTAACTATAGCCAAAAGCCACGCGTTTCTATGGTGTAGTAATAAAGATTAACAATGTCAATTAACCCATACTACATGGCATTTTACAGGGTTGCATTTTCGAACCCAAAAATAGTTCAGTTCATGCCTGTTCTGTAACGTAAGCCAGTACCTTTATTATGTATTAAAATACGATTGAGTACAACGAATTATATGGAATTAAAGTTCAACGTAGTTATATAGGAAATCCAAAATAGGCCTTACTATGAACTATGTGAAAATTTTAATTATCTCATTGTTTAATTAAATGAATCTACAACTTTGTTATAGTTAGCTATGAAATTAACTTGATGAATGGTTCGCTTTGTTATAATACATCGTGGAATGGATAAAATATTTAATTAATGTTCTAGGTGTTAGTATCTATGTGAATAAATTATTTAAAATGTTTATTAGGGAGTAACTAGAGCCATAGGAAAATGCCTTAACAGTGATCTTTAATATTTAATGTATTCTGCGACGATATCCAGTTCGTAATGAAATATTAATATAACACACTATGTAATAAATAACTGTTTAATGTATTTATTGGTTATATTACATTCATGAAATCATTAAGAAGTGTTTTATTTTACATCTCCCGTACACCTATTTGAGTATAATTAAATAATACAACAAGATTTTTCTGACAGGAATATACCTAAACATGTATTAAAAAATATATAAACATTATTGTTTATAAACATTACATTAAATAGAAATATCATTCCAGCCAACTGACATTTCTATGTACTAACAAATAAGGTTGCCAATAGAACGAGATAAAACAACACAAACAGTTTTTATGTCTCTATCGGCAAAATTCATTCAAAAATAATACTTAAGTATTTTAAAGTACATCATCCATTTTAGAAAATCACGATTGACGACTCATCTACACATTTTCATTTTTGGTGTTAGACATTTTTATTTGTGTTTTAGGTATATTAAGATTAAAAACACATCAACATTGTTTACTTTTTATCTCGTCGTAATGGCTGAAGTATAGTCTATACACGAACAATATTTAAGAGCATTATTTCAAAGTCGTCAAGTTAAATTTTATCATGGCACGGTTTGTGTGGCGACCTGGTTTGCTTGAGCTTGGCGGTTGGTTTGAGGGAATGCGGGCGTCAGTCCTCAGAGCGGCCGAAACGCAGGTGCCCGTAATCATCAAAGGCGTCGTCGGCGCGGGCCGCTCGCCGGATGAGGTAGTCCCGGTACAAGGGTCGGGGCCGGAAATCTTCGTCATCTTCCGGCAAGTTCAGCCCCCGGAGACCCGCGCCTTCGCAGCACCGCAGGAACAAAGTCAGGGTCATGGCCAGCGCCAAGGCGGTCACGGTTACCGCACGCATTTTGGTTGGCTGTTGGAAATAGATACGTACAGGTAAATCACGTGCATTAAGCCGGGTTTTCACCGTCCGAGCCTAACATTCATGGCGAAACGTGGGTAGTATTACACTTTGCCCCACCCCTGTGTTGATTATGAGGAAACAGCACGGCTGCATTTGTCTCTATCGCATTCTACGGTGGTTAGGGCAACGGAAATCGATTTTACAAAAAATCAGCTTTTCGTAGTACCCTGATTCTTCCTAAAATTTAAAAAAAGGCTTGAGCTGTGTTCCTATGTTTTCGTTTTTATATATAATCTAGTTAAGTTGGTTACTGGATGTTTAAACACCACGGAAATTCAGGCAATTTTTTAAGGTTTTTGAACGTTGATAGTTAATAATTAATTTACCAAAAAAAGAAAACATAGGGACATACCAATATTCGACAAAAAAATATTCTATTCTATTAGCATTATCCAGGGAGGAAACAGGGCACGACGTTTGTATGGAAAAACGGCCGTTGTGTTTCCTCTTAAAGCCGGGTTTTCACGGTCCGATTTAGCTCGGACCAAGTACACTCTGGTGACTACTCGGACGTTACTCGTATCGTGTAAACACGTAATCCGAGCGCACTTGGACGCTGGCATCCAATCAGAGACGTCCGAGTAGTCATCCGAACCCACTCGGTCTGAGTGAAATTTGGACTGTGAAAATCCGGCTTATGGCGGCCTGTACCCCTCAGTGGGGACATCTGAAGGACTAATAAAAATGACGATGTAAGAAAATATAATTAAAATTTAAAACTGCATATAAATTTGACACTGTTTAGGTACTTACTTACCCGACAAATAGATACTTCAAATAGAAAAATAAAATAAAAACTCGGAAATATTCAAGTCAGATAGCGCTCTGCACTCTACTCGATGAATGAAAGCCACTAGGAGAATGGGCGAGTGAAAAAATAACATCTGCTTATATACCAAATTCACCCTGTGGAAAACATCACTCCCCCTGCTTTAATATTCCCCTCGTGCTACGTTTACTCTGAAAGAACAGAGAAAATTGACACATTTCAATAATAATTCTTTTAAACAGTCTGTAGGTTACATTATTAGAGACTGGAAATTATTTTCTTCTGAGCCCGCATTACCTTTGACTTGTTGTTACAAATTGTTTGTGAAAGCTAAAAAATTGAATTATGTTATTGAAGAAAATTGTGTCTGTCCGTTGTGGCTTGTGGCTAATTTTGCACAAGATTGTTAAGCTTCTGAAAGAACATCAGTTATTATTTATTATTCTATTATTACGTTATAAATCGGATAGGTACAAATAAAGTACAGTCAGCAGCACGTTCAACGTGCACAATAATAATTAGTTATTTGTTAGACAAGAGTTTTATGCTGGCCTGGGAACGAACAAATAACGTAGAATAGCCCCGACTCATCCCATGGGTGTTGTAAAAGTCGACTAAGCGAGATTGCCCGGTGTAGCCAATAAGCACCCTGAGGCACTCGAATGGTGGAGGGCAAACCACCAACAACAGCATACCCAAAGAGGGTTGGTGTCAGGCAGGCGGCCGTCTGTAAAACCTAAGCCAAAACTTTGATCAGTATGGATTGGAATGTTGTCATTCCAATTACTCTCTCCGTTCATCGGTCTCTCGTCATGGTCCGTTCCGTCTCTTTTCTATACATTCATTCATCACTAGCACCTTTGCGATGTGATGGATGATATGAATCAAAAGGGAGTGGATGGCTTGATGACGTCTGAACGATATGAATGGAAGAGGAAACATACTGCGCCGACCCCAGATAGACTGGGGACAGGGAAGATTCGTTAGACAAGAGTGCAAAGTTGCTCTTTAATGGGAATCAAAAGAGCACTGAAAAATCTTTGCACACTTCGAGTGCAACACGTACTAACTTTTCATCCCACTTCAGCTAAAACGTAGTGTTTATATACTATTTGACTTCAGCGAGGAAATTAATAAATGCAAAAAAAAAACATTTACAATCAATGATATTATATTTAAAAAGAGGTAGATAGGTTACTTGCATACAAAAAGTGCGACCCGAAAAGTAGGCTAATTAGCCTACTTGAGCTCAGTCTCGCAATGACAGCGAATGCGTTGATTGCTCCCGATATTTATTACAAAAATGCCGTCTTAAGTTATGGGACGCTGTAACAACTACACCAATAGACTTCCAAAGGTCTGGGGATTACTTATCATGCGTGTAGTATAGCATTTTTATTTGATTTTCGTTAATATTATTAAGAAAATAAATAATATTAGATAAAAAAGTATCATATTAAGATAGAGTGCGACAGCAAATACAGCGCGCAACGAGTGGAAGAGGGATTGTTGTCAAAGATTAAAATATTACCTAACGGACAAAATTAGACATACCTACCCATGATAGTGTCTACACATTAGCTTACATTTCTCTTTAGAATTATGACCACAACTCGACTTTTTGACTAGGTATCTAAGTAAGGCGCCGGACTATCCTCAAGTCCAGTTCCTGAATGCCGAAATATCTCAGTATTAAGTTTTTTTTGCTATTTTTATAGGTTTTCGGCAAATGAATTAAGGTGAAACCAATGAGTAAATTTTGTGCGTAGACAAAGAATGTAACAAGATTGGCGGCCAAATACCTTAAGTAGAGTCATTGAGTTATAAAGTAAATAATAGTAGTTCAATGAGTAGAGTAAGTTTTTTTTGTTTTGTTCGTGTTTTGTGAGCGTCTAACGTATCTACCTCTTTTTAAATATAATATCATTGTTTACAATCACATTAATAACAGATACAGACAATTCTGTTGGAACAAAAAATATGACAATAAAACAAAATGACGAAAAAATATTGGCGCGCACAAACTACAAAGAAAATTTAAAAAAGTACACCAAGAAGTTTCCGAGTCAAGTTTTTAACAAATTAAAAAAGGTTGCATGATACATTCGGCACCATAGAGGTAGAAGTAATTTGAATTCACAAACTTATTGCACTCGGGGTTCTAAATTCAATTTACTTTATCCTTTAGCTTATAAAAACGGCATAAAGCGCTCAGATATTGAAGAGAGCATTAAATTCTTTCCGAGATAGGGGTTGCGGGGAAGAAAAGTTTATTACCCCAAAAAAATATTGTTAGGTAGGTGGTCAATCGACAGTCTCTCCTCTTCATTCTGTATTGAGAATGAAAGAGAAACACTATTGTCAAATTAATCTTAGGTTTAGAGAACCATTGTCAGAATCGACCATCTTTCTACTTGGTAATATTTTGATAATCTAGCTTCGAAAACTACCTACTAATTGATACGTTTCGCTGCTATAGCTGTAATTTTGCTTCGGGAGACACGTTCTCAATGACGACCAGATAAAGGCCTAGCACGATACGTGTACATAATCTCTCACCACCACTTGATAGTGTTTTATCTCAGGATTTAGTGGAAGTTAGAACGAGAGGAAAATATTTTGTTTTCCCGAAGGAGATATTCTCCACATCCCGTCCTAAGGTAGCTGAAAAACAATTCTTAATGTCGAAATGTGAAAACATTGCACAGTCAAAGAATGTCAGTCAGATTATATTTAACAATCAACAATCAATAGTCCGTCTTAACTTGTCTGAAATAAACAGCACAGTAGGGTCAATTCTAACACGATTCTCTAAACTTAAAACTAAATTTAGTATCAGTCTCTCCTTTTCATTCCGTATTGAAAATGAAAGAGAAACACTGTTGTCAAATTAATCTTAGGTTTAGAGAACCATTGTCAGAATCGACCCTAGTGTCAATTTAGATAAATTTAATATTCTGATAGTCAACAGCATGTCACGTTAACACCACTAATAAATTCTGCACTTTCAGTAAATTACAGTTACTGCCGCACTCAGAGACGTCAATTAACTTTAATGAGTATTTAATGTCAAAAATTGTCATTCAAATCTAAACCATAGACCCGGCAAGAATAGCGACTAGTTTTGAATTGTCATTTCTTGACGTTAAATACTCATTAACGTTATTTGGCGTCTCTGAGTGCGGCAGTAAGTGTTAAAAAATTGCTTGAAAAATGTTGGTAATTTTTAAAACTGGCAGTACGATATACAAAATGACTCCAAAAAAAGGAATAAAGCTCCGTAGTCCACGCTAAGCTATAACTTTGTTTGTATTTTTATTGTTTCACTTAGGGCCTGTTTCACAATCGACAAGTGAGTTCGAAGTAGCTTACTTTGAAGTTCAATTGACATATATTTCATATTACAACTGTCAAATGATCTGCGAAGTAAGCTACTTCGAACTTACTTTTCGATTGTGAAACAGGCCCTTAGTCAAAAATATTAAATAATCGAGGTATTTAATATTTACACATATTTAATAGTGTGATTGAACCTTACGAAAATATAGTTAACCCAGTTTTTTACATAATGTAATAAATAACGAGAAGAACAAACACTACGGCTGAAACAGAAAAGTCTTTGCCGTCCGAAGTCCGAATAGTAAAAAATATTAAAACACCTAACACTCCCTAGATGCGTTAAAATATGCGACACCATATTTTAACGTAAAATTCATTTCATTCATAAATTTCACCAACTCATTAATTCATATGACTAAAGATTAAATATATACTAAAGAGATGGCTGTATGGGCTAGACCCTTTGCCTTCCCTAAAATATAGGGAGAATTTAAGAAGAAGAAAAAAATATAAAAAAATATATTGCCGCGTATTTCATGAAAAGTTTTTCTGGTTCCGCGCCGCGCCGTTTTAGGATTTATATATTAGATTATTCATTCGTTTAATTTCATAAAATCATCAATATTTATTGCTTAAAAGATATATTATATCGATATGAAGAATTTCGAACAATTTGAACAATTATTTTTGGAGCTTTTGGGCGAGTTTCAAACATTGAATGTAAGTAAACATTTTTTCAACGTAAATTAATAATTGAACATCTAACCTAATCATTTTATAACAATTATTGGTGTTGTGATATATGATTGTTATTATGAGCAATTAAATAGAAAAATGTTAGGAAACAATTTACAATGAAAAATAGTTCATAAACTGATGTTTCGTAATTATGTCGTAAAACGCATTTTCTGAAAATTTTTGTTGCTTATTTTTCTTCGGTCGTCTACTACTAGTCTAATTAGTAGACTTACAAAACTGGTTTACGAATCACCGCAGATAAACATATTAATCAATATTAGCTTATGACTGTGGACAGGTTACCACACTTACTGCAAAGACAAGAGAGCGTGAGTATAATGGTATATTTAAGGTATCTGAAGCTCGGCTTCGAGAGGCTCTTCGGGATGAGGCTACGCGAGCTGAGATAGCTGAGGCCGCACGAGAATCGGCTGAGCGTACCGCCGCCGAAGCTAAGAACAGCGCCACAGCAGCTGCGTCTAGCGCCACACATGCCGCTACAGCGCTATCTCACGCACAAGAAGAACTGGCTGGAATCAGGATGCATGTCGATTTAGTGGTTGGCTTGATTGATGTTCTATTACTTACATTTAACGGATTGATAAATGTTCTATACATACATATAAAGACAGAGTAGAATACAAATTGTGTCCACCCCAATCTCTCCCGTGGGTGTGTCGTACAAAGCGGCTAAGGATAAAACAGTGATGAGGAATGGGCAGCAGCGTTCCTCTTATAGAACCTAGCAATGTACTGCGACTTTTGTGCCCGATAAATGGCAATAGCGCGAAACGTGGGAGCTAATCTGCCTACCCCTTCGGGGATATAGGCGTGATTTAGGTATGTATGTATGACCTTAAAGTGAATGGCCACTTAAGTAGCAACTCAGATATGTTTAATGCATATCAGTCATCACACCAGAAAGGTGCTAGCACCTATATTGGAAAAGTGTAGGAAAGTACCGTTTCGAGAGACCATTCCAGAAAGCAATATTCTCATAATATGCTGGTAACAGCTTTCTCCTTGTGTTCTTCTTCCGTAGGCATATGCCCCAGCAGTGGGAACAATAAAATAGGTGATGATAAAACTAGCATAATATCTAAGCTACATTTTCACCTCTATCACTTCTCGAATATTCATAAATCGTATCTGGTAATTCAATTTCTTAATTGACTTTCTAAGGAGCGACAGAGGTCTCTCTTAGAAGAGCGCTGTTCGGAAATGTCACAGAAAATGAGTGCATTAGAGAGGGAGCTGCAGCAACTGCGCCCGATACAGACTACTCACGCGGCGTTGCAACGTCAATTTTTAGAGTTACAAGAGCGCATTCGACTGGCTACCGAAGATGCACGCAAGTATGTCTCCTAAAACTCACATCGCACATATTAGAAATTATTGTAAAGTAGATTGATATATACGGCGGGTCCCAATATTCTATCAAGAGTTAAAGATAGGCGTACTGCAGCAACTTTTGTTATTTATATAATAACATACATAATAAACTTAAATATAAAAATAATTATATAATAACATATATAATAACATACATAATAAACATACATTATAACAAAAAATGCCAGGCAACTAAACTTTAGTAAGCTTACTTTTAACTGTAGATAGCGTATAATAGGGACCCGCCGATAATGATAAATTAGTTTATGATGACGGCAGAACAGAATACAATTGTCATCACCCCGAATTTCTCCCGCGGTTATATAACTTTTTTTATGTTAGACAGGGAAGCTCTTGCCCTTCATCTCACCTGATGGTAAGTGACGATAAGGGCTGAATATGGAATCGAGCTTCACCTGGAACACTCAATCACTGAGGGGCTATTTTACCACACATTGTCGGAACACAATAATGCTGTTAACATTATTATTATGGTGACAGATTTTGATAAGATGGTGGTAGCTAGCCAGGCGGACTTCAAAGAAATCCTACCACCAACCAAACCAAGCACAAATTTGTACCCCCCTGGAGATCGAACCCGGAACCCGGGACCCGGTGGGCGAATCACTAGGCCACAGAGGCGGTTAAAAAACACGACTAAGGGCCGGTTTTTGATTGATATTGATATCAGTCTGATATTTAAAGATTAGTAACAAGCTTAGCTGCTTAGATTAGCAGCGTTCCTCTTATACCATTTAACTTGGCAATATCCTGCGATTTACGCCCGA
Source organism: Cataclysta lemnata (assembly GCA_963931975.1). NCBI lineage: Eukaryota > Metazoa > Arthropoda > Insecta > Lepidoptera > Crambidae > Cataclysta > Cataclysta lemnata. The sequence goes on along the minus strand of OZ008341.1, from coordinate 8,893,257 downwards.
TAGATGGCAATAGGCTCACCACATGCGACCTAACAATTGGCGAAACGTGGGTGTCAATATACTCTGCCTACCTCTTCGAGGATAGATTGGCGTGATTTATGTATGTGTCCTAAATATAAAATCAATTAAATAAAAGACATAGCAAAATAGTCGGTTTTTAAAAATCCATAATTGGTAGGACTATCTAAGAAAACTGTCAGGTAAAGTTGTAAAAATTTAATACATAGTATTTATTTAAAAATTACATAATAGAGAATCAACCCGATTGGAAGCAGAACTACGTAGAGTAGAACGGTGTGCAAGTGGCGGGTCGGAACTTCGAGAGCGTGCTCGCTTGGCCGCCGCCGCACATGCTCGCGAGCGAAAGCTCACTGCTGCCGAGCTGCAACACACTTCAAAAGAATTAATAGCAGCTAACTGTGAGTTGAAAACATTTAAGAACGATTAGGCCTGGTTTAAGGGTAAACTTTAAGGTGAACAATTGTTTTTAGAATTTTGAATTATAAAACATCATCATTGTCAGCAGTATAAATGAAAGAATATTATAATCAGAATAGCCCATTACCAACTGCAGATGCAGCCAAGTCCAGTGGCTTAGCGTGCCTTCCGGAGCTAGGTATTTTAGATATGATCGATCCAATGACCGGCCTCGGACATTGTTTAGTTTACTCTTCGATGATTACAAAATGAATTTAATTAAATATTATAATATTTTATTATTTACGTACTAATTGTTTAGAACCAAGTACATCATTTATAATTTTTTTAATGTATTTATAGCTACTACATATTTATTTTCTTTAGGGCCTGTTTCACAATCGACGGGTAAGTTCTGGATAGCTTACTTAGCAGTTCAATTTACATAAATTTAATATTACAACTGTCAAATGATCTACCAAGTAAGCTATTCAGAACTTACCCGTAGATTGTGAAACAGAACCTTAGAATATCATTTAACTGATTGAAAAATAGAACTATCTCACATTCCTGCTTTACTAACAGGTGCGGCATGACGGAACAAACACTGTGATCGATAAGCGAACAAAATATTTCATAACTTTCATTCTACTTTTACGGACAACTAGATACCTAGTAATCTTAATTGTTTATTTATAGCTGAAATCACACGACTTGTTGCGTTAGTATCCGAGTTGCAACACAAATGCTCATCTATGCAAGATACTAAAGACAAGATAGATCATGACTCCGATGCCTTAGCTGAACTCAGAGCCGCTTTGGAAGCTGAGAAAGCTGGTTCAGCGCGTTTAGAACAAGCCCTCGCAGCAGCTTTAGCTGATAACGCAGTACTAGCCGCGAATGTTCATGCTAGCGATAATACTACAACAACAGCGAATGCAACTCTGCCATCTGAAACGGCCTCTACAAATATATGTGCGATAGACTCATTTCTTGCTGATTAAATAACAATTCGCAAAAGAACAGTCACAACAAATGTATGTCCTAGTCCAGACATTATAGGGACAGATAAAATGTAAACCACCTTGCTGTGTCTTTTAATATACAATACAAAATAAAATGCGTAATAATTTTAGTTTTCGGAAATGGATATTTAAAAATACATTTAATTTTGTGTTTTTGTGTCAAATTGTGTAATCAGAAGTCTAAAAATAGTGCCAGTGACACAAAAGTCAAGGTGAAATTAATTAGCGTAGTATGAACATGTATTGTAATGGGAGAGAGGGACTGAATATGACCAGAAAAATGAACTAAAGTTTAATTTTTAGTTACTAAAGGAAGACCGATAAACATGGTTTACGTAATTTACGCATTTAGGTGTTAAACACACAGTAACAGATGTAATGTGAACGATATGTCGTGTGTTTAATAACAATGACTAACTTTAATTTATTTTTTCTGGCTTGTTTTTCTTTATAATGACTAACACCTATAAATATAAGCGAGTCAAATTCGTAAAAGCTGTTTTGTTTCAAATATTAAGTGCGCGTGCAAATATTAACATTATCTTTTCATATTTAAATTTAGGTAAAATTAACCCTAAATTTAAATATGTGCTATTCGATTTTAATTTTAACATTATATAAATGTTAGAAAAATACTAATTTTTCTAACATTTATATAATGTTAAAATTAAAATCGAATAGTTTATAAAGCAAACCCAAGCTTAACCGAACGCACGGTATTTGTAAAAATATCTGCTTTGGAATGTTTGAAATTTATTTCTACATTGCGAGGGTACCCGTTGGCTTACAACGTGAAGTGTAAAGGTAAGAAGAATTTCGGCAAGTTAATTAGTGTCTTGGGTGGCCGAGCGGTCAGGCACCTGCCCGGATAGCAGCGGACGCGGGTTCGATTCCCGCCTCAAGATCATAATTTTTCGAAATTCTTTTTCTAACCCCAAAATCTTTGTACTAATTTAAATATGTGATCAAAAAACCTCATATCAGATTGCCTGTTGGTATAGCTAACAACACGGACTCCTCAAGAAAATAAAAGATGTGGGAGAACCAGTTGACGTCGTATTTGTTATGTATTACAAAACTGGTTTTCCAGATTAAACAGGCTTCGATCCACTATCGCTTGGAGGATATACTATTATATATTTATTTATTCTAACCGATGCACAGGTGTCATAATCATTAAAAATGAATAACAGAGTTTTATGTCATAGGTACACTACACTTCGTTAATCTTTAAAAGATTTATTACAGTATCTAGCTAGGTAAATATTCCTATGGTAGAGGTGAATGGCGGCCATTGCACTACAATGCGCTAAAACTTGTTTCTATGTATGTACCACCCTTACTGCATTTTGATCTGCCCAGAATGTGCTGTTTACGTCGTCGTGCACCAACCGGTTAGTGGCATTTAACTGTGCTTATCTGATCGCATTTGGTAGTATAAACTATGTAAACGAGATTTAATTAGAGATAGTAGGTGTAACAGTGTGAACTTGGACCAAAAGTAGGCAGTTTCCGTAGTAGGAGCCTGGCATACGGGATGTGGGTGCACTGCGCGGTCTTCGTCGACGGAATTTAGCAAGGCTTCGCGGCGCCCCACTTGCGTTGCGCACGCGCATAGTGGTTAGTACCACTGCACACGGCGGCCTCAGTGCGCGCCTCCGCACACCGCGCGTCTTTCGAAACGATCTGTGATATAGTGTTAAGTTACGTATGTATACGTACTGGAAATAAGTGAAGTGTCCGACAGGTGAGGTCATCCATTATTTAAAAATGTATAATTTCTCATAGGTCATTTCCTTGCGGATTCGCGTAAGCTCAGCTTGCTTTTCGGACTCGAATAGGAATTTGATAAAAAGTTTAAAAATATTGTGTCGTGTAGTGCGTGAAGTGCCTGAAATCTTGATAATTGTAAAATCGTGTGAACGATCGATATGTCTGGTAAGTAGGAAGCAATGATGTGTTGTTGGGGTCACATTCTCCGGTGTAGCGATTGTTTTGATGAAACAGGTAAATACTCGCGCAGCTGCGGGCTTAGAGAAAGTTTCTTTGTAGAGCCCTCTTCAGCCAACAAGTGCTTCAATTACTTAAATTTTACGAAGTTAAGATAGTGTTTTAACTGATCATTTAAAGCAAAACTTTAATTACTAATTTATACTAACTTAAATTTATAATAATATTAACCCACCTAAAATTGTGGGGAATATTTTTAATGAAATGAGAATTACTTCGGTTTTGGTGTTTAAACTTATGGATAGAGGAGATATTAATGTCCTTAGTTAGTTTATTTTACAACACTTGACCAAAAAGGCTGTTCCGCCAACACAAGATGTTGTCACAGTGAGTCAGACGCGCAAAGACGCAAGGACGGTGAGCTCAAGCGTTGTGACAAATATGTAAATTCAATATAGGTGTATTGGAAGGCTCACCCACGGCTCTAATATAACTGAACGAAAACAGCACCCATTTTTTTCTTAGCTTCGTACGTTATTAGAAAACAAACGATTGTGCTCTATTCTAATATAATTTTGCAGTTATGACATAAGTAATAATGTTTTACCAATTAACAGTGATTTAAACTTTTCTTGAAGTTCAACTACTAACTCGTTAAAAGTCGGTCTTCAATATGTTAATTGTCTATAAAACCAAAAGTATTTGATACAATACAACTCGAAATCAATCCCGAATCACTAGACCAAAAACACAACATTTCTAAAATCTACAACCCGAATGCACGTTACTAATAATTTGGCTGAAAGCAGAGCTTCACTGAAAAGATTTACATTCAAACAAAAGTCGTTTTTTTAATGATCGAACTGAAATGAACAAAACCGTTCATTTCAGTTCAAAAAAAGGTCAGGTTTCAGGTCAAAAAAATGATGCTGACAACATTAAATCGTGACTATTTATCCCCAAACAGTCATGATTTATGTTATATTGCCTCCCCCTGTTGTCAAATTTGTTAAGTTCCATGTAATGAGAACATCGAAATAAGCCCATTGTCATCCATCGGACACGTAATACGATACAACTCCCCATTTGCCTTAGGGAGAGTTTGGGGTGTTGACAATTGCATTCCGCTCTACCGTCACCACACGGCAATTTGGGCTACAGATAATTACGAATGTAGTGTTTTTCCGGTTTACAGATATTTGGCGTAATGAATCGGATATTATTTAGTATGCAATATACGAGTCATAGACGAAATATTTTTCCACGTTCTACCGATGTCTCATCCATATTCTATAAATCTACAGGCAATTTGTTCATTCCAGTTTCGAATGCTATATGTATAGAGTACTTGGGAATCCACGCTTTTGCGAGTAAACTGTTGGGAACAGCGCAGCTATGTTTTTATGATCTATTGACGACATGACGAATACCTACCTATAACAATAATAAAATTTCACTTGACCTGCTTCAGATATACAATTCATTTCTACAAAGCGAAGGCACCATTTTTAATTTTCTACTAATCAACTATAAGCCTAGTTGGATGAGTGGTTTCGTCAGCAGTCCTTATAAGGGATGCAATGGGTTCCGGGAATATACCGCAATGTGACATAACTTTTCCAAGATTTCTTTGTGACCGATAAAATCATAAAATTTTTCCGATGATGCTCTATACAGTATTGATACTTCCTTGAAAACACTAGTCAGTATGGTGTGGTGACTTTTCAATGACCACTGAAAGATTTTATGAAAGGCTTATTTATACAGATTATGTAGAGTTCGCTTTTATTAACATGATGATTCAGATGCAAATTGTGTATTTAATACGATCTAAGGAATATAATTAATACATTGTAAACAGTAATGCAATTTACTAGAATGAACTTGAATTTACATGATTCGTTGTAATGTGCAAATCATATTACCTACATTAGGTTATTCCGAAAAGAATGCAGAGATTTAATTGAGCATTTAATAAATTGCAATATCTTTTGTTCCTTATATTTTTTTAGTAGACATCTATGTAACTATTAAGTACGTAATTAATATAGATAAAGGTAGTTTAGGATATTTTACACGTCATTAAAGTAGACTGTTCCAAAGACAAGCAATGTCTATGAAGAACTTTCCATATTATTGTAGTCGCGTAGTATTTAGGTAGGTATACTTACTCTTCTTCTTGGTCTCTATCACAGTGCCAAAAAAAAGCAACGAAGTCTCAGCTTCGAGTCCTGAAAGCATCTATGAAGTATGTAGGTAGAACACGATCATTAATATGCTCCTCAGTCGCAGTCATTTATTTAATTAATTATAGTATATTTTTATATGAATAGGTATTAGGTACTTTATATTTTTTCTTTAATAGTGAGTGTAAAAAATATTTATAATTTATATTAAAATGTTAAATTAAAACTACCATATTCAAAGAATTTTTAAAAACAAGACCTACATTACAGTAAATAACTTCATCAATAACAAAAATCACCTTAATTTATGAAATAATTTTCATCGTGTTGTTCAATTCTACAATTATATTTTTATTTCAGAATGATGACTCAAGCGATGCTTCGTAGTTTCATTGTAGTTGTGATGGCCCCGGCCCTCGCACAATGGTATGTTACATTTTATACAATTCAAACATTAATAACGCTCTTCTGGCATACTTGATCATTAGTCACAGGGACAATTCTTTTATTTGATGCTACCCAAATGAGTTTAAAATAATAAATAAAAAAATTTAATTCGTTACAAATTTTACTTGGGCCTGATTTTTCCCCATCTGTATATTAATTTTAATGGTCTAAGGTCTTCTTCCTTCTTCTTAATCTCCCTGCCCTTTTCCCAGTCTATCTGGGGTCGGCGCAGTATGTTTCCTCTTCCATTCATATCGGTCAGACGTCATCAAGCCAACCACTCCCTTTTGATTCATATCATCCATCACACCGTAAAGGTGCTAGTGATGAATGAATGTATAGAAAAGAGACGGAACGGACCATGTCTAGAAACCGATGAACGGAGAGAGTGATTGGAATGACAACATTCCAATCCATACTGCTCAAAGTATTGGCTTAGGTTTTACAGCCCGCCGCATGCCTGACACTAACCCTCTTTGGGTATGCTGTTGTTGGTGGTTTGCCCTCCACCATTCGGGTGCCCTAAGGTGCTTATTAGTCTACACCGGGCAATATCACTTAAACGACTTTTACGACATCCATGGAATGATTCGGGGCTGGCCTATTCTACGTTATTTGTTCGCTCCAAGGTCTAAGGTCTATACTGATAATATTTTAATTTTGATTAGACCAATCAAAAATATTGGGTTGTTCCATTAATGCAGCCGGGACCAACGTCTTAACGTGCCTTCCATAGCCGGAGTTACTAGATAACAGATTTAGGTCACCCATCCAATGACTAGCCTTAGCGAAAATGCTTAGTTTAGGCAACCGACAGCGTAAGACCTTCGCCATAGGACATCTTAATTTTTTAATAATATTAATTATAAATATCGATGTTTATTATATTTTGCTACAGCATATCGGTGGTAGGACCGCGCGTGCTGCGACCCTTCAGCTCGTACAGCGTAGCCATTGCAGGCAGCACCCGTGCCTATACCCTTTACGTTGCGGTCGAGGGCCGACGAGCTAATGGCGAGCAGTTCTCGCAAGGCAGACAAGTTCAAATCCCACCTGCCACCTCAAGACAAGTGGAATTTGATGTAAGTAAGGCTTGAGTTCACCAACACTCACTGCTGCACTCAGAGACGTCAACAAACTTTAATGAATACTTTATGTCAAAAAAATTCATTAAAATCTCAACCATAGATCCAGCAAGTATAGCGACTAGTTTTGAATTGTCATTTTGACATTAAGTACTCATTAGCGTTATTTGACGTCTCTGAGTGCGGCAATTAAACAGGCGATTGTTAATTAACCGTCAGTTTTTGACATTATATAGTATGGAAGAACTGTCAAAAACTTACGGTTATCTTTTAATCGCTTCTTTTACGTGTTGGTGAACTGGGGCCAAAATTGATAATCACAGCGTATTTCGTGGATTGGGGCGGAAAGGTCCTCGAGCCTCGAACGGCAGCATCGCACCGGCTGAGCGTTGGTTGTCACTCCACAAGATAGACCGATGATCCGGTAAAGGTGTCGGAATACCGCTGGATGTTTGCAACGCAGGACCGATCGGTTTAGAAATCCTTGGAGAGCCTATGCCCAACAGTGGGCGTCTTTCCGTCTCTCGGTTGAAATGATGATAATGATTATGTGGATTAAGTTAATACGCGATAAAACTACAATTATAGTCCAGACTTCCAGAAGAACGCGTGAGAGCCCCCTCTCACACGTTCGTGTTGACAATTGTATTCTGGAGGTCTACTTTGAAACTCCGAACGATTAACACTCATCTATCCGTCTTTCTACGCCACTGCGTGTTAAAATAAGAGCGACAAAAACTCAAAGACTCAAACGATCAAAATAATCTTCCAGGGTAACCCCTCTGCTCTGTCGGCACCACAATCCTAATTTTGACTTTCAAAAATCCCAGATCGGAGATCCAGGGCCTGGTCAGTACTCTTTGGTGGCGCGGTCTACGTCAGGGCCACTGTTCTCATCAGCCACGCCGCTCGTCTACCAGCCACGAAGTTTCTGTATCTTCATGCAGACAGACAAACGGATCTACGAGCCTGGAGACACCATCAACTTTGCTATAGTCGCCTTAGACAAGTTAGAAATTATTCTACTTAAGTATTTAACACTAATTCAAAATAATTCTCTAACTGCCGCACTCAGAGACGTCAAATAACGTTAATGAGTACTTAACGTCAAAAAATGACAATTTAAAACTAGTCTCTATTCTTGCCGGGTCTATGGTCTTGATTTGAATGAAAATTTTTGACATTAAATACTCATTAATGTTAATTGACGTCTCTGAGTGCGGCAGTAAGTATTTATTACAATTAATAAGACATAACTTAAAAAAGAAAGAGACGTCAGACAAATAAAAATGAATCTCATCATCATCATCACCGTCCTTTTATGACCTCACTGCTGCGGCACAGGCCTTCCCTGTGGATAGAAGATTATAAGTAGTGAGAAATGGATGACCCACTACGCAGGCTCAGTGCCGGTTGGTGGATATTAAGGACTGCAAATGCAGCCGGGACCAAGGGCTTAGCGTGACTTTCGAAACACGCAGGAGCTCGAGATGATAATCTTTGATCATTCATCCAATGACCTGCATTAGCGAGCATTGCTTAATTTACGCAATCGCAGGTCGAGCGTGCTTAGCCACAGCCCCATCGAACTCTGCTAAAAAGAAATAGTTTGTAAGAGTAAGAGTTAAATCCATAACCGCAATGCAAAGATTAAATGCAATAGGCTTATAAAAAGACATATTAATAAGACGATTATCTGAACCGGCGAAGACACTTTCATTTTCTGTGCCACCACCGACAACGCCTCGTGTTTGCGTGAGACCGCGTTACGTATTGTAAGAGGTCGTTGCCCCAGGTACTTGCTGCCACTGTCATCTACAGTAGATGTGAGTCTACTAGATGCCGGCGGAGCGCCCGTGTGGCAAAAGCTAGCGGTCTCCTTGGACAGAGGAGTGTACACTGACCAATTCAATATAGCCGATGAACCGGCTCTCGGACAATGGACCATACAGGTGAGATATTAAGAGAGAGACTAGATTTGAAATAAAACAAATTTCAAGACTTACATACACATACATAAATCACGCCTATTTATCCTCGAAGGGGTAGCAGAGATGTAAGTATTCACACACACGTTTCGCCAATTATGTAAGGTCCTATGTAATAGGTGGCGATGGCGAGCTTATTGCTATTATATCGGGCAATCAAATCGCAGAATATTGCTAAATAGATAAGAGATATAAGAGGAACGCTGCTGCCCATTATTCATTTCGTCTTTACCTTTAGTCGCCTAGTACGACACCCGGAGGATAGATTGGGGGTGGTGACAATTGTATTCTGCTCTGCCTGAATGGCAACGGCTCTGATAAATGCACAGTTTATCAAAAGAATAATGTACATTATTATGGATAAAAGGAATATTTATCGTTCAGTATTTACTAGACATTATGCAACCAAAAACTTTAAATATAGATCGTGCAGCCCATATATGCAATGAATAGTGTAGTCGTGCTTAACCCACAATAATATGACACAGTCATAATACCGATTTATAGGTACTAGATACCTCTCTCTAAGAATGAAGAATGCCCATTAAACTTAATTGTTTAAGAAAATATTGTATCACTACATTCACCTATACCTCTGGAGTTGGGTAAGATGATGAAGCGATGCCTTTAAAACTTGTTTGTAAAAACTAGGCTTTGTTTGAGTTGATTGCAAAAAATTGCGTTAACTGGTTACGGTTAGCTGTGTTCGTTGTACATCAGCCATATAAGATCAAAATCAGTAGCTACTACTAAAATATAGTTCATTGAATTTGTAGTATTTTTAATTAATATTTAGTAGAACGCTCTTAACATTTTTCTGGAAAGTTCTGGCTTGTTAGCTCAATTTTGGATTATTGCCATTTATGACTTTTAAGAACTAGATGTACACACATACATACATAAATCACGCCTATATCCCAGAAGTGGTAGGCAGAGGTGAATTAGCACCCACGTTTCGCCAATTATATTAAGTCCCATGTAATAGGTGGCGAGCCTTTTGCCATTTATCGGGCACAAAAGTCGCAGTGCATTGCTGGGTGGTATAAGAGGAACGCTGCTGCCCATTCCTCATCACTGATTTATCCTTAGTCGCCTTGTACGACACCCACGGGAGAGATTTGGGGTGGTGACAATTGTATTTTACTCTGCCGTCACCACACGGCAAGAACTAGATGTGCAGTATCTAAAACAACAGGCAGATTACTTAACTAATATATGTTGCTGACAATTCTCGATTGAAATTAATGAGCTTGTCGCTTTTGCGATTATTTATTCACGTTTTAATTACAGTGGCTAATAGTGCACTGTGAGAGATTTGAAAGACTGTCATATGTATAATCGCAAAAGCAACAGTTACTTAATTTCAATAGACAAGTAATTATTGTGGGTAACAGAGTTCCGTAATCAGCCTGTAGCATAATATGTAGCATAATATTTTTGATCCCAGGTATAGAAATGATGAGGTATAGAAATCTTTATTACAAATTATTTAATAAATAAAAATAAAATAAAATGACGTTCCAGTAATTATAATAATATTTTTAATGGATTACCTACTACCTATATTACTAATGTAGGCTTTACTGTAATACAATAACATTTTCCTTCTACAGGTGGAAACACGCGAACAGACATACTCAAAGCAAATTTTGGTTGGAGACTATGTGATGCCCAAATTCCAGATGGACATCGATGTTCCGAAACAAGTCCTCTTCACCGAAGGCCGTTTCACAGTCAACATAACCGCAAAGTACTTAAACATAACTTTCGTTAAGCTCTAAATTTAAAAACTTTTTACTCGTCTGACCCAATGCAAAACGTGATATAAAACCTTATTACTTCTTTCCATTTCGCGGTTACAATTCTTATTCAATAGAAACTTGATTATTAGAAAGAGAATTACTGTCGAGAATTTCTCGGTACAAAATAGTATTACTCAAACACGTTAATCGTAATTGACAACGACTTCAGAGAGATCTTGAAATTAGTAACTCGTCACTTGTGCTATTTTTTCAAAGAACGAATTAGATTTTGCATAATTATATTTAAATAAATACAATTATGTATCAGAAGGCACGTTTTGGATGTATTAAGCAGTGTTTAAGATATATTTTGTTTAAGAGAGCTTAAATCTGAAATCTGAAATCCCTTTTTGTAAATAGAGTGTGGCAGTGACGGCATCTGATTTATACACTTCTCAAACAAAATACGTTACAAACACTTTATTGTAATAACAACATAATTCATTAAAAATATATATACGACTAACACAGATGGTATTCTTTTATATGAACTAAAGTAGAGTCAAAATTTTGAAGATCATAACGTAACTTAACATTTTCAGGCATTACAACGGGTTGCCCGTAAATGGCGAGTTGACAGTATCTGCTTACTCGGTATTTTTCTCGCAACTCCTTCAGCCAGTGTTTTCGCCACCAGCTCGCAAAGTCATCGACTTCAACGGCAACGCTCAAATTGTATATGACTTAAAAACTGACCTCGACCTCGCCGTAGACGCAGCGAGGCCGATCGTAGTTGAAGCGGTCTTGGAGGAAAAAGATACACTTATAAGACAGAATGTCACTTCAAGGATACTGTTGCTCAGGACACCATATAGGCTTAAAGTAACTGCGCCTGATTATGTCAAACCTCTGTTGCCCTATAATGTACAGGTAAGCCTAAGTTTAAAAAGTACCTAATTATTACAACAGACTAAACTATTTCTTCATTCATTAAAATGTACATAAAATCATAATATTTAGTGCCAAATGTGATATGTATATGGATGACTTAATATTTTCGTCCAAATGAATTGATGTACATAATCAAACTTCTCGTCTAAAGAATCAATGGAAATATAGCAAATGATCAAACTATACTTAAAAGACGAAATAGAATAATTTGTAATAATTTGCAACTTTCTTTCAGATTGAAGTAGTTGATCCATCGGGTCAAATAATTAACGTGAACGAGGATGTGTCGGTTGAGCGGCAGTGGGATGACGGAGCACCAGCCAACATCACCACGCTTAAGTTGAGAAACGGTGTTACAATGTACACTCTGGTCCCCGATGCTGCACACGTCAACTCGACATTAAATTTGTTGGTGAGTGACGTCTTTACTTTAAAATTATTAATATCAAAATTTTCATATCTATCTTAACTTCAAATCTTCATTTTAATTTCGATTTTAATCGATTTTAATTTTAACATTATATAAATGTTAGAAAAATTAGTACAAAGATTTTGGGGTTAGAAAAAGAATTTCGAAAAATTATGATCCGCGTCAAGATCATAATTTTTCGAAATTCTTTTTCTAACCCCAAAATCTTTGTTCAAATCTTCATTTCAAAAATACAAGACATTATTATTACATTACAAGCGGTATGTCCTGGTTTTCCCAGTAGTACAAGCAATCTTAATTGTTAAAATCATTACATAATAATATACGTTTTTACCAGATTAAATACAAAGAAGTCACCGAGCGCGTCGTAAACGTGCAAAGGAACAGTGGTGCTGGAGGGCAATTTTTGACAGCTGAGATGCTAACGCGAGGCACATCTGCAGGAGACGAAATGCGAGCCCGAATAACAGCGACAGAACCGATGGATTTAGTACACTATGTCATCATAGCTAGAGGAGACATCGTCGCTGCTAAGACTGTAGAGGTAATAGAATAAGATAAGCTGTACCAATATCCACTTTAGTGAATTACCCTCAAGACAACAATACACAGCAATCTTGAACCTAATATGTGTAATGGAAAATGTACAAATCTGAGCTGATGTCCATATACCTATAAATACAATCTGCTTTCCAGCTGAATCCACCACGACGCAGTGTGGATATATCCGTAGAAGTATCTCGTTACATGAGCCCCGGCTGCGTGTTGTTGGCCTGGTACCGTCGTCTGGACCCCACTAGTACTATGCTGGCCGCTGCAGTCTACGCACCTCAGAAGGAACTTCTCATCCATAAGGTATAAGGATCTAACACACAAATGTGCCACTGTCGAATGTCCTAATATTTCAAATTATATAAAGCGACAATTTGTTTAATACAGAAAATGGTTAGAGCACAGTCCTATCATCATTGAATAAAGACGAATGATAAATAAGCCGTAGGTCACATAGAACCTCGGCCTTCCTTCTTCCATTATAGCCTCCTTGGGACTAACATTTATGTCCGAAATCATGTCATGTGCATTGTTTTATCAATGTTTTATAGCTGATAGTTTAAGATTATTATTGACTTTCTTACAGGTGTCCGTGAAACCGGTATCAGCGTCGAACTACCAGCCAAACACACTGACTGAGCTCCAAGTGTCTGGAGAACCAGGCTCGCGGGCGGTTGTCGTCGGAGCGGACTCGACCGTCGTTACTGCCGGCCTTGCTGATCAGAACGGTCTGGGCAGTGGACTCGATATGCATACAGTAAGAAGATCATGTTCATTTGGCTGTTACAAAGATATACGTAGGTACTACTGAAACATGCACTAACAACGTTAATTTATTCTAGATCCAACGGGAAGTGGAGAGTTTCACCGGACTCAAGCATTCGGTGTTCAAAAATGAGGAACATTTGCCTGGACTGGGATTCGACCTTGGTGGCTACACTTCTCGCGATGTTTTCCAAGTTCGTAGCTTTACGTTTCTTTCTTTTCTTTCTAATTCTTCTCGTTTTTCTTATTTACTTGATTGTTGATAAATGTAATTGTTTCAGAACGCCGGAGTAGTTGTCCTGACAGATGGAGTTATAATATCTAACACTGGAGGAGGTAAACTTAAATGTCGATGACTTTTGTCACCTAAAATTCTAACAGACTTTTGATTTCAATTATCATCTGTCATAGTGGTTAAAACATTTTGTAGTCTTGAGTTACAGATTTTTTATTTGTATGTTAAGACCTTCACTGAATTATGTAAAGAGTTAATATTACCTGTAAGTATATTAAACGTTACAGTGGATCCGAAGCACGAAGAACCAGAGTCGGGTACGCGTCCTCCATTGGCGGGTCCTTATGCCTTCAGTAGACTGCCACCACCACCGTCGCCTCGATACTATCTCACTGTTTCACCACTTCCCACCTGGGCATTCGGCAATTTCTCATTAGAGTAAGTAATTAAATACTTAGATCAAAAATTACTGCCCATTACTGGTATTCAATGTTCGAATAATTATTTTTTTCTTGCAGTAACGACGGCAAAGGTTCTACGGGTCGGTTCACGCCACCACCTCAAGTTCCAGTTAAGATGCAAATAGGTGCATTCGCTGTAGACTCTAAATTGGGACTTGGACTAGCTGCACCGCAGACTTTCTCCTCAGCTGTCCCGTTGTCTATAAGCTGCAAGTTGCCAGCAACTATGCAGCGAGGCGAGACTGTGGCTGCTGTGGTTGTCCTGAAGAATACGCTAACAGTAGACGTGTCTCTCGAGGTCACTATGTATAACACTGCACAGTTCTTTGAATTCGAACCGTTGGAGAATGATATAAATGCGACCAAGAGTAAGTGCCTATAGCTTTATAATTACAAATATATCTCAAAAATATTAAATTATCGTGTAAAGTCTGTTTGGATGAGCGTATCTCGCTCATCCAAACAGACGAAGAATTAATAAATTAAATTTTTGCGAAGAATTAATAAATTAAATTGTGTCAAACTTAAAAAGAATCATGCGAGAGGCCAATAAATCGGTACCGTAATTTCCTAATTCCTACAATCTATGAGTCAATCGGTGAGTTAGGTTCCTAACTTTTCTTCTTAAAGCTTGGCAGACGTATACAAATTCGCAGATCTTTTAAATACTTAAAATCTAAATAAAATTATCCTAACATGAAGATATTGAAATTCAATAACAGTTTCATTCTATGTTTAATTCTTGTATTTTTCGGAGGATGTGCGAAATTGTAATGTTAGTACAGTAAATTTGACCCGATTACTAACCTCACATTACAAATACCAACGTAAGTAATTGATGCTGTTTTAGAAATCGAAACGTACAGCAGACATCGCGTATCAGTGCCGGCTGAAGGATCAGCGAGCACAGCTTTCTTGATAACTCTGGTGCAAGCCGGCCGTGCCGAAGTCCTCGTGGATGCTAAAGCTTCAGGAATATCCGCCACTTTCTCATCAACCATTGATGTCACTGTGAGTAGAATACAACACCTCCTTTTTCGAAGAACCTAGACTATTGACCGATGAGTCTTTATCAGCATCTACCGGTTTTTCGGGGAAGGCGAAAACCTTGAATGTTTCTCAAGCCTGGCATTCTGGCAAGAACTCTCTGAATTGATTTCTATGCGGCAGGCATATCTCGAAGAAATCCGTAGACAATCTAGCAGGATGTTACCAATAGGAGCGGTACAATTAACAACGCCAACCGAAAACTTTTACGAATTTGTCGATACGAGGAACTTTTTCAAATCTTCAATCAAAAATTCAAATCAAGAACACAACCGTACCGTTCTTTAATTTCTACTGTCAAAACCAACTTTGCATCACCGCTAAAATATAAGAATTTCCTTAGATTTTAAATTAAACCTTAACGTTGTCTGTCATTTCGATTGAACAATGCTAGGCGCAAGTATCCTAAAACACTCTGAGATATTCATTTGCCTTCTAGGACGGCTACGAAGAAGAAGTCTGGGTGTGGAGTCTGCTGAACGCAAAGAGCGGTGTGGCCCGAGCTAATATGACTTTGGAGCCCGTAGCTGGCACCCGGCTGGGCCCAGTGTACTTGCAAGAGACGGGCGAGCTGTTAGCCTCGGCGCTTCAAGCCATAAAATCACCCCCACTCGCTGCAGGGGACCCGCCACATGCGTTGCGACCGTTGGCAGTGGCCTGTGTCTTGCTTGAATACTTGCAGGTTAGAAAATGCTGTAACTGAATATTATATTTCGTGTCTTTTATTTGAATGTAAAGTCAGTTTCACGAAAGAAGTCCCTTGCTTAAACTCTTTGCAATAAGAGCGAAAATAATGTTATAGGAGGGACTTCTTTTGTGGAACGAACTTTAGGTAAATATTTTTTCTGCAGAATACGAATCACGAAACGGTGTCCATAACGAAAGATGCGTTGGCGTTGGCATCGCTCGGTTTCCAGCGACTGATGGCGTATCGCCGGCCTGACGGTTCTTTCGCGCCTGAAACCGATAAAGATTCCAAAGGCGATGTTTGGTAAGTTCTTCTTTACTAACGTGGTGAATATGATCTTCAGAATATTAAAGCGTTTTACGTCTTAGACTAGGCTAGTAGGTTTACTAGACTAGAGCCATTTATATAATTACAAAGGAAAAATACAATAGGTTCAGGAAATGCCCTAACTGCTGCATTCAGAGACGTCAATTAACTTTAATGTCAAAAATTTTCATTCAAATCTAGACCATAGACCCGGCAAGAATAGCGACTAGTTTTGAATAGTCTTTTTGACGTTAAGTACTCATTAACGTTATTTGACGTCTCTAAGTGCGGCAGTTAGTCGCCTACTAGGACACTTACTGCCGCACTCAGAGACGTCAAATAACGTTCATGAGTACTTAACGTCAAAAAATGACAATTCAAAACTAGTCACTATTCTTGCCCGGTGTTGGGTCTAGGTTTGAATTTTTGAGATATTTGAAAAAAAAATTGACATTAAATACTCATTAAAGTTAATTGACTTCTCTGAGTGCGGCAGTTAAAGAACATTTATTTAATTTAAATTTTTCTTTAGACGAGACGAAAACCCTTAACATTCCATAGATTCACCTTGCGGGTGCCGGGCCCATAGTGTGGCAGAGAGTCAGTGGTAGCGCCTGGGACTTGTGCCCTAAGTGTCCCGAGGCCTCTTGACAACTAGTCAACACTCACCTTCGCCACCCGACTTTTCTCTCTGCCCTATCAATCTATTCAAACGCATGGAAAAAAAATGTTGACACGACGTATTACAGAGAAAACAACACGTCAGTTTCAAAATTTTGTATTATATGCGTTCGAATAGAAAAGCCTAGCTAGGCCCTCAGCCATTTTTGGTAGGATTATGTGAGAGCCGCCTTTGAATTGAAAATTATTATTGTTTTATTTTGTCATTAGGATGACATCAGTGGCAGCCCGCTGGCTGTCCCGCTGCGCACGTTTTGTCGAAGTAACCCCAACGGCGGCTAACACCGCTGCGGAGTGGCTTGCGCAAGCGCAGCAGCCGGACGGCAGTTGGGGCCAGGCGCCGGCGCCGGCTGCCAAGAACGACCCCAGGGCTCAGGCACCGGTGCCGGTCACTGCGCATGCTCTCTTGGCTCTTATCCAAGCAAAGGTAAGTGATTAAACACACTGGGTGGCGTCTTAAATGGACCTCTCGCTATCTGGGAATTTTAATTCGATTTCCGAAATATCATCGATCGTCATAGCATCGAAACTTACCTCTTACAGCGTATCAATTAATAACCGCTAAAATAATAACACACGTCTCTGAATAACTATACCTAACTAAAGAATAAAATTTATTTGAGGCAAAAAAAGGAAAAAAAAATTGTATTAATTGTAGAAGAGATACCTACCTAGGTATACCTTAAGCGTGAACTCTACCTATTTAAAGTAAAGTCGGTAAATTGTAAGCTTTGTTCGTTGCTTAATCAAAATGTGATTTAACGGTATCCGTTATTCGACGCTCTTTCTGTAGATATAAGTTTGATACTTTTTGAAAGGGTTTCATATAAAATTTCTAACATAGCGATGGACCCGGTATGTTTCCAGCTTGCCTACGTTTAAATAAAAGAACAACTTATTTTAATAATGAAACGGTGTCTTGCTGTACCATTTTTTTTATATAACTAAAGTAATTTGTGATAATTAAACTACTCAAATGATGCTTATTTATTTAGCAGTTACTTTTCCATCTACCCTTCAATGCAACCGTATATCGTAATATCGTATAAAAGATAATTTTGTTAATCAGGGCAAAGACATTCATTATAAGAACAACATCAACAAAGCAGTAGACTTCCTGGCAAAAGCACTTGACCCCGCCCTGGACGCATACACCCTCGCAGTTGTTGGCAGCGCGTTATCTGCTGCCAAGCATCCAGAGTCTTCCAATGTCCTGGAGCTTATGGATAAATACGTTAACAACACAGGTGGGTACCAAGGTCTGTCTTTAACTCGGACAGCAACCAACATCTGGAATGGAACCTGATAGGGGTTTGTGACAGGCATTTGTGCTCGAGTTTTAGCGAGACAAAATATAGCATAGCAATTCATTTTTATATATATAGAAGATTATTAAGTGTCGTGGTCCAAACACAAGTACTTATATGCTACTTACGTTGGGCTCACAGAACAGTAAAAGAGGTTGGGCTAGATGTGAGTGTAAGACATGTTTATTTATTTATTTGTATATCTATGTGTTATGTGTGTAGGTATGCTTTTGCGTTAAAAGCATGCAATTACAGCTATTAATTACATCTATCACCTACTGTTTCTTAAGCTGGGTAAACCTTCCAGGTCAAGCACGGTACTTGCCGGATAATCACGCAAATAACATGTTTTACAGGATCCACATTGTTCTGGTCGAGAAAGGTCTTGGGATCCGAATGGCGGAACCCATGGCTGAGAGCCAACAGCTTCGAGGCCAACACTGCGGCCTGGGGCCTCCGAACGATGCTCGCTAACCGTCTAGAAGATAAAGCGGAGCCGGTTGCCAGGTTCCTTCTGCAAGCATACCGACCCAATGAACCAGATCCCGATGTGGTAAGATTATTGTTCAAGTTCTTAATGACTTATACTTGAGTCCATTAAGGACTTAAGTTAAGCAAACATTCAGTTATACCAAAAAAAAAGTTATAGGTCCTTATTTAAGCCTATCTCGTTTTGGTTTTAGTTAGATGCATTGGCTCATTACGCAGAGCTCACGAAGGCATCGACAAAATTGAGGATCAGCATCAACGTCACTGGATCTCCTGAGTTAAGACAAATACAGGTCGGCGAGAACAACCCACTCATCATCCAAAAACAACAGGTAAAATAACTTTATGAATGGCACTTTTCTTTCGCACAAAAATATTCCCAGTAAAAATTTATTGCCCGCCTCTGCGAGGTCAGTTCGTTCAGTAGAAAAATTGTTTTTTGTTGAATGAATAAATTTCGAATCACCGTTGTATTCTTGAGTCTGTTTCGTTAGGAGTCACATATCCAGTTCTCGGCTTGAACGGTTTAAGTCCATTTGACTTGCATTGAATTATTCTGGTTAGATTGCGGCAGTTCGGTGTAAGATAGTTGAATTTCTAATTTATTTTGCGCTGTCGTCGCTTCGTATAACTCCCGCGGGAGTAGTAGTGGTTACAGCAATAATGATATTCTGATCTACCAATATACCTACCTAACACGGTCAACAACATATCATTACCAAATAAACAAGAAATAGATTATTCATTGGAGTTGTGACGGTGTGAGCTTTATTTAAAGATTGACTTCTAAAGTAATCTTTGACCTTAAGTAATCAGTCTTTAAGCGAATATGTGACGGTTTATGTGAACAGATAGGAACAGCCCGTTCTGCTACAGCGACAACAGAAGGCCGGGGCATAGCCCTAGTGGGACTATGGGCTCGAGGATCCACGAACGTCACTAGGGCTTGGCCGCGGTACACCCTCGACCCCCGTGTTGACCAAGTGTCCACCAGCTACCGGATGCAGCTGTCTATATGCATTGGGTAATTATTGCACTATTAAGTAATTAATATTACTTAAACTATTATTACGTACCTAACTACAGTTACGAGAGTTACTCTACTCTAGAGTTATGAGTAATTCTAATAGATATATAAAAATTAAGAAGCTCATCTTCTCTCTGCCCTTCGTCATCGTCACCAGCCTTTTAATTCCCCACAGCTGGGGCATAGACCTTCCCTATGGATGGAAGAACATATGGAGAATCGGCCATAACCCACCACGCTGGCCCAGTGCTGATTGGTGGGTATTAACGACTGCAAATGCTGCCGGGACCAACAGCTTAACGTGCCTACCGAAGCAGAAGGAACTCGAGATAATAACATTTTGGTCACCCATCCTATGCCCAGCCTTAGCTAACATTGCATTAGTTTACGCAATCGCAGGCCGAACACACTGTGCCACTGCGCTAGCGAGCTCCTCTTTGCTTTCTGACCGTATCCCACTCGTTCGGTTGTCACTACGCGTTTGCCTCTTCCACTCTCCTCGATCAGATGTGAGATCAGCATGAACTTGAATTCATCCATCGCTTCTTCGGTCAATGAATGTAAGAATTATTATTATTATTTTTATGTCGCGTACTCAGATACGTCCCGCAAGGAAACGAAACGGAAAGCGGGTTGACGCTCCTGACAGTGCAGCTACCGTCCGGCTATCTGGCTGACATCCACACTATCACTGAATTAACGGTAAGCACTGATATAATATTGAGCCATATTCACATTAACATAAAGTTCTGTAAATATTATGCCTAACGAATTAGTTTCCACTCAACTATTTCCGATTTGACAAAGCGCTAGGTAATAGGTTTATTCATTTTTATTTATTCTTCAGTGATTTATAGTCGTATTTTTTATAGTTTTCTATTTTACCTATAACAAAAAACAAGATCAATTTATGTTTGATCAAATCTAACTGGTCTTAACTTGTTTCTATTATTTATCCCTAGTTTTCGATCGATTTACATTGGATTAATTTGTAACATGGCTGGGTAGAGCGAGAAGGTCAAGTAAGGGTGGTGAGTGTTGACTAGTTGTCAAGAGGTCTCTTAAACCTACACTAGGGTCACAAGTCCCAGGCGCTGCCACTGACTCCCCTCGGTGCATCCATGGAATGCTAAGAGTTTTCGTCTCCCCTATTCTGCCGCGCTTACGAAAAACGCATTATGTACGATTTTTAGCGGAAATGAGTTATACTTACATGTTTAAAACTAGGAAATCAAGTTCTTTATCTTTCCCATTGAGACCATTTCAATATAGGTAGGTACTGACAATTGCAAATTTTACTTCAATAACTAGCTTAGCTCCGGACATACAAGTTTTCTAAGAAAAAAAAAACTCATGGTGCGCTCTGCCCGCCTGGAACAGGGTGGGGCCCGAGTGGTGGCGTTCCTACCTAATATGTAATGTGTGCTTCCGTCAGGCATCCCGCATGGTGCGCTCTGCCCGCCTGGAACAGGGTGGGGTGCGAGTGGTAGCGTTCCTACCTAATATGTAATGTGTGCTTCCGTCAGGCATCCCGCATGGTGCGCTCTGCCCGCCTGGAACAGGGTGGGGCGCGAGTGGTGGTGTGGCTGCCTAATATGTAATGTGTGCTTCCGTCAGGCATCCCGCATGGTGCGCTCTGCCCGCCTGGAACAGGGTGGGGTGCGAGTGGTAGCGTTCCTACCTAATATGTAATGTGTGCTTCCGTCAGGCATCCCGCATGGTGCGCTCTGCCCGCCTGGAACAGGGTGGGGCGCGAGTGGTAGCGTTCCTACCTAATATGTAATGTGTGCTTCCGTCAGGCATCCCGCATGGTGCGCTCTGCCCGCCTGGAACAGGGTGGGGCGCGAGTGGTAGCGTTCCTACCTAATATGTAATGTGTGCTTCCGTCAGGCATCCCGCATGGTGCGCTCTGCCCGCCTGGAACAGGGTGGGGCGCGAGTGGTAGCGTTCCTACCTAATATGTAATGTATGCTTCCGTCAGGCATCCCGCATGGTGCGCTCTGCCCGCCTGGAACAGGGTGGGGCGCGAGTGGTAGCGTTCCTACCTAATATGTAATGTGTGCTTCCGTCAGGCATCCCGCATGGTGCGCTCTGCCCGCCTGGAACAGGGTGGGGCGCGAGTGGTAGCGTTCCTACCTAATATGTAATGTGTGCGTCCCTCAGGCATCCCGCATGGTGCGCTCTGCCCGCCTGGAACAGGGTGGGGCGCGAGTGGTGGCGTTCCTACCTAATATGTAATGTGTGCTTCCGTCAGGCATCCCGCATGGTGCGCTCTGCCCGCCTGGAACAGGGTGGGGCGCGAGTGGTAGCGTTCCTACCTAATATGTAATGTGTGCGTCCGTCAGGCATCCCGCATGGTGCGCTCTGCCCGCCTGGAACAGGGTGGGGCGCGAGTGGTGGCGTTCCTACCTAATATGTAATGTGTGCTTCCGTCAGGCATCCCGCATGGTGCGCTCTGCCCGCCTGGAACAGGGTGGGGCGCGAGTGGTGGCGTTCCTACCTAATATGTAATGTGTGCTTCCGTCAGGCATCCCGCATGGTGCGCTCTGCCCGCCTGGAACAGGGTGGGGCGCGAGTGGTAGCGTTCCTACCTAATATGTAATGTGTGCGTCCGTCAGGCATCCCGCATGGTGCGCTCTGCCCGCCTGGAACAGGGTGGGGCGCGAGTGGTGGCGTTCCTACCTAATATGTAATGTGTGCTTCCGTCAGGCATCCCGCATGGTGCGCTCTGCCCGCCTGGAACAGGGTGGGGCGCGAGTGGTGGCGTTCCTACCTAATATGTAATGTGTGCTTCCGTCAGGCATCCCGCATGGTGCGCTCTGCCCGCCTGGAACAGGGTGGGGCGCGAGTGGTGGCGTTCCTACCTAATATGTAATGTGTGCTTCCGTCAGGCATCCCGCATGGTGCGCTCTGCCCGCCTGGAACAGGGTGGGGCGCGAGTGGTGGCGTGGCTGCCTAATATGTAATGTGTGCTTCCGTCAGGCATCCCGCATGGTGCGCTCTGCCCGCCTGGAACAGGGTGGGGTGCGAGTGGTAGCGTTCCTACCTAATATGTAATGTGTGCTTCCGTCAGGCATCCCGCATGGTGCGCTCTGCCCGCCTGGAACAGGGTGGGGCGCGAGTGGTGGCGTTCCTACCTAATATGTAATGTGTGCTTCCGTCAGGCATCCCGCATGGTGCGCTCTGCCCGCCTGGAACAGGGTGGGGCGCGAGTGGTGGCGTGGCTGCGGCCGCGGCGTGCGGAGCGGTGCGCCACGCTCGCGGCGCCACGCGCGCTCCCGGTAGCGCGACAGAGGCCCGGCTGGGCCACGCTCGAGGACCTCTACGACTCGAGTGAGTGCTACCGTCTACAGACAACCTCAAAATTCTTTTGAGTCACACCTGACCATAAAGTATGGTTTGGAATGGTGTCATTCCAATCACTCTCTCCGTTCATAGGTCTCTCGACATGGTCTGTTCCGTCTCTTTTCTATATACTCATCTATCACTAGCACCTTTACAGTGGGATGGATTATAGGTATGAATCAAAAGGGAGTGGATGGCTTGATGACGTCTGACCGATATGAATGGAAGTAGAAACATACTGCGCCGACCCCAGATAGACTGGGAACAGGGCAGAGAGAAGAAGACCTGACCATAAAGTGGACTTCGCCCGCTACGCGTACGAAAAATCCTACTTCCATGTTCAGGGGGTGATATAAAACTACATAAAACTACCTCGGGCGATAAAAAGAAGCCTCAGATCGCATTTTAAACGCCCTCGCCTTCAGCAGCTCGGGCGTTAAATACTTGCGATCTGAGACATTCCTTGTTTTATCGCCCTTGGTATACAGTGTACTATTTTCTGCACATTTTTATTTCAGTGCTATGTGTCTTCTTCTATGCAACAAAGATACATACATAATTCACGCCTATTTACACCCAAATTAGGCTGGGGTGAAATAACACCCACGTTCCACTAATTGAGTATGTTAGGTCCCATGTAGGGGCGAGCCTATTGCCATCTATCGGGCACGTAAACCGCAGTATATAGCTAGATGGTACAAGCGGAATTCTGCTGCCCATTACTCATCACTGCCTTAACCTTACTTGCGAGTAAGGGACTCGCCTTGTACGTCACCCGCAGGAGAGATACACCACACAAATAACACTTCTAAATAAATGATCTGTATACAGGCCACCGCGCACGCGTTTTCTTCAGAGCGACGGCAAGTACGGCGTGTGACGTGTGTCGAGCGTGGGCCTCTTGCTCGCGAGCGTGCGGCTCGCCCAGCGCTCAACTGCCCGCCGACACTCGGACCCCAAACCCCACTGGCAAAGGTGGCTCCCATACTACTGCCCCGGCAACTATACTGGCAATTATCTTACTAGCTGTTACCTACGTCTGCAAGCTATAGTAATTTAGGTAAAGACACATTTCAGCTAACTCGAGAGAAAAATGTATGTAAACATGGAATTGTAAAATTTCGTTATTACAAAATATATTCGCTTTAGTTGACGCCAAAAGACCTCATAAAATATATTTTATACCTAGTTAGTTACTTTAACTTACGTGTTCTTGCAAGATGTACCTATGATGAAATACAGGGTGAAATCGAAATGAATCGACAAATTTTTATGGGGGGTTAGTGCTAGTACTATCGTTATATTAGTGTGATTTAAAAACAAATCTAAGTCGACAAAAAAGTAATAATATATTCCTATTCTTTTACTCGAAACTCGTAAATATATAGATTAAAAACGTAAAACAAAAAAAAATATTATAAAATGTATTTAAGAAAATTATTAAATTAAATTCCTTATATTGAATAAAATAAAAAAAAATCGTTCGTAATTCGCGTGCTACTATGCGGACGGATGCGTGCGGCTAGGTAGTAGAACGCTGTAAGTACAATAATGTGCAAAGTGCGTCGACTGCAACTAATAAATCTAATAATTGCCTTCTTGTATTTTATTAGGTAATAAAATACAAGAAGGCAATGTTTCATTACAATTTTAATTGTTACTATAACGATCATTATAGCGGTTAAAAAGTCCTGTAAAATTTTTTCGACCGATTTCAAATTCACCCTGTAGTTATTGGGCTGTTTGTTTCTATAAATTCTTTTACCGATTTGACGGTAGAAGGAGCGGATTCTTCTGATATCAACATTCGTTACTGACAGCTTAAAAAAAAGGGTTAACAGTTTAAGGATAAGCAATCGAATGGTGTGCTTTTGTTGACTACCTTACCTTTAATGATAGAAATTATTTCGGAAATAAATTATTAACAGACTTCTAAGCGAATCTTCAATGTAACGTATAAACACTATACTTAGTTAGTGTGCATACGTTGTATGAAATTATTGTTAAATTTTCTTAACCAATTAACACAAGATTAACCAATTGGTAATTGTATTGAACATGCCACCATTATACTGGAAAATATTGATAAGTAAATGATTCCAATGTTATTTTAGTTCTGTATATATAGATAAGTGATGACTTGTTTTACATTAAGCTAAATAAAATTAAAATAAATAAATAACACAAAATACGATTTTTATTAAATTTATTCGTTTATACTGTCAATTTATAATTTATTCAATACCAATGACAAAGTATCAATTCAAGTTCACGATTTTACATTGAGTTTTAAATAACACTGCTTTTAAAGGCTTTATTCATGACAATTATTAACTAGTTAAAATACAGTGAAAATTAAACAAAATGTGTACATTTAAATATACAATAAAGTTCAAAAATATTTGATGAAATCTATATTTCCATTTTTCTCATCATCCAATGAAAGAATCCTAGAATCGAGAAGGACATTGTGAGTGGCACTGCTGAAGCCTTTATCCAAGCCCACAAACTGTAATTTAACAAGAATTAATTAGGTAATTAATTAGTGTTTTATTTATATATATATGGCCTGTTTGGCTATGTAGCCGTCACAAGTGCTGAGAGCTAAGTAGTTGTCACATGTGCTGAGAGGCTTCCTAGCCGCAGTTTCAAATACTGATAAAGGCATTTAATTTTGAGTCATGGATGTAAAATGTATACTTAATATATACAGGTGAATTTTTAAATGGGGCGAAATAATAATTGTTGACTTGAAACAATATATTAAACTTCTTACTATGGTCTTTTTTTTTAAAGTTATGTGAGTAATATTTATTTTAACAGTCCCATGAGCAAATTACTGTCTTAAATAAAAAAATTAAGTCACATTTTTCGGTTAAAATCATTGCCACAATAGAAATTTAAAAAAGGACACTACAATCTGGCACCACAACTATAAAATTATTTCAATCATCAAAACTTACTCATAAGGGTCATCAGATATATAATAAGGCTGGAAAGTAGGCACCAATCCACAATCAGCAATGTATACTCTCTTTGTTGGTCGATCATCAACATCAGTAGTTGTGTGTTCAATTACATGTACCACATTTTGACCTTCTACAACCTGAAAATATAATTATTAGGTAACTTGGTAAAAGTTCAGGACATCTCAATGGAAGTACTTAAGATATAAAGTACCTTTCCCACAACTGTATGCAGATTATCTAGCCAAGGTGTTCCAGTAGTAGTTATTAAAAACTGACACCCATTAGTGTCTTTGCCTGTAATAAATGTATAGATACAATAATTTATTTTACATACTTTACATTATAAATCACACACTCTCAAAGGGTAAGCAGAGGTGTGTTAAACAGGGTTAGAAGTGATAATTATTATCTTTAATAATATAATTGTCAAGATGAATATAGGTCGACTCCCCTCTCTGCCACACTATGGGCCCGGCTCCCACATGGTGAATCCATGGAAAGTTAAGAGTTTTCATCTCTGATAATTATCAAAGAACATATTTATCATTTTCAAATTTCAAACCCTGGTTAACACCCACATTTGACCAGCATTTACTGGCCATATTAGTTGCAATAATGGTATGTATCATCCACATTTTATATAAGTAACCTAACCTAACCCTGACTTATAATAACAAACTTGTACTTTGACACCTGCAGAGACAGTGGAATAGGTGATCTTTTAGTTTATTCAAATACTGTGAATTAAAAAAAAAATTATAAATGAATGTCATTAATTGATTTGTTGCATTTTTACTTTGTAATAAGTTTTCTAACATTCATATCATATCAAATCAATCAAAAATATTTATGCTTGCTACCTTGTTATAGTATTTTATTTTACTTCTTTAGTATTTATATTTCACTTCTATTATATCACAAACCTTTATTGGCCATTGAAACAAATCCTGCTCCGGAATGTTCAGTGTCCAAATTCTCATCTGGGAAATTTTCACCATAGATACTAATAGAACCCATTCCATCGTCGGATACCACATCTCCTCCTTAAATTAGATAACACAATCACCAATGCAATAAAATAAATTACACATTCACTTGGATATTGCTTAAGATCTTACCTTGTATCATAAATCTCTTAATGATGCGGTTAAATGAAGTACCTTTATATGATTTTCCACTAATTCCTTTAGTTGCAAGGGTTTTAAAATTTTTTACACTATTTGGAGCCAGGTCGCCAAATAAGCCAATTACTACACGTCCCAATTCCTTGTCTTCATTTTGAATATCAAAATAGACTTGGTCTGTTACTCTGAACTGTCTGCCCTGTTAATTAATATATAAATAAATATGTCCTTAATTGATAAAAATTACTTGAAATTACATAATTTTATGAAATAAATACTGCTATTAACTTGTTTGCATTTGATTTTTCACATTTAATTGACTTACATGAACAAAATAAATATTCATTAACAAAATTATTGAGCAGAGCAATGTAGAATAAAACATTTTAGAAATATTCATAGTCCCACTTGCAACTTTCCAACAAGGTTTGGATAATTAAATAAGCACTAGCAAAGAAGCCCTTCATGCGCTCATGACAAGGAACCACTAACGTGCCTATTAAGCCAAGCTAACGTACTTTTATATCTCCGTAATGTCGTGTACTATAGGGTACTCTGGTTGTCTAGGAAATTTTACATTATATTCAGTTCATATTTCCAGTGTTAAATTGTTTCTTTACATCATAATCACCAGCCCATCATTGTCCCCACCGCTGGGGCACAAGCCTTTCCTATGAATGGAAGAATTGAGCATAGGCCATAGCCCACTACGCTGGCGGTCAGTGAAGATTGGTTGGTTTCTTTACATCTATCAGTGAAATTTTCACAAAGCATTTTATAAAAATTTCTATAATTGAAGCGTTTGTAGATACTTGTATTGATGATCACAATTTGACTGATTTGTTTTGGATTTGTTGTTCTAAATCCGTGACAGCTGTCAGTGTCAAATCAACACTAAAATCACGTTTCGTAAAACGCAATCTAATTTTGTTATGATAATTTATTGAAAAATTTTAGCCATTTTTATTGATTATTAATAGATTTTATTCACTAAGCCTTTTTTTGATCATTTTAATTTTTTTCGACAAAAGTTGTACCACATGACTTAGGCAAAAACTAAAGGTAGATTTTAGGCAACTGATAGGCATAGATACTGGAGTTTTAGACATATTTATCATGCAAGCGTAAATAATAACTGTATGTTTCCCAAATTAAATATGCAAATAATTGATTATATACATATGTAGGTACTGAACGTAATCTTGACATTAGCGGCTGTCTTATCAAAACGTCAATGTCAAGTCATGACAGGCGTAACCTAAACAATCTAAAAAAAATCTAAACCAACCAATCTAACGCTTTACAAAGATCCAAAACAAAAAATAAATCAATTCTGCTCTATTTGAAGTGTATAATATTTGGACAGGCAGTGAACGATTAGTTGAGTAAAATCATGACTGTAAACAATACGATTGCACACCAGCGTTTAATCCTAAGTGGAGATAGGGAAAGGTGAGTACAATTTAATACCGTCAAAAGTGTACATTTCCCTCAAAGGCCAGCTACATTTTCTTCTTAATAATATAATTTTATTAATTTAGAGACTCATTCATGTCATTATTAAGTATTGTAGTATTTGAACAATAAATATTTGTCAAATTATTAAAAACAGAACATCTTAAAAATATGCTCCACACCTGACTGGGCATTATTTATCGGACTTATTTTTGTTTGTAATTACCTATTACAGTCGAAGTGATGTCCCAAAACGCCAATATAAACTATTTTAGTATTACAAGAACAAGATATTTCAAAAGAAATTTATGTTATACTAATATTCCTACAGACCATTTAAAAATGATCATGGATTTTTTTTCAGATTTAAGGAATTACTGAGAAGACGCTTAATTGAATGTGGGTGGAGAGACCAAGTGCGAATGCTGTGTAGAGATGTTGTCAAAGAAAACGACAGCAGTAATGTGACATTTGATACATTGGTCAACAGGGTTACTCCTCGCGCAAGGGCTTTAGTACCAGACACAGTAAAAAAAGAACTATTGCAAAAGATCAAGACACATCTTCTGACACAAAAAGAGCAGTAATATGTAGATCAAATATTTGCAACTTCATTTTTATCTCAGCTTTAAATTTAAATAAAACATTATTTTACAACCAACAGTATATTTTAATTATAAACATTTTACATTATTACTAAACAAAAAATAAGTATAAATATATATGTATTGCTTATTGATAATACTGCTATTAGATCCTATTTGACTGTCATGAAAGTATTGCTGCCTGACATGTCATGGATTAGTATGACAATATATGAATACTCTTCAAGAGCAATGCTGCTATTACAATATGTTAGATGAGTGCCTTACACAATAAAACTATAATTGATAGAGAAATGCATACATTGATATTTTAGCACATCACAAGTAGGTAAACTATGATTATACAGAAATATTTGAGCTAGACTTCATTAAAAAAATATATTGAGCAAGAAAATATGGTTAATATAATTTATGGAAAACCCAATACACCATTAATATACTGATTATACCCTCCATAATCAATTTTATTTGACTTAAATGCAATCCTTACGCTATTGATTATAGTCACACAATAATTTGCATACCTGAGGGTAATGCTAGACTGAAATTATTAGACAATTAATCTTACAGAATATTCACACTGAGCAACATACAACAAAAACAATATGGTATTAGTTTAAGCACCTAAGTATAAGCAAAGTGTAATAGGTAATACATAAATTACTAAACATAATTATGTATATTTTAATACCCTTACAACCTTAAGGTAAAACCAGGTGATTAGATTGATTAATGTGGAAATGAACACAAAACTGATATCCATATTCTTTACACACTGACACATTATTTTAAAATATCAAACTGATTTTACCATATGATTGAAGTTTTATTACTATTTTTTTATGTGATTACCAATTAGAATTAAAAACTATATAAAATAAAAATTCATAAACACATAAATGTTGAGAAGTTCAAATTGAAGTAGGTAGGTAGTTTGGTGAGCAATACATTTTTTACTATTATTATTAGTATAATATCCTTAAAGCTCTTGAATACCTGATCTAAATTTGACAATAAAATTTACATTTATTATTATGTACAATATATTATACAATGGAATGTAATTTGGACTTGCTTATACATTTGATCAAATATATAACTTATTAAATTAGTTTTAATTATATCAGTACTCTCTTACAAAGATAGACAATTAGTATATTACATATTTAGGTTAATTTTAATATGTCATTTAAATATATATAGTACAATTCTAGTATTGACAAGTATCTGCTGAAATATTACATTACAAGTATTATACATTAAAGATATTTATTAATTTTCCGATGCTGTTTGCTAAATAAATATGTATATAATTTAGTGATAGATCAAATCATTCACACAATACTGTTGATTTCCAATGAGCATATAAAGTGAAATTAGAAAAATAATTTATAGTAAGTATTTTAATTTATTATGCAATTGTGATCAATACAAACATCTAAAAAATTACACATTGTGTTACAGAACAATGAATTTTTTTTTATTAATAATTGCATTGAAATTGTGATAGACTTCATAACATAAGACTCAGTTTTGTCCATTATCCCAATACGCAAATATTTCCTTCAAATACTTACTGACTTTATAATTATGTTTTAATAATTGCTCAGAGTTAAGTATAAAGGAACAACAACATAAGACACCAATTTATTAATGGTAAATGACTCTTAATTATTAAATAAATCAGCCTAAAATATTTTTTTAGGCTGATTTATTTAATATTATTATAATTTATTTTTAGGAAACACTGCTTTAGAAAATGTTTAGATTGGAACCTATCCGTGTCCAATTTATGTTTTTGGTAGGTATATTTGGATACATTGATTAAAATATCCATAGTTTTACGGAATACCACAGTTTAGCCACTAACTGCCGCACTCAGAGACGTCAAATAATTTTAATGAGTACCTAATGTCAAAAAATTTCAATTAAATCTAGACCGTAGACCCGGCAAAAATAGCGACTAGTTTTGAATTGTCATTAATTGACATTAAGTACTCATTATCGTTATTTGACGTCTCTGAGTGCGGCAGTAAGTATGGTAAAGTTTCTTTCTACAAAACAAGACAAAGACTACAAGACAAATCTTTCTACAACACAATATTTTACTGTAATAAGTCAAATTTTCCAAAACCTTCATTTAAGATACTTTTTTTGTAGCAACCAAGCTGTTACATCGATATAAATCCGCACAATAAAATATAATTTTTAATATTAAACCAAATAATTTAAAGACTAATTATTACTTGGATAAACTTTAATGACAATAACTCATAGTTGAAACGAATGTCACTATAAAAAAGATAAAATCTCATAGTATTAATATTAGGAACACTAAACATTATTTTAAAATAAAATACAAACAAATAAATTGTATACAGAGAAGAACAGGTACAAAATTAAAAGCTATTTAAACAAGCAACGGCTACTGCAAGTGATTCTAATGTTAGGCACTTATAAGGAAATATAAATTATGCGACATGGATGTAATTTACTAACTTTTATCAGGAGAAATAGCGAATGTTAAGAGTGTGACTGAGAATTAGATGTTCGTATGTTTACAGGTACGCTTCATGTTACTGTACTAGATACCTACTAACAATAAAAAATATACCTACTAACAATAAAAATATACCTACTCCTAAATGTCATAAACATATTTTTAAACTGCATTTGAGGGCTTTTGATACTAACCACAGCCGAATCTGTTAGCCACAGATCTAAGCGCGGCATAGTTAGTGGTTCTATCTATATAAATCTATACATGTAATAAAAGCTAAAAATTGATTTAACAAATTCTGGGCACAGCATAAAATAAGGTACATTTATAAAGCTAAATTTAATAGGTGGTATCAAACATAGGTAGATCTATAGAGATAGGTATCAAATGAGCGCTACTTTGGACGGTAACATTATGTTATAAGTTTTCGCACTCAGTAATAGCTAGCTTTTGAATAGTGACATTCGCCTAACTTACATAAAACCATTTCTTCTATATACATATACAAAACGTTTTAACTTTTAAATATACTCAATTTGAATAAAATTGTAACCGCTAGTTCTGGTATAGGTACCATTTCATATTAGGTAGTATCTACAACATCACAAACTAGAAAGAGATTCATTATGTAAACATTAAGAAGGAACATAGAACGCTTTTGTCGTAGACAATTTCAAAAGCGAAGAGCAAATTATCATAGTCCACGATCATAAAATTTTTATTAACAAATAAATATTTAAAATATATCAGCCGACGATCAGCAACAACAAACAGCTTGTAAACATTGCAATAATAAAATTTTGAAGTAATCAACACAACAACTATCGAATATTCACAACCTGTGATCAATTTAAATTCCTTTGGCTTTTACCTATGAAAGGAAATAGTGCAATATTAAAATGGCAACATTATGAGAGATTTTCAGGGAGAGTTTCAAAAGATATAGTTATTATTGGAATATTTAATAGCCAAAGCGGCTTGTTTATTTAATCGGAGTATAATAATGTAAAATACGTACCTACTATACAAAGTGACGATTTCCGACACTTTCTATAGAAGGTAGTACATATCGAACTTCAATCGAAAGTAAAAATAAGATATAACTATACTTACCCCATTTATTTGGGCTTGAGACAAAATGTAAACAATCTTGATAAGTCTCTTTATCTACGAAATTCTCATAAAAACAAGAAACACGTATTATAAAATACATCATCAATTATAGACAAAACTGTTAGCTCCTTTGAAAAATTGGTGTTACACATTTTGTCTCAAGGCCAAATTAATGGGAAATAGACAAAATGAATCCTTCCGGAAGTCCAAATTTGTTTCGCATTACCTACTCATGTAATTTTACGCGTAGGTACCTAAAGGCGGCATTTGTCTCCAACCGAAGATTCGAGCATTAACAACCGTGGTTAGTACGGAGTGCTGTCTCTCCAAAGTTTTATTTAATTGCCGTGAAATTGTTAATTTCTGTCGATTATACCTACGTGGATCTTGTGTTCGGCATGATAAGTTCATAATAACACGAGGAAACCCATAATATGCTATAATTATTCTTGACTGTTATGTTAAATTATTTGTGTACATAATGGTAGTTGTTTTAAACGAAATACTTACAAAAATAATAAGTGAAACCTATTTCATGGTAATTTTATAATGGATTTTTTTTGGCAATCAACATTAACTCGACATTAGTACATATTGATATAATAATATCTACAATTGCAGACCATTTCCGAGAATAAATCAGTCAATCTGCCTAATAAAGTATTGCAAACACCGAGCCAGGAATACGATATAAATGACCGTTATTATGTCGAACTAAAAACCTCTCAATTTGATACAGACCCTCCCACCCAATTGTATAAAAAAGGAAGAGAGCAATTTACACCTCAATAAAAGTAAATAAATGAACATCATTTAAAAAAAGAATACTAACACAAACTGTACTTCCCAAAAGCACAATAATAAAAGGCTACATTCATTCAAAATATACTAAAGTATTGTTCGATATTGCACAATCAAATAAATACTATATTTTGCAAAATAGCCACTGCACTTTATATGAACAGGCATAGAGATAGATACTTTTTCGGCTCTTCGAAGAGCTCCTAAACATAAATAAGGGAAAATATTTATAATTACATATTTGGAATAAGGTGAGATATCAATATTTCATTAACAATTAAAATTATAATGTTTAGGGCCTGTTTCACAATCGACAAGTAAGTTCGAAGAAGCTTACTTGGCAGTTCAATTGACATATATTTCATATTACAACTGCCAAATGATCTAGTAAGCTGCTTAGAACTAACTTGTCGATTGTGATACAGGCCCATAAATGTAAAAATATTATGCTACCTACTAAAATATATATTTTTTTCGGATTGAGAATATTCTTCCACCAAAATAAGGCGAACTCTGAAGACGCAAAAGCCATGAATAAAAAATTAGATAGTAAATAAATAATATGAGTAAATATTTTATTAATATAAAAAAAATATAACTGAAATTCTAAAATCATAAAAATAATATATCATAGCAATTCAAAATAATTTCTTATTTTCAAAATGTAAACAAATCATAAATTTTCTAATGCGAGTTCCCACATGTTTGGAGCATTTCCTTATTCGGAAGTAGGTACGCGGGGACATGAAAACTTACTCGAATATAGCACACGATTCTAGGTACGGGTTATGGCCTTACCAAACTTGATGCTGAGGCGGAGCGAGATTGCACTGGGTATTTATATTGTAAACATCAATATTATTTGAACTACAAACACTTGCTGACATGAGCACAGGCGTATAATCAAGATCATAATTAATTTATGTTATCACAAACTTAAATATTCAAAGTAAATTGAGCTTAATAACAAACAAGTTCAGATAAATGATAACTTAGAGAAAATTTACAGTATTGCATAAGTAATCAGACGTGCACGTTGACTATAGCCAAAGAACAAGGCAAGTCAGACAGAACAACAGTGCCAACAATCCACTTTGACATGCATGACATAAAGTGCAATTTCGAATAAAATAATTTAACAGCTTGTGATAACCTGAAATGATACCAGCGTACTTACTAGCACAAAATGGCGACGCGACTAAGTAAATGCGCACGAATTTTATTCAAGCTCACCTATTTGAATAGAATATTTTAAATACGAGTAAATAAGACTGTGTTAATGTAAAATATAATTATTATGATCGCAAGAAGTTACAAATTAAAAGATCACCTGATATACTGTATATCAATCAGTTATTACTTATTATAACAATATTTAAAGCTACATTCAAACATGTATAACGTTTTGGTATCGTAAAAACTGAGAATGCCAAAACATTAACATGACTTTTATTACATTACATTACTTTTAAATGAATGTACAGGTACGATACGTATATTTCGAGTTAATGTTTTATCAGTCAGGCAACAAATGGATTAAAATTTTTGCTCCGGAATTTCTTTCCATGCACCACAAGAAAAGAACTTATGATTATTATTATTATGATGATTATTTTTAATTTATAAAATACAGAAGATCTAGAAGTTGTACTAAAAACGGCTTAATACAGTCGAACTATAGACGCTTTAAAAGCTCGCGCTTATAAGTATTACGAGATTTAAAAATTGATATGTTGCATAAAACTTTAATATACTAATACTGTAGTATTAATTACAGAGATTCACTTTAACAACATATATTTTTTTAAACATTATAAACACACTAATGGTTTTGAAACCTACATAAATATTCCGTTTATTTTGAAAGACCTGTACATTCATTTTATCGTGATATATTTTTGATACCTAAAAATAAACTAAAAAACAAAAATTATTTATCAAATTTTTTAAGCGTTCACAGCATTATACGTTTGCTTTTATTTACATCTAGGATTTTATTTCACCATTAAATCCGAATACAACTAACTAACAACACTCAATTAAAAAGTCAGTTGAGAAAATCTTATCCAAAATCTATCCAAGCATTTTTTCAATGTTGAAAAGTTTAATTTCCGTCACCGATTAACGTATTCACAAGTTTATTCGTCTACGAACAATGGGTGCTGCGATCTAGTTGTTACTTTCAGATCTTCCTCAAATACCTACTTATCGACAAAATCTTTTTTGTTCAAAACATCAAGCACCTACTTTTAGGTGCAATTTGTCCCAAATTTCGAGCACCTATTTCCTAAAAATACAATGTTCCTAATTTATGGATATAGCCCATTAGTTGGCAAACAATTTCCTACGACTCGGCATCATCTCATAAGAAAATACCTGGCTTTACTCGATTTATATAACAGTCAACAGAACAAAAGGTTACCACAGTCTGTCAAACTTTTCTTAATCAGTATTGCGCTTTAAGACAACAACATCAAGGTTGAAAATAAGTTCAGTTAAGAGAAATTTGACACATTTGCAAACGCGCAGTGCAAAGCGTCAAGTTGTACAACCACTCAATTATTCATAAAGTCCTGTTTCCTTATTTAAATTACTTATAAATATCGTTTCTTTTTTCCGGGGTATGTTTAATAACTAGTGTTGATGTGTTGTATTAAACGGTTTAAAGTTATTCAGTCCAATATCCGCCGCAAGATTGGCAGAACTCACGGTTATACTAGGTGTGAGCGCGCCGAGGTCGCGGGGGGCGGGGCCTCGGCGCAGGCGCACGCGACACTAGCACGAGAGACGACGCCAGGGCGAGGCGGACCGGCGCATCTGTACCTCCCGGCAGCCTGGATTACAAACAAATATTAAAATAGCAATCATGACACTAACAATGTATCACTGAAATAATTATTTATAATAATAATTCAGGATGAGATTCGGAAAAAAATAACTTCTTCTCAGATTATACTTGTGATTGATATTTATTTTATTACAAATAAAAAACTTAACAATCAGCCATATTTGTGACTATTTTTTGACATTTTATTTGCCAAAAACATTCACAGAAACTGACATGTTTTACCCTATAGTGATGTCACTCAGACGCCATTGCTGTTTTGGTGGAAATTGTAATTTGCGTTATTTTCTATGTTTTTTTTTTGTTTACATGTTTTTTTCTAATAGAATCTTAATTTTTTTTAGAAAAATATAGGTAATTTATTTTAGGTAAAGTAGATACGTAAAAACAGCGTGGTGTAGTTTTTCAAAATGAGCCATAATGCCTATTAATTTACATACCTGACAAAAACAGTAGTAACAGCGGCGCGGCCGTCACCCGTGGGTTCAATGGCGATGGGGCGCAGGTCGGCGGCGCGCCGGCGCCGGCCCGCGCCCGCCGCGTTGCCGTTCACCACCACGGTGACCGACGAGAACGGCCGCTTCGCCATGTGGAGCATCTGGTGCGAATAATCCAGTCAGTTTTGAGTCGATAGAGAAATTGCAATATTCATTGTTACTTTTTAACACATTCTTATTAAACGATAATAACTACACGAAATGCAAAATCTGATACACGGACAATTGAAATGGTAGGTTAGGTGAAACTGTTAACGAAAAAGCCATTGTAATTCTTAAAGATATCACTCACGTGTCTATAAAAAAAATTTCAGATATTAATTTATCGCAATAAATAGTGAACAACGGAAATAAAAAATTAACGCTTAATAGGGTAGATAATAAAAAAAAATGGAAATGCACTCACCTCCACCACATGTCTTCTCCTAGCTCTTCTGACATCAGCCGCCTGCTTCGCCTTCCAAGCGACCACACAAGCCGCAAGGAAGAGGAAGAAACACGAAAAGAACACGGAGAAGAACACAAACAGGTCAATGTGCAGTTGGTCCTGCCTGAAGAATATGACGCCAAAGCTCGCGGCGCCTTCCTCCGAGCTCTTAGATTTGATGATCAAATAGAATTTCGTGTGCGTAAGATCGTGAACGTTCTGCGGCAGGGTCAATACAAGGCGGTTCCGTAAATTTCGCACTCTGAGCAAAATGTTTCTCCGGTCGATTGTGACGTAAGTCGCCAGATCCTTCGCTTTGTAATCAGCTAATGTGTATTCCGTTTTGTCGTACCACCATGTCACGCGTGGTTTGTTCGGCACGTGGTCGTCGAACGAAGGCATTTTCCGGAACGGTTCGTGCTTGTAGTACGACGGGTCCAATTCTACGGCGTGAGCTCCGTTGCTTGAGTTGACGGCAACAACGAAAGAGCTGTCATTCGGAGACAGGTACAAGTCGACAGCGCCCTGAGTTACGTCAACGATCACTCGTATGTCCACGTTCATGTATCGGGGATTCACGGCGACGAAAACGGTCTGGCCAGGGTACAACGGGCGAGGTTTTATCTTGCATTCATCTGAAAATACAGTGTGATGTCTTCCATCAATCCCAAAAAAAGTTGGAACTAAACAATAACGGGACGACAATTTCGTATTTCTATTAGCTGGGTTTAATTTTCGGCTAAGGACTGTAGCGGGAAACACTAAAAGGGGAATACTTTCAATAGATCGTAGACTCTCAGGGCCTATTTCACTGCCATTGAGTAGAAATCAAGAGATGAATTCAAAAATTGATCAGATTCAGCATTGGTTACAGTTACATTCTTACACGTTTAATATCGACTTTGGTAATGAATGTGTCGTGTCGTCAGCGCTTCTTTGGCGGATAGGGTCTTGGGTGGGATTTGTAGAAAATTACAGGCTAAAGCATACCTACTGCGCACTGCCCTATTTTCCCTTGGACACACACATTTTCGATGTCTAACCTCTTGAGGATTCAAAAGTGTAATGCAATCATATTATTATGAGTGATTTGGTTAAACTTACCAATGGACTTTCCATCGAAACAAAGCTTGTTTTCGATATTCACAGTTTTGTAGCACTGGTGCCCGTTCCTTGGGTCGCCCATGTACAGATCCTTGCACTTGACGCACTGGTATCGCCAGCACTCCTGCGCGGAGTTCTTGCTCGAGCTGGCCGTTTGGCAAGAGATGTCGCTCTCTGTATTGTTGCCGCAGTTGCATTTCTCGCCGGTGACTGGGTCGCACGTGTCGCCGTGTCCGTGGCATTCGCATCTGTAAAGATAATAATAATAAGTCATTTATTTGCATGAATAAGTTACAGTATTTACAGGGTTACAGTTCTTAAATCCCTATTGTGCGTTATTCAGCCATATTTACAGGCCGGTCATTGGTTGAATATTAACTGCCGCACTCAGAGACGTCAATTAACTTTAATGAGTATTTAATGTCAAACATTTTCATTCAAATCAAGACCATAGACCCGGCAAGAATAGCGACTAGTTTTGAATTGTCATTTTTTGACGTAAAGTACTCATTAACGTTATTTGACGTCTCTGAGTGCGGCAGTAAGAGTTATAAGAGTTTGTCCCCATCTAGTGTACAAGTGCTTATGGTACTACTTACTTTGGGCTAGATGTAAGAAATATTTAATGTGATTCATAATCATAAGTCGGAATATATGCAATTACAAGAACGTAATGGGTGTCTTCATTTTCGATGTAATTTTATGAATTAGATCAATCAATTAGATTACAGATAAGACATCTATACTAACATTATAAAAAGGTTAATGGTTGCCGCGTGGTGATGGCAGAGCAGAATACAATTGTCACCACGCCCATCTCTCCCGTGGGTGTCGTACCTACAAGGCGACTAAGGGTAAAGATAATGACAAAGACACCGATGAGTTATGGGCAGCAGCATTCCTCTCATGCCATCCAGTAATATACTGCGATTAAATACCCGATATATGGCAATAGGCTCGCCACCTATACATGGGACCTAACTTAATAGGCAAAAAGTGGGTGTTAATTCACCTCTGCCTAACCCTTCGGGGATACAGGCGTGATTTAAATATTTATGTGTATGTTGTCAATTGAAAAATAATCCCAACTCGATTAAGACAGTGCAGTTTATAAACTTACGGTCGGCAAGGATCCCGGTAGTCCTCAGACCCTCTAAAGAAGCCTTCGATACAGCGTTCACATCTCGGGCCATCCGTGTTGTTGGCGCACCGCACACATCTCGCCTTTGCCGCAGCCCCGTCCCTGTAGTAATCGTCCAAATCCGCGGTGCTGACGTCACGTGACGTTTGTGACGTGTCCGACACGTCGTTAGTGCAGATTGACGTGTGGCCATGGCAGAACATAGAGCACGGCACACATTGGCCATTGTTGGTTGGGTCGCCCACGAAATTGGGCTTGCATTTTTCACATTGGTTGCCCTAAAAATGGTTTATTAATTTTAGTGTTATTTTTTTTGTTTTCTTATTTATCTATAATTTGTGGCCTAGTGAGTTTTCCTATCTGTGATGACAGAGGAGCTCTTTAGCGCAGTGGCATAGCGCGCTCGGACTGCGATTGCGTTAACTAAGCAATGTTCGCTAAGGCCGGTCATTGGATGGGTGACCAAAAATTTATTATCTCAAGCTCCTCCGTACTTCGGAAGGCACATTAAGCCGTTGGTCCCGACTGCATATGTAGTCATTAATGCCCACGAACCTGCACAGGGCCAGCGTGGTGGGTTTTTGCCCATTCACCATATATTCTTCCATCCATAGGGAAGGTCTGTGCCCCAGCTATGGCGACATTAAAGGGCTGGTGATGATGATAATGATGACGCGGTAAGCAGAATAATACTATAAAATTGTGCAAACAGCGCTCCGTGAAAAATATTACCAACTCCAATATATTCTTGATCAATATTGCACCTAACAGTCAAGATATTAATGTTGATCAAATGCAAAATTATGATTTACAGATTACTTATAACGAATTCAGTGCGCTCTAAGTAAATGACAAGAAACAATGAACAATTTTAACATACCCTGTTAAAGTTTAATTGCATAATTATGGCGTCGACTTACCATGGTGTTGTAATGAATAATTTTAATACACCCTGCTAAAGACACAGCACTCACCATAGTGTTGTTGTGACACTCGATCCACTTGTCCAGCTTGTCGGGCCCCTCGCAGTGCGAGTGCCCGTGCCCGTTACACTGGCACTGTATCGTGCAGTTGGCGCCCACGTAATGCAAAAACAATATGGCACAATATCGACAGCACTCACCATAGTGTTGTTGTGACACTCGATACACTTGTCCAGCTTGTCGGGCCCCTCGCAGTGCGAGTGCCCGTTGCACTGGCACTGTATCGTGCAGTTGGCGCCCACGTAGCCAAAGTCGCAGCGACACACGTCCGGCTGGACGCACGCGCCTCGCACGCAGCCCTGCGAGCAGACGGCCGCGCAGCCGCCGCCCGGCGCGCGTTTGTGACCGGCGCCGCACGCGCACTCGTAGCCCTCGGGAAGGTCGCGGCACACCTGTCCGGCGTTATTGCACATTTAAAAAACAAAAAACAGATGTAAACACGGCGAAGAGTGCGCGCCAGATAAGTCTACGCGTGGTCAAAATTGGAACTAAAACTCCGCCTGCTATTTGTTTGTCTAGGAGTGTCAATGTGAGCGAGCAGCGCCACCCATCGCGCACAGACTTGTCTGGCGCGCACTCTACAAGTACGCTGGACTGAAGGATGTCATCGAAAAAATGAAGCCATTTGGTTATCGCCATCATGGCGCTGATGGCACTGGTGTACGAAGATGAGCCCCACGGAACTAATATTAGAGATGCATTTGTAATGTCAAATACAAGCAACTAATGTCAAATTTAGTACTGGACGGGCGCTTCAAATCGGCACAAGAAACATTTGACATTTTATAGTCCGACAACTTTGTGCGTGACCTTCCTGCGGTATGCGGGGTGGTGCCGAGGACGGGGCGCTCTGGATGTTAACGGGGGCGGGTGATGCGGGGCGGAGGGAAAACTCGCTCACCCCCCGCATCGTCCACCCCCGCTAGCATCTAGAGTGCCCCGTCCCCGCCACCACCTCGTACCGCAGGGTCGCGCACAAACTTGTCAGACTATAGTAGACGTATTCACTCCAGCGTACTTGTATAATAGAGATCAGTGGCGAAGACTAATGAACAAGAGCTTTCCTCTTGTACCACCCAGCAATATAATACTTGGATTAACGACAGGCTCACCATCACCTCGGGAAGCTTGCGGGACACCTGTCCGACATTATTACACATTTAAAAAACAAACAAAGGGGTAAAGATGGCGGAGAGTAATGGACAACAGCGTTCCTCTTGACCTAGCAGTATTTTATGATTAACAATAGGCTCACCGCCTATTACAATTGGCGTTACGTGGGTGTTATTACACCTCTGCCCACTTCACCGGGGATATTCATCCTCGAAGAGCTAGGCAGAGGTGTATTTATGCATCCTAAAAACTAAACTATAACTCACATCTATATACTATTCGATTTTAATTTTAACATTATATAAATGTTAGAAAAATTAGTACAAAGATTTTGGGGTTAGAAAAAGAATTTCGAAAAATTATGATCTTGAGGCGGGAATCGAACCTGACCGCTCCTGACCGCTCGGCCACCCAAGTCACTGTCAGTGTCTTGGGTGGCCGAGCGGTCAGGCACCTGCCCGGATAGCAGCGGACGAGGGTTCGATTCACACCTCAAGATCATAATTTTTCGAAATTCTTTTTCTAACCCCAAAATCTTTGCACATCTATATACTTTCATGATATTGTGATGAAATACTAGGTACATATTTTATCACGATATCATAAGAGTACATAACGTGGATGTGCCTCAAATATCAAAAAGAAAAATTAAAAAAGCGTATCAAGTTGCCATTGGTCTCTCGATTGTATTCGGAGTTGGCAACTTTTTAAATCAGGTATAGGCAGGTTAATTGTAAAGCTTAATCTAGGTTGACTAATGAAACAGATTGGACAGCAGAGGTTGAATGAAAGACAACATCGTTCCGTACCTCAGATTCCGCTTTGCACTGATGATGGTTGTTCTCGCATTCGTTCTCCGGCGGGCATCTCGTGTAGTGCCACGAGAACTCGTTGCTAGTTTCGTTCAGCTGATGCACGTTGTTGTACACAGCAGCGCAAGTAGTCCGTACTGAATAATCGAGGGGCGTGTCGATCGACCCCTCCGTGCAGACACCTTCGCCATTAGCGCCCTCTATCGCACACCAGCCACAATGCGAATGATGCAGACACTCCGAGCACTGCTCGAATGTACCGCAAGGGGCTGGGCATTTATTCTTATCGGCTTTAGTTAGTACCAGTCCGCATACACCACCCGCGCAGTAAACCGGTTGATACGCCGGCGATATACACTTGCCGAGATAGGTTGCCCAGTGACACTCAGAATAACCCCCCTCCGCCCCATCGGAGCTCAGACACGATTGACAATCGTCGAACATGTGACAGTGAGTGGGGCACTCTTCTTTTGTTGTAGGCCGCAGGTTGGCGCGTCCCTGCTCTTCTATCAAGGTGCACGTCCAATTGAATAAGTCCGCGGGATCTTCTGATATTCTAGTCAATTGCCCTGAAACAACAACAAAAAATAAAGCGTCAATCACCCCAATATATCCCCTTACTGCGTTATTTGTTATATTTTATTAGTTTTCATTCAAAAAAACACCTAGAAGGTACAAGAAAACTAGCTTACAAGATAGTTTTCTTGTAGCTTTTACGGTTTCAAGTTATCTCATACTGTCCAAGTAAAATAAACACACCGCGTATTATATTTAAAATCATTAATATCGAAATATAATAATTATAATGCTCAATATTTAATTCAATTAGTAAACTATATAGGTGATTTAAAAAATATCTACCGATAATCAAGCTACGAGACAAACATTGAAAATTCTACCCACCTTCTCTACTAGCTTGTCTTGTCCATGTGCATTGGTTAGATACACATTTTTCACAATCCGGTGCTACACATCTAAGTTCAGGACATTGTCCTACGTCACTTATGTATGTTGTCCCCGCATTGCACTTTATACTTGTGCAAGATTCATCAGTAGGTACACATTCTCCTAAAACACAAAAAATATATAATTAATTTCATTACATTGTTTATTTATACATGTACATGCATACATGCACCTACATGTATGCATGTACATGTATAAATAAACCACCCCTTTTTTATTTTGATGGAATGGAATGCATTTACGCACCATACCAGTCGATAGCTAATACATAAACCACCCCTAATTTTTGCCTAATTATGTTAGGTGCCATGTAATAGGGGGCGAGTCTATTGCCCTCTATCAGACACGTTAATCGCAGTATTGCTACGCGGTGTACTAAAAATAATAAAACTCTTAGTCGCCCTGTACGACACCCGTGGGAGAAAGGGAGTAGTGACGTTCGAATTCTGCTTTGCAATCATACATGGCTGTTGCCATAATTAAAAAATTGCAAATAATTAAAATGCTGATTTATAAAATATAGAATAAGAAATACTAACCAACAGCAGCCGCACAGGATTCACACCAACGACAGGCCGGTTTCTCTTCAGGATACAGAGGCCAAGCCGCCAGGCAAGACGAGCAAGTAGTAAAGTTCTCGCAAGAGCGTCGTGACACAAGTTCCGCGTCGCAGGCCGCTCCAGAATTAGTCGACACACGGTCACTGCCCTCGCAACCTAGCCTATCAACCGAGTAACACTTGGAGTAATTCCCCGTACTGCAATAACTACAGCCCATATGACTTCGACACTCCATCTTGCTTGTACTCCAAAGCGAGCACAGGTCTTCAGGAAGGGATATGCGTGTTACTTGGCAGTGTGCACTACCCGTCCAACCACCTATTATGTATATGTAGCCATCGTTTTCTGTTTCAATATCAATTGCCATTGCATGAGCTATGGTAG
This sequence comes from Cataclysta lemnata, assembly GCA_963931975.1. NCBI lineage: Eukaryota > Metazoa > Arthropoda > Insecta > Lepidoptera > Crambidae > Cataclysta > Cataclysta lemnata. The sequence continues at coordinate 8,848,734 of OZ008341.1, read as the reverse complement.
GCGGTGGTGGATGTCCCACGATACTTACACCTGTAAAGTATAACATGGAATTGTTTAATACAATTCGGATCACCTAAAAAAAATATTAGTATCAAATTGAGAAACTACTAACCTTTGACTAGTCTAACCCACTGGTTGCAACTGTATACGTATGCCATAAGCGAGTCTGATTTGTTATCATGGTCTGATCTACCGCCAAACACTATCATATAATCATTTGTGCTAACGGCGGAATGCAAGTATGTAGCTGGGGGCAAGCTCTCAAAATGGTTGAGACTTGGAAATGTCGGTAGCTCACTCCATTTTTTACTTGGATAGTGGAATGAAAATAGTTTATTCGACATTGAAGTTCCGTTGTAAGCATATAAAATACCCCCGTATACGTACAGGCTTTGAGAAGGCGCATGGTAAACAGTACTGTGTCCGATTACACCTGAAGGTTTGGCGCCTCCGCAGTTTAGTTTTATCCATTTATCGTTGTCTAGATCGAATTCCCAAATATCGGTCATGAAACCGTTTTCCATCGAAAACCCTCCTATCAACACCAAGCTTTCGTAATCCTGGTATTTCTGTAAAGTTAATGTATGCCCAGCCAAAGGTGGGGGTTGCTCTTCTTTTGTTTTGATAATGCCCCATCTTTGATCCTTCAAACTGAATTGCCAAAAATCTTCTAAAGTTTTATTCTGTATACTCTTTTCCTGTAAGCTTAAACCACCATAAATGTAAATGTTTTGTTTAGAATGATAAATCTCGGCTGCATGAAAATAGCGACCTTCTGGCATTTTTGCATCAGGTGTAGCTTCTACTGTAACCTGCATCCAAGTATTATTTTTAGTATCGAAAAACCTTATATCATTTAGCGGTCCGTGTGAAAGGGAATATCCACCAAACATCCACAATCCTCTCCTATCTGCCACTAGGCTGTGTCCGAATCTTGGCAAAGTTTTCCGGAGGTGATCTAAACCTTCATTTAAATACTCTGAATTAAACAGTTCCGTAAATACTAACTGGGTTCTATCCAATTTAATGGAGCAATCATCTCCACCATACCCCTCAGTACAAAGACAACGGCCATAGCTGGCGTCACATACACCAGCATTGATGGATATACTGCAATTATTTCTGCAGATCTCCACTTCACAATCGGGGCCTCCAAATCCGTCTCTACATACACAATGCCTTTTATTACACACTCTGGGCCAGGGGCAGTGTCCATCACAAGCCAATACTTTATAAACTCCTTCAAACCCTTGTTCCGGTTGACCCTGTTTATAGTGTACAGTTAGGTTTCCGCTTCGGGCTTCAACAACGCCCGAAGACGCTCCATTACAAAACACACCCAATAGTTGACTCTGTTGGTTATTACTCATATCAGGTACACCACCTAATCCATCATACACATAAACTGCATTTTCATCACACGGCACATCAGAAGTTGACGAGTTGATAGTGAATTGAATAAGAGCATCCTTTATATCATCAGCAGAAATAATCCACAAACATTCTTTAGAAGGCCCAATAGTTTTAATGTCAGGATCACTCATGTATGAACCGATGCCTTCTGTCTGTGAAGCGTTCAACATACCTCTCGGTTCGCATTGATAATAACATCTGCCTCCGTGTCTTGGGTCACCGTAAAATTTAGACTTGCAACGTTCACAGTTTTGGCCTTCCGTATTATCTTTGCATATACATTCTCCTGATGTTACATCGCATACTCCACGTGTGTCGTCGCCGTGGTCATTACAGTCACAGCGGCGGCACCCTTGCCCTGTGGTAGCGTTCCCGTGGCTTCCAGGGGTACACGATTCACAAAACTTGCCTTGTGTCCAATCTTGGCATTCATCACACCTACCCACTCCCGCTTTACATGTAGAATGATTATGGCACCCACAATTTATGGAGCAATCTGCACCGGTCCATCCGAGATCACAGTGGCACTTGTATTGTGGAGCTCCAAGGCAATAACCGTGAATACAGTTGTTATAACACGTCCTCATACAACTTTTTTTACCGTCCCCTATATAACCTTGCTTGCATTTACAAGTGTATGACCCATGAGTGTTGTTACAAACGGCGTGCTCGTGACAGTCATGTAGGCCAAGCCCACACTCATCAACATCTGGGCACTGGGCATAAGCCCACCCAGCATCAACAGAAGTAACATTTAGCAGAGACGCACAATCGACGTGGGCTCGCGTGAAATCGCCTTCAGTACAAATACCATTGATTGGGTTCTCGTGGGAGTGGCACCAGCCACAGCCCATGCTCCTTAGACACGTTGAGCATTGGACATGACCCTGGCAAGATTTACACTGACCGCTTTTCCTAGTCGTATCATCCGTGGGGGTAGAAGCTCGATCAAGCCATTCACGGCATAAACCAAATTGATATTCGCTAGTGTATACGCTGAAACTGAAACACTGACGGGTGGCCTCGCACCAAACACAACGGCCTCGCTCATCAAGGCAGTGCTCACAATCTAGCCTCATACGGCATGGGGCTGGACATTCGCTTACGTCAACGATGGCGCCACTGGCTCTGCCGCGCCTAGCACATCTAGCTTCATCAGCCCACCATTCGCAGTAGTTACCGGCTACGCAACGTTCACAGCTAATGTAATTTGAGCAGTTAGGGCAAGCTGCCGGTTGGAGGGTCAGATACCTCCACTCGCCATCAGCGGAACAAACCACCTTCTCATCAGTATTTCGTGATTCACATCGATTGGTCAACTCACACCAACCACACGCAGCATCTGCCAGGCATAGCAAGCAGTTTCCGTAGTTTGAGCATTGGCCGTCCGAGTAAGGTTCCAAAAATTCGAACGTGAACACCTGCAAAAATTAACACCAGTAATAAATAAAAAATGTTTTATAAAGTTACAAAATAAATATGAATAAATTAACACTACGCAGGCACACAAAAATTACCTTTGCGCTCTCTTGAGACTTGTTATGTAATAATTCCATTTTGGCATGATGATGAGAAGGATATAGTCCGGTATGCAGCGAGTCGTTGGCATGCATGTCAACTAGCAGGCGGCCAGGAAACAATGCTGGCCAGTCAACCAGAGAGCAAGCCGATGGTTGTGCTGTTAAATTTGCCACCGATCCTGTATTATCTCCTAAAGTAAGGGAAATGTTTGAATAACCAGCGCATATGTGTAATGTTTCCCCAGTTCCATTCCAGTATTGCGGTATGTGCAACCATCCTTTTAGCTTAGATTCACTAGACCCGCTAAAAATATGATTACTACCGCCTCCTGTTCCCCAGTCGACTGTAGTCGCATTCACCACTGTTACTCCATCGGGATGATTCCAATCAGCCGGTTGTTGGTATCTAAGAAAAGTTAGTCCAGGCCGTTTATCAAGAACCTTGCATTCTTCTGGTGTTGTTACTTCTGTTCCAGTTGTGCCCCACCAACCAGGGTTTTCTGAAGGAGTGTCTTCTCCACAAACTCCATAGTTATCTAAAGTGAAGAGACAAACAATCTTAGCATTTGCTTTTAATCTCAAAAAAACATTTTTTTTTTAAATTATTACATACCATCCTTATGATGACAGCGAGCGTTTTGCACACACCAACTGCATTTGTAGAGGCCGAGTTTTGTACTAACTGATGGTAATGGCGTCCGTGTGCTGTTTTCCCCTGGCGGTGGCCCGTGGATCAGACACGAATGACAATCCCCAAGGGCAGGACAGATGCCTCCACATCGAATAGATTGCAAATTTGTCGTGCAGTTGGATCCAATCGTTCTTCCATAACATATCTACAAAAACAATTGCCGTAAAGTTAAGTAAAGTTCTTTAAGATAGTAAGGCTGCGTTTTCATAGAAGCGGAGCTGAGCTGAGACTTACAAAAATTGAGCAATAATATTGCGGAGCGGAGATGAGTTGTGTGATTTGAGCAATATCATTGGTCAATTTTTGTAAGTCTCAGTTCAGCTCCGCTTCTATGGAAACGCAACCTAAGATATTGTCTTATTTGAAAATTGAATATTCATGATTAGCTCACGTCATCTGCTGAGCACCAGCCACATTCGGGATCAGCTAGGCATTCTGGTTGAGTGTGGTGTTTTGGACAAGCCGACTCAGGATTATCGTTACTAATGCCCGCTTGCCAGCTAGGTACTACGTACGCCAGCAAATCGCCTGCGATATTAAAACAATATTAAATATGCATTATTTAGAAATAAAATTATTTTTCGAGAGTAGATCAAATAAAAATTATATTTACCATTAACATTTCCATGGTATCCACCCGCAATCAGTAAAGTTGATGGTGGTTTCAAAGAAGCCGCGTGGGCAAACACTCCTTGCTTCTTTGGATAAAATTTTGGAATCTTGCCTAATACGTCGAGAGGGATCCATGCATGACAACCGAGGTGATATAGGTACATTTGACCGTCGTAGCAAATTTCTTCTCGATTGTGACGATGTGAGTACCCACCAAATACAACAAGATAATTTCCTGAAAAAGTAATTTCGAAGTTGATAGTGATCTTGAACTCACTCTAAAATTCTACAGAGATAATTTAAGTCCTTACCAATGATTGTAGAAGTGTGGAATGCCCTTTCTCTAGGAACGTAGGTGTCCCGTAAATGAGCTCTAGGGTAATGTATTTCACTCCAATGTTTATAAGTTATGTCAAATGCAAACATACGATCTGATAATTTAGAAAATCTGGAAGAATTTTTTTCTATGAGCTCAATTCAATATGGCAATACATTATTGATATAACTCTATCCTTCTTACCTAGCCACACTGGCCACTACGCCACCGTAAACCAGAATAGAATTAGTGTGTGAATGGTATACTGCAGTATGAGCAACGACCCGTACATCCAATTCTTTCCCGCCTCTCACATGAACCTTTTCCCATGATTCAGAACCTACATCGCCCAGTTTAATCTTGTACATGCTACAAGGAAAAAACGGTATTAAATAGACTTCCTTAATGTACAATGGCAAGAAACTGTAGGCAAATAAAACATTCACCTTGAAGAAAATTCCCCTTCAACAGTGCTTCCTCCAAAAAGGTATAGTTCATTTTTAACGGCCGATAAAGTGTGGCGCGTCAAGCCCGGCGGTGTGAGAGTAGAATTCACAGCTCTCAAGGTCCAAATATTTGTTTTAACGTCGTAAAGCCACAATTCTGACGACAAACTTCCGTCCGATAATTTCCCTCCATAAAGAACAAATCCATCGCCAAAAGCACAGGCCGAATGACCGTACCTTGGCTCTGGTTTAGAATAATTAGTTTTCATTGATGATATCAATAGTTCTGGTTTGTCAGTAAATTGCAAGTAACTTTCTGAGTATTGAGTTGGTGAATGATACATAAGGGGTAAAGTTGATTTGTCCTGATTAGATAATGATGATAAAATTAAATCGAATAACGAGCTTCCGTTTCCAATCTGCCAGCTGCCGTCGTTGTTTCCCTGTAATTGTGATTCTTAATTAGCGTCGTAAATTACTATTCAACAAGAATAACATTGAGCTATAGTATTTTGAGTCAATATTTTAAGCATTTATATGTAACAAGATTTTTAAATTCATAATTTATTTCAACATTAAACAATTGTTAAAAGATAAATTATAACAAAAATAAATAGGTTAGTAAAGTTTCGAAAATTAATACAATCATATAATTTGCATTATTTTTCTGCTTTCAGTAGTTGACAAAGTTCTACATATTAATAAGTCATGCTGTAAGAGCTTACTGCCGCACTCAGAGACGTCAATTAACTTTAATGAGTATTTAATGTCAAAAATTTTCATTCAAATCTAGAGCACAGACCCGTCAAGAATAGCGACTAGTTTTGAATTGTCTTGAATTGACTCATTAACGTTATTTGACGCCTCTGAGTGCGGCAGTAAGACACAATTAATAAAATATATTTGTGATACTATAAATAGGTTGTAGTTATTGGTATTGTGCTTAATACATCACTATCAATACTCGTATGTCTCCACCGGGACCTAATGTATGAATTGAAGAATTTACTGCCGAACTCAGAGATGTCAATTAACGATAATAAGTACTGAATGTCAAAAAATGACAATTCAAAACTAGTCTCTATTCTTGTCAGGTCTTTGGTCTAAATTTAAATGCAAATTTTTGACATTAAGTACTCATTAAAGTTATTTGACGTCTCTGAGTGCGGCAGATAGATTATTAACTGCCACACTGTTTCAGTTAGGAATAGTATTAGTTAACTGCTGCAGTTGCTAAGGATTTGACATTTAACAGCAAAGAGGAACTAGAAAAATATATTTTTTATTCACATTCAAAAACCCGCATTTTCAACCATTATTTAGTTCACATTCTTGCCAGTAAGAAGTGAAGTACATGACAAAAATTATTTACTTGCCTGTTTAAAAAGAGTCAGCAATGATTTATCCATTTCCTCATTTGTAGGATATCTCTTAACAACTCTGCCATTCTCATCATACCATTGACTAGTAGAAAACCTGTTTATTAAAAAACAAACATATTTCATACCTATTACTTACTGATACATACATTATCATGATCACCAGGACACCAGCCCTTTTACTGTTGTCTTGTCACTAATGGAGTACAGGCTTCACCTATGTACAGTATAATATAGGGACAATGGGTTAAAACCCTCCACACTAGTAAAAAGTAATTCTCTAGCAAAATAATGCGTTTTTGGTAAATAAAGTTAATTTAAAATTACACTGATAGTCCAGATAGAATATTTGAGTTCTAATTAGTCATCATGCTGAGGCACTGGCCTTGCCTATGGATGGAAGAATATAGGGAGATTGGGCCATAACGCACCATGCTGGCCCAGTGCAGGTTGGTGGTTATTAACAACTACAGATGCAGACGGGATCAACGACTTAACATGCCTTCCGAAGCACGGAGAAACTCGAGACATTAAATTTTTGGTAATATAATTAGAGATTCTGTCCTAATTAGAGTACTTATATTTTATTAATTTATTGTCTTCTATGCTGGCCTGGGAGTGAACAAATAAAGTATATAGATAGAATAGGCCAGCCCTGACTCATCCCATGGGTGTCGTAAAAGTCGACTACCCATCGACTAAGGGAGATTGCCAGGTGTAGACCAATAAGCACATTGGGGCACCCAAATGGTGGAGGGCAAATCACCAACAACAGCATACCCAAGGCCGGCTCTAAAACCTAAGCCAAAACTTTGAGCAGTATGGAAGAGGAAACATACTGCGCCATCCCCAGATAGACTGGGAACAGGGAAGGGAGATGAAAATATTTTATTAATTTAATGAAAGCCATAATTATAATAAAAGGTCATGTAGGTACTAAGTAAATATAATAAAACTACATACCTGTATACCTCTAAAAGCCCAAGAACCTTATTTAGGTCATATCCACCAAATACATAAAGTGAGTCTGTGTGGTTTACATAAACTGCTGTATGAGCAGCTCTTCTTGTCATACCCCCTTCTGACCGAGACAACCAGTGCCAGCTGTTTCCTTTTTTGTCATTATTTTTAAGGGAGCATGATTCCCCCGAATACCTAAAAAAGAAGTCATAGTAAGTTTTTGTATTAGTTAATTAGTGAGAAAGATAAGAAAAAATTGTATTTGTACATATATAATTTTTTTTTCCTAATATACATTGAACTTGAATTTCATTACAAATATGTAATCAGATCAGATTTACTGACATACTGAGTCTTGGATCTGAAATGGTACTGTATAACAAGTACAATGAAACATATATAAAGTTGTCAGAGCCATCAAAGAAAGTCAATCAACATATAAAGTAATTTAAATAGTTTCAATAACAATCCCAAGATAACTCTTTCCCCTGACTGACTGCCTAATCCCATAAAAGAAAAACTTTCTATCTGAGAATTTAGAGTAGCTTAAAATTTCAATTGCATTCAATTTATTTTGAAATAGACAAATTACATTATTAAATTCATAATGATCTTAAATAAGACTTACCCTTTTTTACAAATACACCTATCTCCTTTACATTGCCCATTCCCAGAACACCCATTAGGGCACAAATCCACACTGCAGTCTGGCCCACCCCATCGACCCCAACAAAAACATTTGTTTGATACACATTCACCTTGCCCACTGCAGTTGTTAGGACAGTCATATATGGCATATGTTGCCCGAAATCCATCTAGTACATAATTTGTATCACTATATAACAATATTAACATCTGAAATCAATAACAGTAATTAGATTCAATGAGAAAAAAATCTATTTAATGTGTGCATTTTAGTGAATAAGAAATTTTACTCACATAACCACTAGATGCGGTAACATTCTGTGGATCAGTCTTACCACTAAAGCTTCCCAATAGTGGAGTATCAAATGAATCACCATCGTAAACAAACACATAATCATAGGAACATTCTGTACCCATACGAAGAAAACTCAGGGTTATAAACTGACTCTTGTTTGCAGCTTTAATAAGCCATTCGCAGTGGGAATCCTGCACAATTGTGGGGCAAAATAATTAGATTGGAATTACAATTCTTACAATATTTCACATAACATGGAGTTGTGACTAACTTGTGTATAGTTAGAGCTACTGGGTCCATCGGTGATAATTCCGTTTTGCTCAGTAAAAATCCTTCTTGTTTTGTCACAGGGCGCAGTGAACGCGGCGCAGAGAACAGCCAGACAAGTCCAGCTGAGGACTACTAAACCAGCTCCTTTCTCCCGAATACGTGGGTAAAACATGCCTCTTCCGAATCGTTGATAAACATAAGTCAAATATCAAAGCCATATAATCGTGGAAACGCGACTAATATCACTAAAATGTAAAATAAACACACTCATTTAGAGATAATAGGTGACATCTACTTCAAGGCTAACCACTTAGATGAATAACACCACAATGACATATAAATCCTCCGAATTAACTAGATATACAAATAGTAATCTATAAAATTTTGGCAGTTAATTCTTACTTTTAATGAATAAAATATACTTTCTAACGAGTTTTTCTTACAAACAAACAATTCACAGATCCATCACAGTATTTTGACATTTGGCGATTGATTTTATTATTTTTAATTTTGTGTCTGCCAGAGCAAAGGATTCGTAATCATACAGTCTTTAAAATAAAAGGACGTAATTATTTTTTTATTTTATTTATTTATTTATTAAACTTCATAAGTCAAAAGTCCATAAATTCAATAATTAGCATTTGGTCGGACAAAACACTTTGATCACAGATATCAGTGATACGTTAGAAATTCTATATTCAATCTTGGGCATTTGTGCGCTTATTTACTATTTTCTGATTCTTTTCACGATAATAATATTGTAGTAAATTTGAAATAGGTAGGTATACTTATAACCAATAAGAATACCTTGGTAAGGTATATACTTATCAACTCCGGTAAGGTATATACCACCGTGGCATATTATTATAGCACTATATACCATCTCTGCAAAAACAGTTCTAAGGATTATGTGCACGGCGAAGTTTAATAGAACACATGGAATATTTATTCGTATTCTTTGTATTCTGGAAGTTTTTTTTACCTGCATGAATAAAAACCCAGGAATACGGGTTGGACCCATTAATTGAGTCAAAACAAATTACTAAGAAACACTTGACGAGTGTCATATTTCAACCATCACAATAGGATCTAAATAAAAACCCAGTCAATAATCGGTAACGCTCGTCACGAAAGTTGAACCCAAACGAACCGGCGAAAACCTGCACCAATAGAAAGTTGCACCAAAAAAATATTGTCATAGTAATCACGCTTTCCGTCTATGGGTCTCTGACATCATTCTCTCCATCACTTTTCTATTTTTCATTAATTCATCAATCGCACCTTTCGGTATGACGAATCATATGAACTATATGAAATTGGACGTCTGATCGATAGGAATTATCTGATGGGAATAGATAAATTGAGGTTGCATCCCATGCTGGCCTGGGAGCGAAAAATAACGTAGAATGTGCCATCATACTATGGATGAGTCGGGGAGAAAGTCGACTAAGGGAGATTGCCCGGTGTAAAGCAATAAGCATATTGGTGGAGGGCAAACCATCAACAACAGCATACCCAAAGAGGGTTGGTGTCAAGCAGGCGGTCTCTTGACATGGTCCTTTTGGTCTCATTTCTGTACATTTATTCATCACCTTTACGGTGTGATGGATGATATGAATCAAAAGGGAGTGGATGGCTTGATGACGTCTGACCGATATGAATGGAAGAGGAAACATACTCCGCTGACCCCGGATAGACTGGGAACAGGGCAGGGAGAAGAAGAATACCTATATAAAGTTTAGGTACATACATAGAAATCTAATAACAATTTTTCAATAACAATAGCAGGCAACTGAGAACTTTTTAAACTGGCTAGCAATCTTGGCCGGATATTCGTAAGTTCCTCCGTGCTTCGAAAGGTACTTTATTTAAGTAATGGGATCCGTCAATCCGCACCCATGCCTGGTAGATGGTATGACCTATTTTCCTCATATTCTCAGGGAAGGTCTAGTAACTCTGCAGGACACAATCTTGATGTGTCTTTTAATATAAAATATAAAAATAAAAATGTGTAACTCCAATATTTCAAAGCAGTTAACAGTTTTATTTGTTTGATGAAGTATTTTAGAATACACGTTTCATTATTTTTAAGAGCATTTCGTAGATAAAGAGACATATCAAGATTGTTTACATTTTATCTCAAGCTCAAATGGATGGGGTAGGTTACCACCACAGATATATCAATTGATATATATGTGGTTACCACATTAAAGTGAAAGAAAGAAAGTATGATAATTATGTATGTATGAATTTTTAAAGCATATTATCAACTTATTACCTAATGAGTTCCTCATCAATGTAACTAAGCTTTAGTATTGCTTTCCCTAGCAGAAACTTGGATATTGTTTAATAGGTAAACAGACATTGATAAATATAAAAACAAAAGCTGGTCTGAGCCTGGTTGCGTATCGATTGCGTATGATGCTGACTCGGCATTCGACGGGTCGCCCGTAACGGCGCGGCGGCCGACGGTACATATCGGAGCGATTCTAACATAGTCAGTTCTAAATTTAAATAAGTTTATTATAAGATAATAATATATATCTACGAACAACAACAGCCATACATAATTACTATTAATAACAATATTATCCGATAAATTCATTTTTGTATTGAACTTTAACAATTCGATATCAGTGAGTTCTAAAATTGATTACCGTAACTGATACCTAAACTTAGGTATAATAGAAAAGGTATAATGACGCGTATACTAACGCACATGTAGGCATTCTACTTGGTTACCTAGGTATACATTGCTCTTTACATAGGTACTACCTACTTAGGCGACATATCTAATTGATTATTCAAAATGTGAAAATCACCTGTCTTTCATTACGAGCACTTCTCCCTACGTCGAAGCTCATTACGAAGGCAGAGGCCATATTTATGAAGGTAAAAATTAATAAATCATTAAGCGCACGTGATAGGAGGGCTGTTGAAGTTTTTTCACCCGGAATGAAGTGATAACCACTAATGACGTACTTCACAGCCAACTCATCCGGTGCATCACCCGACCGAAAATTTTAATAAGCTATAGATAGATAGACTGGGATACTGTAGGTATCTATCTATAGGTAGTTATTAACAGTTTAGTTAGAGGACATCAAACTAGATCTTTACCCACGTATAGGTACAAGTGGAGAGTACCTACAAGCCGAGTACAACAATGTGTAATACTGTCAAATATATATCCAATTTAATTGATTTCAAACGGAACAGTTTAATAGAGAGTGCAATTGTAAGTATGTTGACGATCTAGCACTTGTATCGTTGTTGTCATCGTCATTTTTTAAGTAGTTTTCAAGCTTCCATTATTTTTCTTATTACATATCAATAAAATGTATTTCTACGTTTGTTTGATAGAATAGAATATATCTTTATTGTACATCTACCTATTAAAATACAAACATTGAAAGCTTAAAAATAATTGTACAAAGGGCGACCTTATCGCTAAAAGCGATCTCTTCCAGGTAACCTTAGGATGGACAGGAGTTAGAATTAAAGAGTTCGAGGGAAGATGGCGATGTCTAACCAATAAATATTATTTTATAATAAATACGTGCAATTACTTCATACTTTAATACACATAATACATACATATATAAATACTTAAAGACATATCAACTAAAATACATGATATACATAATCATGAACAAATATTCATAGCGACATAGTAATTATAAAACCGATTTTTAAAAGTGTTGAGAGTTTGTGTCTCTCTTATGCGGAAAGGTAACGGTTCCACAATGAAACAGCTTGTACCGAGAAGGATTTATTGAAAAATTTTGTGAAATGAGACGGTGTGCGGTGTTACTAATCTCAAGTTCTCCGACGATCTCTAAACTCGGGAATGGGTGTCATGAAGAAACTTAAAGCGATTCATTAAGTAAAATGGAGTCTTTGGATGAAATAAGACAGTGTAAAGGAGGGATAACATATGTGCATTCCGGCGAAGGCGAATGGGCAACCATTTGAGTTTAACACGAAATTCCGAAACGTGGTCATATTTGCGTAAACCAAATATAAACCGTATGCAAAAGTTTTGGAGTCGCTCAAGTTTATTTAGTTGTTCTTCGGTCAAATTTGGGAAACTAGAGTCAGCATAATCAAGGATTGCGAGCAGGAGAGAGCAAGCGTAATTTTAGTAGTAGTGGGTAGGAAATTTCGCAGCCTTCTGAGAGAGTCTGCTGATGCAAACAACTTTCTACTGAGCTCCTGCAGGTGATAAATTTGTGTCAAAGTGAAGACCTAACTTTTACCTAATTAAGTAAGACCTAATTTAACAGTTTTATTGAAAGGAATGTGAGATCCGTCAAATATTACTTTGGGCACTACAGACCAGTCACTTTTCGAAGTCAATCCAGGGCTACCAATAATAATCACTTGTGTTTTAGCTGGATTTACTTTAAGACCGTAACAGCCACTCCACTCACAAATGTGAACTAGATTGGAGTTTACCTTACTGACAGCCTCCGCCAGCCGATCTGGTGAGGCATGGCAATAAATTTTCAAATCATTAGTAAAGGTGATAGGTCGAAGAAAGCTGTTTAGAGATAGAATCGATGAAGATTGCGAATAGTAAAGGAGATAAAACGCCACCCTGTGGAACTCCAGCAGATGTACAGCATCATAAAGATTTAGAATCAGGTTTTATACCAACTACTATGAATTTTCTTTCAGTTACTTAAAGTTATTTTGCTTTGTAGTTTGTTTTCTAGTCATTGATAATTAATTAATTAACCAACCCTAATAAGGGGTCTATTGACACAGATCTTAAATTATGTAGATACATAGTAATGTACATCAACAATTAAAATAAATCTAGAAAATTTATATAAAATACTGGTACAGCACATAGATTGATACAGATCGCTATCGTAATAGACCCCATTTTAAGTTTGTGACTCTCAATTCCGAATACAGCCCCATATCGCTACAAAATAGGGCGCATGCATTCAATATTGAAATGAAAGTGGTGTAATTGAATTTATATTATAAACTGAACTGATCCACCTGTAACCTGACCTTTAATTAAATTTAAAACCACACTTTTAAAAAAAATTTATACAAGAATATACAAATATAATTTGAAACTAGTAACATGTAGTTGTTGAAGAAGACATCGTCTGGTGCAAAGATGGTGAGGTCCATTAATCGATCCTTAAATACAAACCTACATAAATCACATCTATTTTCCATGAAGGGGTAGGCAGAGCTGTATTTCAACACCCATACAACGTCACAAAATCGATTAAAATTGATTTAGCTTAATATAAATATTACCTAAGTATAAGATGTCATTGCGTTCCGCTTCTTGGCTTCTAAGCAATTAATATTACAATAAATACTTCGAAAAACACATCGTGCTCCCTAAGTAGATACCAAATGCTTTGCAGATAGGTACATGCTGGCCTCATATGGTGGTTAGTGGCCCAATATTTTTTAGGGATTCTATCCCCAGGAGAGTGACAGAAAGAAAACTATAAGGCCTTGTTATTTACTTTTTATTTTTGAACATTATATTATAGTTAGAATAATTATTACTAGGTACTATCTTCTGAATGGTGCCGGAGGAAGATTGCGTGCCGGTGGATTTTAAGCCCTGTCATCTGTCGAGACAAAGTGCGAAACCGATAAAATAAATTACAATTTCTGTTAACATGACGTATTGTCTATCATCGTTTGATTTAAAGAAGAGGAATGACGTAAATGTCTGCGGAACGGTGCCGGTGGAAGCGCGCGTGCCGGTACATTCTAAACGTACGTTTACCATTTAAATTAGCTGGGCACCGGCCGGCCAAGCTCGTTTTTTTTGCACAAGTAAACATCGCCAGTGTTTACTCTCGTGCCCTGTTTTTAGTCACGCCGCGGTGCGCTGTCCTTTTTCGAGAATTTTCCAACTTACTGATGACCACCAGTATAAGTTACAGCCGCCCACAGCATAATACAATTTCTTCTTTATATTCACCGGCAGTCCTATTCTTGACTCTGTATTTTAAAGTACTCTGTATGCGATGCGAACTTCAAATATTTCATACTATTCATACTTAGACCGAGTGCATGGTAGAGCTAATAATTGTAGGTTTCACATATTCTGAAAATTGAGACGTGAAAGAGGTGGTGAGACTGTTTTGTATTCTGCTGACGACTGAAATTGTAATAATCATTTGAATCATATTATTTATTAGAATACAAATCTATTTGGAGTCTTATAATTGCTCCTGCATGTCAGCGGATGATGGATGAGACGCTGGATGATAGGTCTCGCGATGACATACCGGTGCTCCCGTATGCCGTTGCCTTTCGTTTGCGAGTGCGGTTCAGTCGCGCAGTGGAGCCTGACAGCAGGCAAGCGCAATTCGGAGGTTAGGCTCAAGGCTCAGCTATTGTCCTTTCTCCCCGCCCATGCGAGTTGGTGAAACACCCTGGGGAGTGCGTACCGGAGACTTTCGCGCCGGGGAGTCCTACATATCCCTGGGATCGCGGGAGATGCGAAAACGCATTAAACCCGTAATGTAATTCAATGTAATAGCAACTCGTGTTAACAACCGCAGTATACATTTTTTACCTGGTTATAGGCTAAAGGTGGCCCAAAGCGGAAGCATGCTGCCTGAAGCGGTTACTCTCCTGTATAAAATTATTTAAAAAAAAGATAGGTATATTCTCATCAATTTAACAGAACTAACAAGGATCTTGCGTACATTTTTGTTATTAAATAAACAATTACATAAAAACTTAAGCTTATTGCGAAAATAATAATATTGAATATAATTTTTTTAACACAATAAAAAAGTGTTGTTTTTTATTTAAAGTTATTTGAAATGTTTTTCAAATAAACATTTTTTTTATTGTGCTGCCGGCCTTAGAACGTACCTTTACTTTGTAACCGTCATTTTTGGCTGGAAACAAAATGTATGACAAATTTATACGACGGACTCAGTGACCTCTTGGGTACGTTAACTGCACGGCGACGGCGACCGTCCGGCAGGCATCACCATACAAATGGCGCATTAGCGCGGGCCGCCCGCCGCCGGACGCACCTTATCTGCTCTCAACTATATTTGCTCTGCGCCGGATTACCAGAGATTTACCACGGTCACTGGGCGTTAACACGCGATTAGCCGTCCTCTGTAAAGAAACTCTAAATGTAATAGCAACTCGTGGGGTGCCAAAATTTTCGCTTGAAGATAAGTATTTAAAAATTTGTCAAGGTAGCTACAAGACTTTTAATCATTTCGGTTGGTACCAACCAATATGATTACAAATCTTGTACCTTAACAAAATGTAGGAGAGTATTTGCAAGCACGACTGGCTTGGCTATCTACCACCATCTTATCAAAATCTGTCGCCGTATTAATAATGTATGCCTACATCATTCAGGTGTTTCGACAACTTATGATAAGATGGCCAGCCCTTCTGGTAGAGGGTTACTTACAGGTGAAGCTAGATTCCATCTTAAGTCCTTATCTTAAAAAAGGGCCAGGTCAAGAGTACCTTAAACCGACGGGCATGCACGAGGACAGAATAGCGAAACAAGCATTGAATCGTAGCAAGTGTAAAGAAGTGATCCGTAGCAAGTGTAAAGAAGAAAATCACAATGATTTTTGCTATTGAAACTTTACAATATTTTTAGAGAATTTTCAATGTCCCATGTTAAACATTATCATTACAATTAAAAGGTAATGTTTTACACACAAAAACAATACGTTTCTAAAAAGTAATTCCGGATTCCAATCGTAGCAATTCTGAATAAGGGCAAATGTGTGTGATGAACACGACGTTGTTTAACTTGTTTATGTTTATATATTTAAAAATAAAAACATTACAATCATTCTATACTAATATTATAAAGCTGAAGCGTTTGTTTGTTTAGTAAACACGCTAATCTCAGAAACTACCGGTCCAAATTGAAAAATTATTTATTGTGTTGGATAGTACATTTATTGAGGAAGGATATAGTCTATAAAACAACCAACATTAACGCAAGCGAAGCCGCGGGCGACCACTAGTATTTTATATAATAATTATGTATCATCTAGTTCTCATAACAGAAACACTCAAGCTGATATGAAATTAGGAATTTTGATAATCGGAATTGTTCAGAATGTCCTTTTCAAACATTATAAATATTAGGTCATTTACAAAATGACTGGCAATGGGACGAATTCAGATGGCCGCGGGCACAATAGTGCGGACTGTGAAAGATAAATCAGCCACTGTCGATTCGGGGCCGCCCCGTTGCAACGCCGGGGCTTGTCAACCGGTCCATGTCGATATATTATGGTTCTAGTGATGTGCTCAATGATAAATCCATACTATAGGCACAACATGCCTACCATATAAGCTTAAAAATAATATTCTACCTTTTTAAACATTTTTTTTTAGAAAATTACATTACTATTTTAAATTATTCTAATCAACACAAAACATAAAAAACTAGCATGCAATTGTTTTTTTTATTTGGTTTTATTTGATTAATGAAACTTAATTTGAAATTAAAATATTTTCGATTCACATTTTAATATAGAATATTGAGAAAAAAAATGGCTGGCTAACAAATTTTCCATAATTATTTGATGAATGGGCATACATAGAAATTACTTATCCTTATTGAATGATTCTTTCATCGATTAATCGACACTAAAATATGCACTGCACTATTGAAGAGATAGACGTCTAATAAAGCATTTGTTAGAACCCCACGGTCAAGAATATCTTATTTTCTATTGCGGCTGCTTGCATAATTAGAAGCTATGGTTGACATTCTTTATTCTATTTTCATTCAGTATAGACAAAGAAATCTTTGGAACAAAAGAATTCTTTTGAAATATATTTATGTTACCTATATCTGAATTAATTTTAAATGAAATGTAAAGTTGGAAATATTCAAGTGACTCTTCCATACTATATCCTTTTCTGTCCCAGTGGGACACGACAAGCAAAATTTATCTTCCATTCTCCTTAATTTTTTGCCACTACCATTTGCAGGGAAGTAGGTATCACCTTATAAATCAACAAGGTTAAATAACTATGTCAGTGTCATACGAAGTGAAACGGAAACTCGCATGGTGACCCCTCACACGACGTGTAAACTCCGACCTAATTACAAATTAATACCGCTAAGCGGAAACCTCACCAAGTTCTATGGCAACGGAAAGTCCGCCGTCACAAACGAGCTAATAGCTAACAATGTTTACTCCACTTTCTTGATTCTTCTCCATTACGCAAGTTGGGCGACTAAATAGATTTATAGTTTCCGCCCCGTTCATTACTTGTATTGAGCAGTCTCGGACGCGCGGCATAAATCTGAATGAACAGCCACCCGCCCAGAAAACTTTCCCGACTTTGACACAAGTTGCACAACTTACCGGCTTCTACGAGCCTGCGTAACATTCAATGCTTCTGATAAGACGAAACGACGATAGTGTCCAGTATTGTTTACCAATAATGTCGCTCTTTATCACTATTTACAAGAGACACTAGCAAAGTATTTTTATTCCTGAAGTCATTTATCGTATTCGCCGAATACGCCCTCCACTTCAGACTTCTTGTAATTACCGGTAACTCCTGTATACATTACCATAGTTTAATTTGCCCTTCAATAAACCAATAATCTATAGTGGTCAATTCCCTCCCATAATAAAGAAATATAGCGGAAGCCATAACTGGCGGAACCAGCAATCCTTTCAGAGCGACTTCCTAAATATTCCGGTTTTTCTCTCTGTTGGCATTTTTTCGTGTAGTTAAGAAAAACAAGGAGGCCATAACTCTCGAGCCGGTTGATCAGATAGCAGCGTAATGGCAGTAATGGATCCTGGTCAGCGGCCCGCATGCAAATAAATCTGCGGCCCAATGCAATGATGTGTGGAAAATGGAGCTCACCCCTTGCC
Organism: Cataclysta lemnata; assembly: GCA_963931975.1. Taxonomy (NCBI): domain Eukaryota; kingdom Metazoa; phylum Arthropoda; class Insecta; order Lepidoptera; family Crambidae; genus Cataclysta; species Cataclysta lemnata. Next base: position 8,830,297 of record OZ008341.1, on the reverse strand, counting down.
CCGCGCTAGTCCACTGCCCTCACAGGTCGCCGGTGTAATAAAACAAATCGTCATTTTTATTGTCGAACATAGTTTGCTGTATTATAAAAACCACGGCATTCCCCATTCATTTATTTTAGTAAGATTGGCTAATGGTAATATTATTTCAGTCTATGATTATATTATTTTAAAGCTATCAAATAAATTGCAATAGCAAATGGCGCTTTTAACAAGGGGGGTCAAGGTTGCACTCGCGCGATCCAATCTGAATGCCCCTGCTATAATAGAGATTGACAATAACGCACGGACGGGAACGCAGCATTAGCGCAGCCGGACAAAAAACAGGTAAGTCCTGTGTTGTTTTGCCCAGGAAGTGGGTAGCGATAAAAGTCAGGGCAAATGGCAGTCAATAAAATAAATAGCGACGGCGGGGTGTTCTGTAAATAAGTCGGTGCCGCTCGGGGCGACGATCGTCTTTTTTATTGGCGCCTCGATTGCTCTCGAAACAGCGAGTGTGAAGACTCCGCGCATATTGCAGCGCACCGCTGACTCCGCAGATTATACGCGCAGATTAGAAAATGGAATTCCCCGCTGTGTTGTCTCCTCCGACACTTGGGTGAAACACAGCTACTAAATATGGAGTCATAAATTTCAACTTTTCCCGATTTTTACCGTCCTTCTGACGTGAAGTTGGTTTCAGTTGAAATTAATTTATAGGAATTTTTCTTTTTGTACCTACCTAATTGTTCATTGGTTCTTAACACCATATAAGAAAAAAATTCCACTTCAACTTTTAAGATGTAGTTCATTGGTAATAATATAAAAATATGATATATAATTTACACTGAAATGTATTGTTTACTGGAGCTACTTACTTTTACAAAAAAATATATAACCTCCCCGGTTATATATTTTTTTGTAAACTTCTGTCCTCTGTACACTTTAACATTAATTACTATAGAATCTAATCTAAAGTAAAAGTTATTGTCACTTACGCCATTTGGCAAATAATGTGCAATGTTCTATAATAATCATTCATCACAAATAATATGCCGTAGACGCAATAGAACATGGCAATTAGAGTTCCATCTATTGGAATTGGATCAATTAAGTAAAGGTACATACATCTTTAGTCAATAACAAAACATGCCTTGATCAAAAAATATCCTTGGTGAATACAAATATTTTTTTTGTGATAAAGACAACTGTCACTGTAGCTGGAACCCTACAAAGTCACTCAATGTCAACATACAGTGTGTACAAATCGCGTTAGCAAGAGCGATACGGTATTCCGGCTGTATCGCAGCCACAAGGAGGTGACTCGGGGATAGATGTATTAATTTGTAAGAATTTGTCGCCCAGTCGGCCGCCCCTCCTGCGCGTATTCCAATCACGCACTACAAGCGACGTAATTGTACCTAATAATTTCTTTAAATAGCCTCCATTGTGATGGACATTAGCCATCTTATAACGATCAGCAGCAGATGTGACCAATAATTGTAATAAATTGTCAATCGTAATAAATATTCTAACATAGTTTGGTGTTGTAAAAGCTTTATTTGCAAATAAACATTTTCATACTAACATACCTACTAGATTAATTAGATCTAATATGATAGTCTGAAAATAGCCCCTGAGTGAAAGGGACACATTGTTTTGCATGTCAACTATTTGGAAAAATATCTATTTAATACAAACAAGTGTAACGAAGGTTTTTTTAAAAGGGCATATCACGACAACTTTTTTTTTCATCTCAATTTTAGACACAATTTACTATAAAAGACACAAATTACAATACAGCTCCAGTGGCTGTTTTTTTCGGTGGATATATTGGTATATATCTTCTATTTCGTTCTTTATCAATAAAAAAAATTCAAACTAATAGGTTACGGAAAAAAGCTCTTACTCTCGGAAGACTTTGTTACAATCATAACATTGAACTATAAAGATTACGAGTCCAAATCGGACTGCCAATAAAACAAAAGCATAAAACAGTTTCATTTGTTTCGTTTACGAGGTCACAGTGACCGGAGACGCGCCGGCCCGCTCCCGGGGGCCTCGTCAATGTACACTAGGGCTAATCCAATCACAGCTATGGAGGACAACACGCCTCCTCTTAACCTGAACGACAGTGCCTTAGGCTTAAAATGACACTCCGTAATGTGTTCCTTTCTTATTCCCCATTGAAGCGTGGAGAATTTTTGTCTACACCGGGGGAAAATTATAACATTTTTCCCCGGTGTAGACAAAAATCCAACATTTTCCGTTTGCTCTATATGTCTCAATTAAGTACTGCATTCAATAGGTGCCAAAAAGTATTCACATAATAATATAAAACTGCAATATTATCAAGTTGATTTAATTGAACAAAGGTCAAATAAATAGTAAATCATTAGAAATACAAACTTATATTAATATTCATCTACTTGACTTCGATTGGAATTCAAAATATCGTAACTGACCTTCCGACAAGGTGATTATTAATAAAAGCTAATTTACTAATTTATTCATATTAAAACCAGTGCGCTTAAATTATAAGTAGCAACGTAATAAAATGCTGTCAACTTGCCTTACATAATATTCCATCCAAAATTATTTATTTACATCAATAGCTAGCTACGCCTTACAGCTACGTCGTAGCGCACTCGTAGACGCTCCGTGATCATTGAGCTTAATTTACTTAAGCACCTTACCGCTATCTGTTTTGCGCCCGCGTCGGCTTATGCTAATGACGCCTTGTAATTCTCTTATCGAGCTTTGTGTACCAACACAATTCCATTTACGAACAATTAACATTATAAGAATAAATCCTACTATTAAAACAGCAGCGAATCGTCTAAGAAAAATAGTAAAGGTATTGATAGAGGTAATAACCGTAAATCTACGACAAAGATAAAGTTACTGGCGACGCCTACGCCCAATTAGTCACGAAACGAATTGGGAGACGGGAGCAAATGATGAGGTGTATTAGTTGCATTGGGCGAATTTGTCCCCGGCTGGATTCCCGGAGGTATCGAGTAGTTTTTCTTTGGGTTAGCAAAAGACCTGTTCCATTGAAACATTTGTGAGGGTGCGGTGTCGTTTACGTAGAGTATGTAGAGCAGTGGAATGTTTGTAGGCGATTACGCCTGTGTGTGTAAGCTTGGTGCGCCTTGCACAGTGCTAGATGGCTCCACGCGGAGGTCGTATAGCTGCCGCGTGAGGGGCCGAGCCATAAGTCACCGAGGCCACCCGATATCAGTGAATCAATGACCGCCCTGCTATGATACATGGGATTAGCCGCCGTTTATAGTTTTAGCTACGGCCAACGAATTAATACTGCGGAAATATCTCGTATAAATTTTTATGGACACACCAAATGGGGTTCCTAGATAAATTTTGACGTTACAACCCCAAAAACAATAGAAATTAATTACTGACCCTAATTTATTGTTGGCGTGCCAGTGGAAGGTATGATCCGTGATTTTAAGTGTTCACGGAATTTGAAATCCATAGATATCGCTCATTATTACAAGAAAGACGTAAAATACTTATAAACATTGTGTGCTGAAAATTTATGACAACAAAACTTGCTCCTACAGAAATGCAATTTTGACTTGTATCTTTTTTGTATTTAAGAAGCGACAATACTGTTTAATATTTTTTGGTACTTGGACAATAAATAATGTTAAAAAAAATATGACAAATAAAAATAAATACATAAATCCAGCCTATTTATTCCCGAAGGTGTATTAACACCCACTTTTCGCAAATTATGTTGAGTCTCATGTAATAGCGGGCGAGCCTATTGCCATCTAAAGGGCACGAAATCACAGTATATTGCCAGATGGTATGTAGTAACGCTGCTGCGCAATACTCATCGCTCTCTTTACCCTTAGTCACCTTGTATGACGCCCGCAGGAGAGATGGGGTGGTGACTTTTGTTTTTTTCTGCCATTACCACACGGCACGGCAAATTGGATTGTAACAGGCTACGTTAATTATACAAAATTTTAATATATTTCGTATTATTCTTATAAAAACCCTTCATTACACGTACAATACAATACGAGAAGCAATTGGTTTGACAATAGGTTTACTATTATATTTTTTGTAATAATTTCTTTGGAGCGGCTGTCAGTTGCATCCTTGTCAAGCTTCAACCTTCAACAGATAAGGGTGTGTTTCAGAGACCTGTCGCTTGTTAGCGCGACTGCCGACGTGCCGCGCGACGAATACACGTGGGCTAACGCGAGCCGCGATTGCCGTTGCGACAAACATTACTTCCCCTGTGTCTCGCTAACTGGAGGTGCCAATCACTGGTATAAAAGGAAATACGGGCGGTGTCTTTTGTATGTTACGATATTTGCGAAGTTCTTTTTCGATTTCAGTAAATAGAAATGGAACCAGCATCTCTCGCAGAGTTAACGAATTGTGAACAGGTTGCGTGTGCTGCCGTCCTAATGAAAAATGCAGTAACTGTAACATACCACATTTTTCGTTTGTAATGTTTTTTAAGGATTAGAAGTTGAAATGTCGGCTAAGTTTATTAAATTTTTATGTATAACATAATGACTTTATAGTGGTTTCAGCAGATTGTTTAATGTGTATTGACAGATAAATATTACAATGGGCTGTATTCTTGATAAGAATGGCAATATCAATTATTTAAGTACAGTCTTAGAGTGCTTGGCGGGCTTTCAATGGCGTCAGTCAAACTTTTATTCCAATCATTCAAAAATTGTTTCAGAGTGGACTTTGTGTAGTAAAAGTGGTGTTATTTTGATGCATAAGGATCCGTGTTGATGATCTTGTTGGATGTAAAGCTCAAAGTTGATTGAGAAAATTGTTAAATTTATACTTATTTATTTATTGCTTTTAGCAAGTTTGACTAAAACTGGCTTGAGCAGATGGATTGGAATGTTGTCATCCAATCACTTTCTCAATCACTGGATGATATGAATCATGTGGGAGTCGATGGCTTGATGACGTCTGACCGATATTTATGTAAGAGAAAACATACTTGCACCCACTCAGATTAACTTGGAACAGGGCGGGAAGAAAAAGACCGGTGTTCTTATGGAACACGCTCGTTTTGCCTGGCGATTTCATTCTTCCTCTTTTCTTTTTAGCTCAAAATAATCTGTGGTGTTTTACTCTGTGTTCTAAAGGATTGATCTATGAATCGTTCCACAGGTTAAACATTATCATTTTTATTTTTATTTTAAAAAGACACATCGTAGGTATGTAAAATATAAATGTTGGTTGAGAGTACGGTAGAAATATATCTGTACGAAGGTGTGACATTCGGTTAGTTAGGTAGCGTTTGCACTGCGGGGCGGCAGTGGTCAGCTAATGATTTGAGCACACCGCGCCCTCTATTGGCTTGGTAATACAATCACGCGGGAAGGAACTAACCTCTACGTGAACTGCATACTGTCACACCCCGAAACACCACTCAGCTGCGATATTCGAAGACATTGTTGCAAATTGGTCAGCTGCGAAGAAATAAAAAACGATTCGCTGGTTACATATCTCGAATATAGTCTGTGTTTTATTAACTAATTATGGTGTAATATTATATAGGTACAAATTTCCATTTTTATAAGATATTATTGAAATGTCATGATAGTTTGAAGGATTTGATACTCGATCAGTAGGAACCGATCTCTCGGCTTTAATTATACGGTCAAATTTTATTGATCTCGAGAGTTACATACTGTTTAGATTAAAAAATTTTTTTTTTTTTATTATATGTGGCCACATATCATATCAAAAAATATCATTTTATTAATATCCTAAAAAAATAAATTTAAAATTTAACGGCCACCTTGGTCGAATGCTCAGATTGCTGGGTATTGGCCAAAAGGTCCCGGGTTCGAATCCTAGTAGGGGCAAACTTTGTGATGACCACAAATGTTTATTTCTGAGTCATGGTTGTGTATATGTTTATGTAGTATATTTTCAACATTTATATACATAATTATATTAAGAATATGTCCGTCATCTAGTATCCATAACACAAGTGCTTAGGCTACTTACTTTGCTAGATGATAGGTGTGACTGTACAAATATTTATTATTATTATTATTTATTGATTTATTATAAATAAAAAATATAAATTTACTTTCTAATATTTACTGACTTTATTATTTTTATATAACGAAATAAAATAAATATTCGAATCAACTATGTAACATTTTGTCTTCATAATCTGACGTTAGACCACGTTTTCGGCCGACTTTTCCACAACCTGTTTCTACTGTATGTTATTTGGACCATGAGGCAAAGGCCAGTTTAATCTGTCGTGCTACATGTCTTTAATCAAATCGCCGTTTGTAGGTACAAATACTCGGCCCTAATAATAGGTGTATTACTAGGACCTTGTACTGAATTGTGAAGTGACTGCCGTTGTCAACCATCCCACAATCGGGCCTCATGTGAACTATCGCAGAGGTACCGGAGCACCCGCTAAAGGGGTTTTTATTATATTTAGAGTGCGCGCTCGTTTGCACGCGAATGGGCCACTTAACCACGGAGACCGTAGCGCGCTTCCTCCTTCACCCGCTCTAGGTATATTTACGACAAGTATTATAGAGCTGCCACGCGTTTTTCATGTTTCCCATCACCGATTCCGCACCGATACCCGTCCACCGTCGACTTAATAAAGCGATTAAAGCTTTTGTCACAACGGCCTTCCGCACTTAATGCTTTCATAAAACGAACACGAGTTTACGATACGCCTGGGCCGATGTCGAGTCGTTATCAATAGTCCCCGTACGCAGTAAAGGAGACAGAGGATCGAATGTAACGTGCTACGTGACTGGGATGACGAGATGGAATTTGCGAGGGCAGAGCACATGTCCATTGCAACAAATATTGATGGCGACCAGGGTCTACGAGACAAGTGAAAGTGGTTTCTCAATCGTTGGTCGATTTTAATGGCGACGGCATAAAATCCTAATTACGCCAGCCCTTTATTGTCCCCACTATTGGGGCAAAGTCTTTCCTTAGATGGAAGAATGTAGGGAGAATGGGCCATAGCCCATCACGTTGCCACAGTGTGGATTAGTGGGTATTAATGAGTGCAGATGCAACCGGGTCCGACGGCTTAACGTGCCTTCCGAAGCACGAAGGAAGTCTATTTCGAGTTCCTTCATGTACAAACATATTTTTTGTCACCCATCCAAAGACCGAATTAATTCTTGAATGTTTAATTTATATGTACTCAATCAAAAGCAACCCTAACGCATATACTTTTACTTTTACACCGTTACACCTGTCAATTTATGACCCCTATCCCCAGCCATTACGTACCTTACACGACACACTCTTTGACTGTATCATTCAATATTATATCTTTATGGAACTGTCTTCCATATTTATTGCGAACAATGCTGTTTTGTTCACGACTGTTTATGTTATCTAAGAAAAATAAAAAGAGCCCTACTCAAAATCAGAAGCACCAGCCAGCTCCCTTGAGTCACAACAGTGAGTATTATTGTTTAATTTGTATTTATTAACCGTTAAAATGCGAATCGTTTGTGCAGAATCACTAATTTGCTACCCCTCGTGTCGCGGTGTCTGCGGCCCGGCGTTGTGTGAACATCCGAAGCGTTGATTCTTATTCATGGCACAGGGGTCGCCCGACCGCGGCCTAACGATTTGATAATGTATTCACTTGATAAAGCGGAAGGTGGTACTTCGCGGGCGCGCATTAAAAAACCAATTACAGCGTGACTAAATCGCGCCGCCGCTCCCGGCTATTTGTCAGACTTCAGGGGGATAAAAAGTATATTCTAAATTTAATTTCACGCAATTTTAAAAATTGGGGGCCAGTTGGAAATATTATTTTTTTATTGGGCGCCGGTTATGGGGTTTATTAATATGACGTTGGATGGGACTTGTTGACTCCGAAGGGGTGGTTACACTGCTTTCGTTGGCGATAAATTCTGAATTGATATGGCTGTCCAAAAGGAGAATACGATTACTTGGATATTCAGCACATAGAATACCTATATACCGAATACAATTGTCACCAACCACTATTTCTCGCAAGGATGTCGTACAAGACGACGAACGCCGCGACACATGTGCGAAAAGTAGGTAATTCGCCGAAATGTTCATGTTTAAACATGGCCATTTATTTTATGTAATCTATGTCATATCAGCCCACAATTACGTTGCGTGGTACGTAGAGCAGAACCATTCATCAAGTTGATTGCCAAAGTGATCCAGGTGGACCCCCAGAGGTCAAAGGGAGACTCGGCGGGGTCTACATTGGTGTGACAAAAAAATGGGGGTTCACGATTTTTTGTAAAAACTTGCATATTCACTCACATCATTACATAATCAATTAACCATAATTAATTAATTAATTAATCCATAATTGACAACATTTCATTTTTTCAACATGCCTTTTATTATGATGCTAAATGAAATTAAAACGAAAATGAAGACACCCATATTTTTTATTTCTTTTGAATTCCGTCGTTTTCATACAAAGAATCATGATTGAAATACCGGTCATTCTAAACAGACGTAAGCGCCAAATTACGTCACTATCGTGGACAAATGGCGAAATCACTCTTGACGCAAAAAATAAAAAGATCACTTGTCAAAATTGACGAACTGGCGTTTCCGGTGTCGAAAATATAAGAAGAAGGATTTCAATTTATTGCTACTTTAATCATTTTAATTTCGACGATTACAATTAATGACACTGGATTTGATTTATGACTGACGTCTGTTTTTTTTGGGTTAAATTCTCCCTATATTTTAGGGAAGGCAAAGGGTCTAGCCCATACAGCCATGTCCTTAGTCATTTTCATCTGTAGTCATATGAAATAATGTGTAGGTGAAATGTATGAATGAAATATAGTGGTTTTCACCACAATAACAAACACATCACGAGACTTATTTTCAATGATTCTGCATAATTGCACATCAACACGGATGTTTGTTCATCAAAATAAAACCACTTTCACTGCACAAAATCCACTATGAAGCAATTTTTGAACTATCGAAAATAAATCCGACTGACACCACGAAACGCGCCAAACACTCTCCCTGACGTCTGTTTCATGTCTATGATAACTTTTAGTTTTAAATTCTCCCTATATTTTAGGGAAGGCAAAGGGTCTAGCCCAAAACAAACCAAGTCTTTAGTGTATTTTATCTGTAGTCTTATGAAATAATGAGTGGGTGAAAAGTATGAATGAAATGAATTTTACGTTAAAATATGGGTGCCACATATTTTAACGCATCTAGGGAGTGCTTGGCGCGAATTGAATGGTAACAGAGCTAATGATGGTGCTTGATGAAATGGATAAAGCCACTGTTTATAGCGATCTTCACCACAACATCAAACACATCATGAGACTTATTTTCGATGATTCTGCATATTTGCACATCAACACGGATGCTTGTGCATCAAAATAACACCACTTTCACTGCACAAAATCCACTCTGTAACAATTTTTGAATTAGTGAAAATAAATCTGACTGACACCACGAAACGCGCCAAACACTCTATGATAACTTTTTTATTCTTCCATCTAGGAAGGCAAACGTTTTAATTCATACATCCACGACAGTAGGGTCAATTCTGACATGATTCTCTAAACTTAAAACTAAATTTAAGATCAGTCTCTCCTTTTCATTCCATATTGAGAATGACAGAGAAACACTGTTGTCAATTTAGTCTTAGGTTTAGAGAACCATGGTCAGAATCGACCCTAGTGACGTCAAAGCATGTTTTTTTACATTTTATTTTTTTTTCTCTGAAATTAAGTAATAAAACAATTTAATAAAAATATTTTCGAAGTCAGGATTGGAAAATAAAGAAAGGGTATTTTTATTTTGGGGGGGTTGTCATTTTTGAAATGTTGTCAATTAATCATATAATTAATTAACCAATCAATTCTCATTTTTTTCGTAAACTTAACGACCTTTGGGCTAATTGCCATAGTTAGATCTTTAATTTTTTTGTCGATTTTTGGAAATATGGTTGCAAGGGAGTCCACCAGACCCGACAATATTTTTTAAGTGGTCTATGAGAAAAAATGTTTGGGAACCTCTTTCTACCGCAAGGTACACATTCAATATACAGTGTGGAAAGAAACCATGGGCCCTGGAGGGAAGTATGTTAAATCTATAAAATAGCTCAATTTGCTGAAGGAAACATTCCTTTATTTTTAAAAAGAAACATAACTGCATTCACAGATTTCTCAAAAAGCTTACCCGAACCGGGAATCGACCCAACTAAAAAAATGAACTCGCGTATAATTTGGTATACTACCAATACCAAATTTTACGCGAGTCTTATCCGTAAAAGTTGTTTTATTTCAAATGAAAAAAGAAAGTTTGAAAATGGAACGACTAATTTGTTAACGGTGGAGCATTATAAGGTTATTTTGAAATTGGAACGAACATCTTGGAAATTTTTATTATTTACAATATTCAGCAAAAAATCAATGTTTTATTTAACTATCAGTAATACATAAAATCAAAATATTCATCTTGTCTGGCCCTCTTATTATAATCAAACTGAAAAAAAATATAAATTTAAATAGTTGTATTTTCAAGCACAAAAACTGATCCCGGGATAAGCAGAATGTTACACAATCCCCAAAGACTCGTTTCAACCCCTCATTAAGAAATATATCTGTCTCTCTTTGGATTAGCACTTACTTAATTATATCTTTATATAATATTCCCCATAGTATTACAAATAAGTTTTAAGCACAATGACATTTACGTACGTAGTCAATGAATAACCTTCGAATGCCTTTATACTAAAATAATAAAATATTTTCGTGGTCAATCGTTGTTGTTTTATGGTCACTATAATATTGTGTAAAAAGAATCATCAAATAATAACAATTGCCTTTTTGTTCCTGCGTTTAAGTAATCGTTTGGTCTTAACTATTCTCGCTGGAAAAACCACTGACACTCAAGGGTTACGACGTGAAGTTAGAATTTCTTAAGAGTTTATGGAAGTGGTATGGCAAGACATCGGTTTTCCACGTGCCTTGATGCCGTGAAACATGAAAGCATATCTTTAAGCGTATAATTAGTATATAAATAACTAAAATTTAAGGCGTTGAAAATATTTTAGCAGGTTCACTAGTCTTAGCAGTTTCACTACACTCTCAGCCACCTTCTAACAACACTTCCTATAACTATTCTCGTCCTCGGAGTGAGTGCTCGCATTTATATAAATTTAAATTGGGTAAGAAAGTTTCCTCCGAGTTAGGGCAGCGTATTGTGACGGAGCGCCGCCCTAACACAATATCGGCGTAGCCGGAACAAACTGCGCTATAAAATATCACCAGTGAATAAATCAACCTGATGCGACCCTCCACCTACAACTAGATCAGATTTATGGTCATGGAATATTATATCACAGATAAAATATTAATAGCCTCATCTTTAAATATCTGTGCTAATTTTATTTTATTACTGTCATGCCTATACGTAGGTAGGTACTGTATTTATTAGTAGGTATTTTTATTTTTTGAATAGGTCTTTTCTTAGCCGACCTGATTATAGTCCGTTTCATCTTATAGTTCCTATGCCGTGATGATGGCTGCCCTGTCTGTCAACAATATCAACCCGGAAGTCATAGTTGCAGGTTTTTTATGTTTAATAGACAATCTTTGAGAAAATCATGTCCAAAACATTGATAAGTGATGAAAGATTAATTGTGTTAAAAGCTAAGGTCTTTTGTGAACGTGAAAAACGTAAGGAGGTCCCGCATAATCCATATTAGTGTGTACAAGTTCGGATTGCCGCCATTAAATTGGGTTACCAGTATCAGTTTTATTGAGTGTTTGATAAATAAATAAATTATATTTATTTTAGTTTTTTTTTACTGTAAATAAATAGTACTCTTATCGATTTAACGACTGATAAGAGTGAGGAAATGTCAAATGTAGACATGATAGATTAACACAATTATTGTTAATCATAATAAATATAATATTTTAGAATGATTTAACCTTTTTTTACTTAATGAGTCTATCCTTCTTACGTCACTACAGTTTATATTTATCTATCTAATTTCTGTCCCACTAATAATATATTATCATGAATTAACTGTTCTCGCAAATTTTCACGAGTTAGTTTATAAAACTTTCTTAAAAAAACTAATATGTAACTACTGCTTAGTACCACTAGTAGTTATAACTAAAAAAATAAGATAGATGCATAATTGTTTATGTAGGTAATGAAAAAAAATTTCCCTGAATTAAAGGTGAGACAATAAAGTTGACATGGTATCATTTTCTTGCAATACTACCACCATGACGGCATAGGAACTATAAGATGAAACGCACTTTAAGAGACTGCGTGCTGTAGGTATGTAACAATTAATCCCAAATAAAAGAATTTTTCGAAAAAGCTCATTTTTATTTCATTATCAATTTTTATATTTTGTATTCCTCATTACGTCATGGACGTCGTCATTGTGAAGGAATTGAATCGTTACAATTACTATTTATTAGTTTGCAATTTTTGCTTATGATAAAATCTGTGTCTAATTATACGAGTGTTGCTTATGTTTTAACGAATGGGTCAAGCATATATGAGTATTTCGTATTTTCTATGAGAGTAATTTAGCACAAATTGTAGTTCCTCTTTGTTTAGTCTGTCTAAATACAAAGCAGGCATATGACTCAGTATTTATCTATGAAACAAAAACTGTGAATTAACATCTGTCTTTAATGTCAAGTAAAGAACTCAACGAGAACACCTACGAAATAAACAAAAGACTACAATTAGACATGGAAATTTTTATATTGCACCATATTTTTTGTATTGGAGCACCAAAACAATTGCTGGTTGCGGAGGCGCTACGCGTGAAAGCCAGCATCAGTATTCGGGGCATAGACCGTGAAACAGCAAGCGGGAGCACTGATTGAGCCGCGACAAGTTAAACCATTTGAAACAATTTAATAGAGATCAAAAAATTGGACCCCCACACTAACTTTTGAAGTTTTTCCCTCGCTAAAGGGATTATCGGTGAGCGCCGGCTTAGGGGGATACTTTATGGGATTTGTGGATATTTTTTCCTATTTTTCCCAAATTGTTTTAATAGATTTCGGCTGTAATTGTTCTATAAGTAAGTTACTATTCCGTGTTAGTTTGTAATACATATTATAATCTTATTTTTATTTGAATATTATAAATATAAATGGTATATGTAATCATTACACTGATACATTTTATTGTTTTACATTTATTTGTGTAATTATACACAGGTAAAGTTCGTTTGAATGGAAGAACATGTATATTCTTTAATATTATTTATAATCAAATAAGCAAACAAATTTAATAGACAATTTAACAATTTTATATGTTTTGCGTGAAATCATAAAATTATTAGGCGTGAAATTACTTGAGAACTTGTGACTTTTATTACATCGACGATAGATAGGTAGGTTCCTAATATCCTATTCTTTCCAAGTTTGTGCACCGCACACCCGACAGGGTTTCTTATAGACAAAAACTTCCAGGTGTATATCCATATAGATACATTTATCAAGAAAATAACGAGAGCTTTGCATTATTATAGTCCCCGATCGAGTTCACGTATCTACTCAACTTCTTTGCTTCCAGGCTATCAACGTAAATATCTACAGATTTCCGCTGATATCCTCGAACAAGGTTGTGTATGCCGGTGTATGGCAAATGTAGAGCTTACGGTGCACGAAATACGGTTGGGAGCGTGTTGGTTAGTGTATGTAGAACCATGTCGTAGTGGAGGATAACGCGATATGCGATTGCGTTATGATAGGATCAGGGTTCGTTGGAGCGTTCCGAGCGGTTCGAGGCAACAGCTCAGGAGCACGTCTCAGTGTGACGCTAATGTCATTTTAAACGTGCGGAACTCTTTGTGCCTTCTACAATTTGTGGTTATGGTGATTGAATTTGACAGTTCAAAGGGCTCTGGTCGTAGCAACCTCACTATTTGATTGACATCTAAGGTTAAAGGATATTTTATTTAGTTTAATATTTATAAGCGATAAAGTATACCTTCTATTGCTAGTTAGGTAAAAAGTCAAGACAATGTGTTAATGTAAAAAAATACAATAAATTCAATGCTATACACAATTTAGGAGCTTGCATTTAACAATTAAAACAAATGATCTTTTCGATAGGAGACATAAAGCAAGTGCCTATCCATTTTGCAATGCAAATTTATTTTTGTTTAATCACCGACGAAAAACCGGAATAGTACCGTATGTTTTTTTTAATATATTAACATTTAATTGAAACTAGCTTACATTCAAATATGCTATAAAACCTAAGATGAAAACTTGAGCAGTATAGATTGGAAAGTTGTCATCCAATCAGGCTCTCCATTTATGGGTCTCTCGAAAAGATCCTTTCCATAATTTTCCGTTACATTCATTCATCACCTTATTTCCGCTGCTATGGGTGATATGGGTCAAAAGAGAGACTTGATTACTAAAATAGATGGAAGAAGAAACATACTGCCCCGACACCAGATGAACTGGCAACAGAGCAGGAAAATTATTACTACGTGGTAATTTACTGTTTAACTTTTATCAAAATTCGTATAGAAATGAAATATTAATAGCATATTGAATAGTCATAAAGTAGGTAGTTAAAACTTTAGAAAATACTTTTATCATATCAGAAGCGCAATACTAAACCCCATTTTAAAATAAATTCAATCACAAAATATAGAATGGAATTTGAATTGGTGGAGATGTCGCGGTGAACAATGGACCAGAACGCTTCTTCGATGTGCCAACCGACTGGAACGCTCCCTTCACATCAATCGCACTATTGATTATCAGTGGGAAAAGAAATTTCACAATGCTTGGCACTATCATGTTTTAATAATAACAAATTTGAAACTGGTATATTGCAGGTTGAATACTAAACGTGAAAACATTTATTTATCTTATACTTTTTCGTTACAAATAATTTTTGAAAAAAAGAAAGAAGTTTAGTTTTGGTAATTTCCGCAATAATTTTTGTTAAGAAATCTGATTATTTACCAAAGCTTAGGAAATGTTTTATTCACTTTGGAAATGCACTTGTTGCAATCAAAAGGTTTCCAATATATAAAGCGTTTAAATTTTGTGACGACTGACATACATATATAAAACACGCCATTTTCTCCTAAAGGGTAGCCAGAGGTGAATTAACCCCCATATTTCACTAGCTTATCCTAGGACTCATGAACAAGGAGGGGCAAAACTTCATTCGTCGAGAAAGTTAATCGTAGTAATTTGCTAGATAAAATACCAAGAACACTGCTGGCCATTCCTCGTTACTTATATTATCCTTAGTCGCCTTAGACGACGTCCATGACAAAGGTACATGGAATAATGACATTTCTAATTTGCTCTGCCATCTTCACACGACTCACACAACGACTGAGTAAAATATTGTACCTATTTACTAAAAATATGTAGGTATTATCGAATATCTATCGAATCCTTTAAAGTTAGGGCCTGTTTCACAATCGATAAGTAAGTTCGAAGTAGCTTACTTTGAAGTTCAATTGACATATATATCATATAACAACTGTCAAATGATCTGCAAAGTAAGCTACTTAGAACTTACTTGTCGATTGTGAAACAGGCCCTTAATGTAACGTAGTCTTTGCAGTATCTCCAAAGGCGTACTTACAAATTTTGCAACACAACAAATTGCACATTCATGACTGTCGAAGTAAAATAATCCCACAGATTAATTTTCCAGAAGCATCTTAAGCAACAGATTAAATTCCAAGAGAGTCTACGTCTATTTGGGGCCTTTGATAACTCAATCCTTTTCAGCGTCTTCGAACATCAATTTCGCTCGATCCGCACGCAGTGGGATTATATTTTTATAGTAGCAACACAAACACAATCATGACTAATCGGATCTCGCAAATGGCCAGTGATTTGGGCGAGCGATCGGACTCTCGGAATGTCGGGTGACTATCTAAAGTATTGAGATAATAGGTCGGGGGAGTCCCCCGCCGTAGCGAATAATGTAAGTGTCCACGGCGACATTTGCGCCGAACTGCCGATGCCGAGCGACCTCCGCTCTTACTTATGCGGTTTTTAATATTTTTATTGTAATGCCAGTGGTCAGTCTGGAACAAGGAATGCGGTAGATGCGCGTACTGATTTTGCGATTTACTTTTTTTTACTATAAAACTAAAAGTACAAAATAAATTACTGAGGAAAAAAAATTAAGTATCTCCTGTGTTACATTCTTTAAAATACTATAATATGCTCAGTAGGTAATAGTAACATTATATTAAATAGGTTGAAATACGGCGGCGTCCTGTTGGCTGCATTTTTTGTATTCCAGCCTTATGGCTAATAGCGAAATGTATCAGATTAGTTTAGCTTTGCTGTTTCCGTACGGAGCCTCTGAGCCTCTTATGATTGGGCCAGTGCGCGTTTCTTATAATGTTTTCCTACTCCATCCAACCCAGGTCATCCCAAAAAGTTAGCAGCGTTTTCTGGAGACTGGAGAATCCGTGCTCGTTGAACTGCCACGACCCAGCATTCCATTTTTGATGCCACCGGAACTAATTCTTCGAAAGCCTCCAGCTACCACCGTTTTTCCATGCGAAATGTTCAGGAGGGTGTTTTTATTTTTTCGGTTTAGGTAGTAAATGGTCCCATTACGGCGGGTCCCAATATTCTATCTACAGTTAAAAGTAAGCTGACTAAAGTTTAGTTGCCTGGCATATTATGTTATATTACAACAAATAACAGAAAATGCTAAGCAACTAGGTTGTAGTAATATTAGGACCATAAGTAATATTTCAGTTTGATATTTTATTATTTCGGTTTAGGTACTAAGTGGTCCCTTTAGTCTTTGAAAAAATACTTCACTTATGGCTCCAGCCATTTCCATTTCCATTTCTTTAGGTAAAGGTTGTAAGAGGTGGTGTAAAAAACAGCTGCGGCTCTGTCGCCCCCGGGTGGCCTTTATTGTGGTAGCCGTACGTAACTGCCAGTAAACCTGCGCTGGACCCGACGACCATTATTTATTAGTTCCTCCCATATTTCGTCAACTAATAAATACATTATTCTACTTTTAACTACGTGCCTTTTCTACGACACTGCTTGTATGCCGTAACATTTCCTTAACATGCATACTTTGAAATTCCTTTTTATTTATCACTGAGACTACAAAAAAATATTTAAAAGTAATTCGTTGACGCCGCAGTTAAAGTTTGGTGAATGGTAAAACGCCCTTGATATTAAAGAAGAAGATGTAACTTTCCCAATTAAAAGACATTTTTTTTATATAATAAATATCACATAAACGGAGTTCAACTTACAATTAATAAATTTACATTTGTTAAACTCACTCCTGGCACAGATTACTAAATTGTTTGCTCCTGCCATCTACTAGCAGCTTAAGCACGAGCTATTTTTGATACTAAAAAAAATCTACACGTTTTCCTATTTGATTGGGAAGTGCTCGGGGGGTCGGACTACTCTTTATATTCACAGTTTCACACCTACTATCTAACTCAAAGTAAGCAGCTAATATACATGTGTTATAAAAACTAGATGACGAAGGAACACACAAAATTACTTTTTAATAATTATTTTTTGACAGCAGGATCAAATCCCTCGGATTACCTGACTTATTTGACTTCACTGTACGTTTTCCATGAAATAAATGCGCTATGTCTTTATTATAAAAAAAAACTAAAACACAATATTTGAATTTTCTTTGCTTAATTAATAAAAAGACTACAAAAAGAGTAAACAAACTAAAAAGTTTACTCAAGTGTAAGGATACTGTCTTTATTTTTCTTTTCTTAATTGTTCATTCTTTAGGCAATATTTTTTTCAGTCGGTAGTGTTTAATTTTCGCGGACCTTTCGACTGGTTTAATCGGATGTGAATTTTGGATTTTGATTTTATCGTATTATTCCTGTTCTCAGTGGCACTTGATAAATAATGTCATCCTATGTCACTCCCACACGTGAGACTAACCTAATAAATAACACCTGAAATGTTGGGATCCGTCAAACGTTTTAGGCTGTAAAGTAAGTAGTATGCAAAGAATCAGACATACTGCATACGAACTCTAAAAAAACACAACCTTCCTTTCGGCAGTCGGGCGAAAGAAGAATAGCTTCCTTCTGACTTAAAGAAACTGTATTGCGGTAGTTAGATCCGTAAGCATCATTCAGGTCAAGCTAATATGGATTCCATAGTTCATTTCCACCGAGGAGCGAATTCATTTGTGTTTCGCTTATCATGCTCATGTAGGGTCAATACTTAGATACGGAGTATTGTTCTGGGCTAACTCTAGTGACAAAGATAAAGCTTTTAAATCTCAAAAGAAATCTATACGATCGATGTGTAGGTTACAAACAACTGATACCTGTAAGCCTCATTTCATTAATTTAAAAATTATAACACTTCCTTCGGTATATATCTATGAGGCATGTATCTATATTAAGAAAAATCTTTGCCAATATGATACCCTACTGAGTAAGAGACATAGTAATAAATTAAAGTTACCTCAGTGTAAAACGAAAATATTCAGTAACAGTGTATTCTTTATGGGCATTAAAATGTATAATAAATTACCAAATTGTATAAAAATTACTAAAAATATTGACAAATTTAAAGGACAATTGAAAAAATTTCTTATCGATAAAGTTTACTATTCAATTAATGAGTTTTTAAATGATGAAAATGTTTAGAAAACATAATAAATTTGCACACCACTGAGGTCAAATATGGAGAAGCTTGTTATAGTTAAACGCTGCATCTGTTTATAATATTAACCCATATTTAGCAAATAAAGATATTCGAATTTGAATTTGAATTTGAATTTGCATTCAATAAACCAAATTAGGTTGGTGTACATAGCAGCAGCCAGCAAGGTTACTATTGCTATTATAGCAATAGTAACCTTGCTGAAACTGTTCATAAAATTTACAAGGACTTTGCATATAAGATTAATAAAATCTCTATGTGCCCGACTGGACGTAATATATGAGTCGAAATAAAATCTGTCAGTGACCATTTATGGCTCAGGAGTCCTGTTATTAAAATGTAGCGGAGCGGCGTCACCGCGCCGGGTGCGACGCGTGCTCTGATTTATGTCCCGGGGCGGTATGCGCCAACTACTAGACCCAATATATCGGACTAAAATCATAAAAAAGTGTACAGTCGACCTACAGTTAAAAACACATCATACAAAATCATTCTGTCAAATATCGCCAATCAATTGTCAACCTTAACTAGTTAACGTTAAGCGATTGAGAAAAATGTAGATATTGTGACAACCTGGTAACATGCTGTTAAGTGTACAAAACAAACTGCAGGAGCCAACGAGTTAGAGTGACTTCCGAAGCTCGAGGAACTCGGGATAATTATATTTTTGATAACCTATCCTAAGACTCGCTTTCCGGGAAATTGCGTAGTTTACTCAATCCCAGGGCAATCGCACTAGCCACTGCGCCACCGAGTTACTTGTATATACTATTATTATCATTCCCTAGTCCACGTTATCTATCGTTTCACGTATAAGCCAATTGATTTATGCCCCGGACAGCAGTATTTTATTCGACGGGCGCCTCAAGAAAACTATAAGTTTCCGTTCGACAGGACCAGGGGAGAAGTCCAGTAAATATTGTCTCCGCTGCATCAATACAAACAGATATCTGTAATTATTTGTGATGCTTTGTAAGATAATTCGGTAATGGATTGGTCTATTTACATGGCTGTTTACTGGGGTGATCCCCTCATTTGCAACTTTTTAAATAAAATGTCGTTTTAATCAAAAAACGACATTTCATTTAAAAAGTTGATACATATTAAATCAGTATGGGACTATTAGTAAGCATTACTAGTAAGCATGGATCCAATATTTATTTCTATATTAAAATTTAACACATACACTCTTCAATAATAATTGGTACACGTATCAACGAAGCATCAACCATTTTTAACTTGAAAAAACAATTTAAGATGATGTATCAAAGGCATTCAGTGATACGTTATGAAGGATTCTGTTATTTTTATTTAGTTCTATTAAGTTCTGAGAAAAAAATTTAACGTTCAAAAATGCAAAATTATTAATAGTGAATCTTCAGTATTATCAACTGTTGCATCTCCAAAATCGTCAAATATTACTGTCGGTGGTGTATCCTCAAATATTAAACAATTTTCCGAAACAATCACTCGATACTAAAAATAAATTTTGACAAATAAATAGGTACTAAGTGAACCGGTGGGATAAGATTGTCGTCGCGTCAGGGTGTCGGCAACAAACGAAGCCAATTTGTCCGTCACGCGAGCGTGTGCGGAACCCTCATCGTTACACACGACATCGACTATGGGCGCCTTACTAACCTGCTTGCCTATCATTGAACTACTTACCGACACCGGAGAAAGCTTTGAAAATTGAACCTTTAATAAAATTTGAACTTTTCCATAAAATAACATTCAATTTAATGTCATAAAATGGCTTTATAGCAAAAAATAAAAAAAAATATCTACATCTACAAATACATTTAGATAGTCGCCTGGATTTCAGACGAAACAGGTTCGGGTCATTATTATATTGTTAGTATATGTCCTGGTTTAAAAATAAAAAAATAAATTATGCTCGAGTTTACCAAAACGTAAAACAAGTGATTAAAAAATAACTGTCCTTTTATGACAGTCCTTTCATACTATAAAATGTCAAAAACCGGCGGTTAAATAATAATCGCCTGTTTACGGTTGGTGAACTCCAGGCTTAGAAAAATAATCTTGGTTACTTTAATGACTATCAAGTAATAAATGTAGATTTCACTATAATTACGTCCGTAAAACGCACAATTGTTGTCAGCCAGTGATTAGTGACCTATGACACTAACGAGTGTCAGTTGTCAACGTCAGCAGAACACCGGGACCCGCCCAGCGTAAATGACGACCTGCCCGCCCGCCCTGATTGACGGAGCGCGACTAATATCTTTAATTTGTCCAATTTTTCTTTGAGAAAACAACTGTACCCATTTTTGTATTTAAACCGTCGTCACTACGACTGACATAGCGATTTGATAACGCGACAAAAGTTTAAAAAGTTTTTTCTAATTCTTAATTTATTTAAGGACTTTTGTCCAAAACAGACATTGTAAGTTGTTAAGTTATTCATTAATTTTTAAGCCAAAAAGTAGACATTATTTATATTTAGTTGCAATTTTCCCAGAATCATTTATTTTTTCTAATTTTTTGAGGTAGTGTACAAGTACATGGGCCAATCTGGAACATCTCCTTTTATTTCAATATTAACTAAACTAACTATAAGATTATCTATAGATTACGTAGGTTTATAAAGACATCCAAGTTTTACGTCATTGTACATTTTAAGCTAATGTAATAAAGGTGTTATTACAAGGTATCTTGTAGTAGATAACGGCGCCTGCAATCCTCTGTGCGATATCACAACGCTGCCTTCCTTCTAGGTTACTGCGCAAGGCAAGTGCAGAAGCCGTGGAGCGATTACCCGGTAAAGTCATTACCCGGTCAATGAATAAAGGCAAGTCCAATTACTTGATTGGATTAGCCCCGCATTAGCTCATCGTTCTATTGTGTCCCGGCTCAGTTTCGCTATCATTATGCTAAGGTGCAACAAATACGGGATTATGACTTATTGTGTCGCCACTTAAAATATATTCATTTTATGGCATTATTATTAAAAGACTATACCGAAAGTCCGTCAAAATCTGTTACGAAATACATAAATCACGCCTATGCCCCCGAAGGGGTAGGCAGAGGTGAACCAGCACCCAAGTTTGCCAGGTCCCATGTAATAGGTGGCGAGCCTATTGCCATTTATCGGGCACAAAAGTCGCAGTACATTGCTAGGTGGTATTAGAGGAACGCTGCTGCCCATTCCTCATCACTGATTTATCCTTAGTCACCTTATACGACACCCACAGGAGAGATTTGGGGTGGTGACAATTGTATTCTACTCTGCCGTCACCACACGACAATTATGAAATGTCATCAATAATTACGAATACAAAATTATGCCTTAAATAAATAGAGATCGTGACAATATGACGGAGTCATTGCCCTCTAAAGACGTTATACTCATTTCAGTTTTGCAATAACAACAAAAATTATTGCACTTAAAGAATGTACAGTCACCTAAAATAAAACACGTTAAAATAAGAATAACCATTGTAACTTTCATATCAGAAAACAGATTTCTAAGGTTTTAGCTTGGATTCCAAAGGTTTCTTCTATACATGTGTTTAGTGGCGTCCCAGAAGACAATATTCCTGGCATTTGTCCCAGTAGACTAGAACGGGCCTATTGATAGGTTCAGTTAACTGTGTTATATTATTAGTATAATTAGGTACAATGAATACCTAAAAAATATTTTTGTGCAATATGCTTTCGAATATCCACAAAGTTTCAAATCAACAACTCGATGATTTCAATTATTTTTTCCATGCTCAGTGTACTACATGGCATAATTGATAAGTAGATGATTTGTTTACCTGTACAAAATAAAACTAGCACAATTAGCAATTTTGATACGTAATAATATGTCGATTCGCTTAGTAAATAAGAAAGATTTTTTAGATTATTTTTCCATCCAATATTTTATGAATAGGGATTACTGAAAAACTTAATATTGAATTATTATCTTATCGTGTTTTCATCATTACTTTGTTCATTTTTAAAAATAACATGATTGTCTTAATTGATCCATAATCCTTATACATAAATAACGTCTATTTGGTGAATTAACACCCACGTTTCGCTAATTATGTTAGGTCCCATGTGATAGTGCGTGCTTAAGCAACCTATCAGGCACGTACATTGGAGTATATTAATAGGTGGTATAGATAGCAGGAACTTTCGCATGCCTTAAGCCTTAGAACGGAGTCTAATACCGATACCCGCTGGAAAGAATGGGGGTGATGAGTATTGTGTTCTCCTTTGCCATCACTACACGGTAATTGTAGCTCGTGTTTAAAAATTTTAGTCCTTCGCCAGTATCGGTCTACCACAAACAAACTACAACCTAGCACTGTGATAATATTGTTATCATGGAGCGTAATAAATTATGCGGGACCTCGGCTCGGAGATCGTCCAAAGATTTGGGACTCTAAATGAAGATCCTCGCTATAATTCATGCATAACTCCGATGCTGTAGTTGCCAAACATGCTCAATCTCTCAACATGAAAAGTAGAAATTCACATAACTTACGTACCTTTCTAGTCAGTGTTTTCTTCGTAGAAAAATGTTCGGTATAGTTGTTCGAAAAGGTCATTCAAATAAAGAATGAACCTAATGAAAAGTTCATCATAAATAAAAGACCTTAACTGCGAAACTCGTGTCAAGTTTCCCCTCCCTCAATCGTACCGATTTCGTGAATTACATCAGGGTCATTAGAAGTCAATTGTTTTGTCTCTCACATAGTGAATTGTTTCGGTATTCAAACAGACCTTCCATCGTAGTATTTCGCTAAAATATTTTAATTTTTTCAGTAACTTGTCCTAAATAAATAGACCTTAATAATATGTGTGTGGCAACTGCAATGCAGAATGCCTAAAATTTGTCCCCACTCATAGCTAGCTACCACTGGCGTCCTAACCACTATTTTGGGGTAGGTTTAAATTGATAAATAAATATTGATTGATAAACAAACCCTAAATACAAATACAGTCATGTAACTATTCACGTGTCTCTTTAGATACACAAAATTATTAAAACTTTTACTACATGTTATGTGCAGTACGGTAACTTTAATGGTGCGATGATGATGGTATTACATTAACCCGATGTGAATTGGGCCGTACTGAGTCATATGACTTGCAAAACATTTGTAATTTATACGTGCATACGTTACGGGTTTCTTATGAACGGAACGGGACGGGAAGCTTAAGAAATATCGTTTTATACAAATTGTAAAGACATGTCTCGAAATCACGGACGGGACGTGAACGTAGCACTCACGGGGCGTTTTGAACAAGGCAGTCACGTCCCCGTCCCGTTCACGTCCCGTCCGAGGAATTATCCCATTACGTATGCGGATATCTTTAATATAAAATACACATATTCATAATTTAGATTTCTTTAGTGGTCCCTCTGTTAGCGTGAATTCTCTTTGCCGTTACTTCGGTACTCGGGCCACTGGTGGCGGCCGCTCCCAACCACACGTTGATTGAACGTTTGTTCGACACCATTTATCACGCAGACACCTTTATTAATCGCCTTTGTTGACATCCTCGTAATGCTCCTGTCGTATAACACAACCAGATAATAAGTGTTAAATGCTGTGAAGGCAGCGTATTACCTTGAGATTCAAAGAGGATGAGCGATCCTTTTTTAATTGAAGTAGGTATCTGTATTTGTTTTTATACAACGTTTTATTTTGATACTTTTAACAAATACGTAAATATTTCTGTCACTCACAACTATCATCTAGATGATAGTAGGTAGAAGCAGCTTGAGCGCTTGTGCGACAACAGTCAAAATACTCTAATACATGAAAAGAAAGCGTAGGCGTATTCTAATGTCATAGTAATAGAACTCAAATTAGCTATTGAAAAAACTGGGCAGCTCTTAAACTTCAATAGCTCTCAACCGTCAAAGGGCATCATTGTAATATTTATTTCACAACAACTTTGATATAATAACACATTAAAATGATCATTACTTAACTCTATTATATTGCGCCGTATATGAAGAGAGTGTTATGTTTCAGCGCCATTATAAAAAGGAATCCAAAGCCGTGATGTTATGAAATATTCACCTTGGGCTTGATATACTTGATCCGCCGACATATTGTTTTCGTGAATGTGACCCGATGGTTCGAAGGCGTATAACGGCGATGTTTTTGTAGATGTTATTTTAGGAGACACACGAAGAATCTATGGCTATAGACTTTAGAGACTTTAGAGATATCAAATCTTTATGCTCGTCTAAAACTTATTTGAATTGGTTTAATGGAAACAATCTAAATAAATATTATATCATCATCATCTTCCTATACAGTTCCCTGGCTCTTTGGGGATGGCATAGTCCTGAGACTATACCAATTTTTCAGTCCTGTACAACGAAAAATAATTTAAAAGTAAATATAGATCTGTAATAAGAGATGTTAGAATACTTTTGTCGGTGATCCTACCTATGCAGCCTAATGTTTAGTCTGGCATAGTTCGAATTCTATTTATTTGGCGAGTTTTATCTGGAACACCGATGCACCATAAGCGATGTCTGCATCAAAAACATGAACCAGCAACAATGGCATTCAAATTTTAAGAACTCTATCACCTGAGCGCACACCCAATTGGTTTTAATTACAATCAGATGCACATTATCGCACTCCCGTTCCAGGTACTAAACAGGATGTCGCCAGAAATTTGATCCTTCTTACATTGTTGCTTTTATCAGAAACCAACATTAACTACAAATCGACTCTCACGCCATTGTCTCAAAAGACATTTTGGCCGAGCAACTCTCCCGATAACAATAACCGACTAGTAGCCATTCGTGTCTGTTATTAAATTCTGTGCGACTGATTAACAATTCAAAACAATTCGCATGGATATCAAATTATTATTTATTTTTTAATACCAAATTGGTTCTAAGTGTTCTTTACATCCTGTCGATATCAAATATCTTAGTACTCAATAACACGTGAGATTGAATGTAATACAGCATCAAAAAAACCTTAAATAATAAAACTATAATTTCTCATTCAATATTCTAAGTCGCTCTAAGTCTCAATCAGAGATTTTATAGCGCTACAATACTGTTTGTAGATAAAGTATATCATTTAAATTAAGCAATTTATTTAAATTTTGGTTAGGATAGATTGCGTAAATTAAGCTAGCTTCGCTAAGGCCGGTCATTGGATGGATGACCAAAAATGCATTATCTCACGTTCCTCTGTGCTTCGGAAGGCACGTTAAGCCGATAGTACCGGCTGCATCTGCAGTCGTTAATACCCACCAACCCGCACTGGCCAGCGTGGTGGGTTAGCCCCATTCTCCCTATATTCTTCCATCCATAGGGAAGGCCTGTGCCCCAGCAGTAAGGCTGGTGATAATGATGGCGTAAGAGTAATAAGGTGTCTCAAGTAAAGGAATATCTATACTAGATTTTTCATACTTCCGAAATCTGCACATAGATATCACATAGAGAGAAGTCTTTTTACGAGATTTTTGCACAGGGACATTTGCGAGACAGGTGCCGTGGCGTGTGGCGAAGCGTGGTTCGTTTTGCCACAATCCGGTTAGTGGCTCCCTGCCGTGGTCCTGCATACCCTGAATAGGGTGGAAGCGGACTATGAGATCAACTCACTGAACTGTATGCTATAAAATGTTCATCGGTATAACGCTGAGAAATTTAGGAAAATCTATCTCTCTTTTGTTATGGCTATTACAGAAACACAGGTTTGTTTAAATATGGTAATAAGCTACGATTACATACTATATTCTTCTGTTACTGCATCTTTTTCAAATGTAATGATACAAATCGACTTATTTTTTATTGTATGTAAAAATGTGCATGCCAGCATCTTTCTTTCAAGCGAATATTTAGGAGTCGTTATCAGTTGGTACTTCAAGTGAATATTTTTTTATGGAAATTAAAATCTGCTTATAACCCACAGCAAATTGCGGTTAGTCAAATAAGTCATTAGAAATAGGTCAGAAAATTTTCGACAAATTATGTATTATCTTAAATTTTCTTTGCAATAATAACTTTTTTAAAGTTTGTATCATTAACACAATAACACGATAGAGAAGCCGTCGTTGTAATTATTTAAGCTATTTCCACCTCCATATTCTTCAGTTATCAAACAAAAATTATTTTCCGTCTAACTGAGCTTGAGACAAAGCGCCGCCTTTGACGCGGCGTCATCGACGCGTTAAACAATGAGCGGTAGAACGCCGCCCGCCCCGCCCGCGGCGCAGTAATTCACTTAAATCAATTCAAGAGCCACACGCCTCGTGGCTCGAGCACACGAATAGATAAACCGAACAGAGTAAAAGCTTCCTAAGAACGCCGTCGCACTAACCCTGACATTATGAAACTGGCTGTGCGTTATAAACCAGTTTTTCTAGTCACGCCGCGTGCGCGACTGCGGCTAGTGGTAATGCACATATGCCCCGCCTGCTTGTAGTAGTGCAACCGATTCGCGCGGTTGTATGAAGGTTATTGTCTGTTCCGTTTATTTACTCGTGTGGCTCGAGTGCGAACGACGAACCTGACAACCACACCTAATACTTCCTTAATTTTAAGCCAGTATTATGCCTCGTTACGCACACTGTTAAGTAACCTGTTACTGTCACTTAATCACGGCACAGATTAGCGTGTCCAAGGTAAAGAAATAGAGCATTCTTAAGACAAACATTACTCGCTACTAATAGGTCTGACCCCATGTCAGACCTATTCGACAAATTCGACTATTTCAAGTATGACCTTTTACTTGTTACATTTTTTCTCACTTTATCTGCAGTTCAAATTACCAAGTAAAACCTACCCCAATTTTCTGGTAAACATTGAAGATCATGCAACGTAGAGAAAATAACTAATTCAAACCGAGAAAGAAAAAATGTTTATAATGACATAACCTATTCAGACTTTAAACCACATTTTCCTTTTAAGTGTAACTTTACATTGAAACAAAATTTATACATTGTTACCATATGTTATACGTTTATTTAGTTTGATCCAAGCGGCAGGATAGAAATGTCCCTTCAAGTATGTCATATTATCAATGAACAATAAGAGCTCAGAATATGATTTGTCCAATACATCGAAAGAGCGAGGCTGATCCAAAAATCCCGCAAATAAAATTCCAATTACAAGAGGAAGAAATGACATATTCGGTTTGCACAAATCCTTAAAAAGTCATCCAGATATCCATTACATGTCTATTAAATCTTACGACATATATTTGTGGGGCACAGTCAGCAGAGTTCCCCTCGCAAACAGCGCGCCGATTACGGGCCCGACCGACCGAAGTAAACGAATATAAAACACATGCGGGAAGACGAATGTAAAATGTACTCGTCAAGATTTTGCATAGGTAAACAGTGGGATACCGATCACCCCTTTCTGCGGAAACCCCGCCGATTTGCCCGCATATAGACAAATAATCGACCTTTTTAATTTCACAAGGATGTCGCGCACTTAGGTGCGTTGCGTCCACTTCTACGCGTACGTCTGTACTGCTGGGTTATTTACTTTGCTTACAGGAGAGTAAAGCATTAATTGAGTAAAGATTACATTTTTAACACGCTTTGATAATTTAGAGTATAAATATTTTTTATAAAAATTTATCATTGTGAAAATTTAATTCTTAGAATCTTGACAATTACTTAATAAAATATAAGACTGATCATTTAATCATACAATTTTATTGTAAGGTAAGGTATGCAAGTGCAAGGGCGGTCAATAACTCTTCTAAATCAATATAAGTTTAACAATCCCATAAAAGTATGACTCGTCTCCTATTCGATTGCACCAATTAGTCTTACGTTTATAAACATTCTTGACATATGGTAGTTAAGGATGTAATGAATCTATTTTCAATTATCTAAGTTATGTAGATATTTTTAACAATTAATTATAACACCCCATCTATGGTTTGCGATTATGGTGGTCGACATTAAAATCAGGGTACGAAGTTTGACATTTATCAATTTAAAAATTCATTAAACAAAAGACAGATTTGCATTTTAATATTTCGTTGTTGTTACTGTTTTTCCCACAATACCACTAAAAATTTAAATTTGAAAATAAAAATTTATTTTTAATAACGAAAAAAAACTCATAGCCCGAATGCCTCACAGCCTCCCAGCCTGATCGATGATTTTTATGTGTGTGGACTTGTGTAGATATTTGTTGTATATGTATTTACACGTGCTTATACATTTCACTATTGCATGAAGCCTATAATTTTTACAATAGATGTAAAAAGTAGTAGTTTAAAATTGAAGTCATGACTTCAATTTTAAACAATTTTAAAGTTTGCTAAGGCAGGTCATTGGATGGGTGACCAAAACGATATTATCTCGAGTTCCTACGTGTTTGGAAGGCACGCTAAGCCGTTGATCCCGGCTGAGTCTACAGTCGTTAATACCCACTAGGCAAGCGTGGTGGGTTTTATGATGTCCCATTCTCACTAGATTCTTCCATCCATAAGGAAGGCATGTGTCCCAGCAGTGGTGACATTAAATAGGGCTGGTGATGAAGGTGATGATAAAAAAATGTCGTCTCAATGCTTACATATAAATATATCTTTTTAGGACCCGTGCCGTTGAGTTTATACTTTGTTACTGCTTAGTTATGAATTACAGTCCGACGGAAGGTGCCACTTGACTAAGCACCTCCGGTGGCGGAAACTTGAAGAAAACAAAACTCCCGCAGGTGGTTACATTTCGTGCACGTCAACAACACCACGTGGAGACAGACCAGCGAAAACCTGACCTACAAAGCTAATTTGAAGGACATCGAGAAAAGGAGAGTGACCTGACGTAGCAGCAGCTAAAGTGATGAGTCGCGCGTGGCCGACGCTCAGCTTTATCGGCAAAAATGTAAGCCAGTAAAACAACTTTTCTAGAAAACCTTAGTGTCTACTACAATATTTCAGTTACCTTGCACAATGCATATTGTTCCCTCTTATAAAGCTTTAGGAACCCGTTGCTGTTGTATTGTGCTAGTTGGATGTTAAGGAATGATAAGAGAATGTTGAGTCTCTGCAGCGTGCGTACACTGTGCGGGCTGGGCGCGAGTATCGATTGGCAATAGTGCCTAGTTAGCGATCCTGGGTCCCGCCCGCCCGCGCGCCGCCGCCGCCACCGCCCTCGCACCTCCCAATCTCGAACGCTCTGCGTGAACCCGTTCTGATTAATTAAATGAGTTGCTTTCTTCTAATTTAAAACTTTTTATTTTAATGTATGTTGTTTTTGGCATTAAAAGTTTTCTTGAAATAGTGCAAAATAAAATAATGTAAAAAAAGACTGTTGTTTTGATTCTTATTTGAACTGTGTTAAAATGCTATTAGTAAAATATTAAAAAGGCAACCAGAACGTCCTGGTTGGTCAAGTGGTATAGGCAGAGACATTGCAGAGGTTCAGGGCAGTATTTTTTCGATATTCTTCTCACCTCTTTTTCTGTGTACTAAACACTGGTTCTCTGTGAATATTAAAAATTTTAAATCGTTAATTATTCATTCTGTGCCATTTCGTAAAAATATTGAGGCAAACGTGACAAACAAAAACCAGCGCCCACGAAAAGCTGATGCATGATGTGAATAGAGTCAAGGCCAAAGGAGTGTCGACCGCGAGGTGCGCCGCTGGCACTGCCTCAGCAGTTCAGCACCGAGCGCGGATTACAGCATCAGCCCTTTTGCTGGCCGCCTAGCGCAGCCGAATAGATTTTGTTGTTTATTTTCGACGTGAAGACGTCGATTTTCTAGATATACGAATTTGGAACACTACAATATTTGTAACTTAATAACTGCCGCACATGATCCCATTGCTACAGAAATTTTGGGACTTCTAGTCAAAATACCGCGACAAGTGGTTTTGGCAGTCCTCTCGTGATGTTAACCTGACACTGCCTAAATAATTCTGAAGAGACCGAAACAGGTGGAAATCTGAAGGTGCAAGGTCAGGACTATACGGCGGATGCATTAACACCTCCCAGCCAAACTGTCTTAATTTTTGCTGAGTGGCTAAAGCTGTGTGAGGTCTAGCGTTATCATGATGAAAAACCACACCCCTTCTGTTGATTAATTCCGGCCGCTTTCTCTCAACTTCTTGCTTTAATCTCATCAGTTGTTCGCAGTAGAGTTCAGAATCGATGGTCCTGCCTGGTGGTAACAGCTCATAATGAATAATGCCCTTCCAATCCCACCCCACACACAGCATCACCTTGTTGCGAGTTAACCCGGGTTTCGCCACAGTCTGTGAAGCCTGACCGGCCTTTGACCACGACCTTTTTCGCACGTTCTTGTCGTACGTGATCCACTTTTCATCACCAGTTATCAGCTTCTTCAAAAATGGTTCGGTTTCATTAGGTCGTAATAAAGAATCACAAATGAGTACACGGTTCATTAAGGTTTCTTTCAGTGAGCTCGGGAGGTACCCAAATGTCGAGCTTTTTTCTGTACCCAGTTTTTTTCAAATGCGCCAAAACTGTTTTGTGGTCAATTCCCAGTTCTTCAGCTACGTCGTAACTACTGACATGCCGATCTTGCTCCACTTTTTCAAAAATGGCATCCATTTTATCTGTAATAGGGCGACCAGAGCGACGTGCATCTTTGACATCAAAATTTCCGGATGGATTCATCACTGCACTAGGTTCATAAACATCGCAAATTTTTTTCGCGGCTTGCGTTGCATTTTTACCTTTTTTGTAGTAAAATTTTAAAATGTATCGAATTTCTTCATTAGATTCACTCATCTTGGCGGTACGAAAAACAAATGAAAATCACACATTTTCCTAATTTAAATTTGGAATTGTGTTTTTTAAAATTTAAACTTTCAATGATACCAAAACCAGCCAGATACAAATTGTATAGCCAAAGAGATTTTATTACAAGTTAATACATACTATAATGCGAAAAGACTTTTTCCCCAACCTAATATATAATTTCGGCTAAAGGTTGTTTTATTTTTACCAGGAACATAATTAGAGGTAGCTATTTTCTGTTGTAATAATAATTGTTAGGGCTGATTTTTAGATTTTTGTAATGAATAATTAGCTACTTTTTAAGAAAAAAAAACAAAAGGAAGAAAGATAACGATTGTTTTCAACCAATGTCATCAGCTGTATCCACGACCTACTCAACTAATTAGGATGCTAATCCTAATTTTCCCCATATATCATATACATCTAAATTAAAAATATGTATTAACAAATGTTTTGACAATGGTTTCTGCTCTACCACCGTCACTACACAGTAGATAATATCTCACGGTTTGATGACAATGTCCAATATAAAATAATTGTTCGTCATGACAAACAATGTATATCGCGTTCGCATTCTTCGGCTTCGTATTTCTAAGCTTCGAGAGAACACACTTTTTATGATTATTGCAATTTCAATGTATATTTATACCATACATCACGCCGTTCCCACAGGAGTAGGCAGATATCGCGTCTTTCCACTTGCTACGATCCTCACATACTTCTTTCGCTTCATCCAATGTCATTATTGTATTCCTGTCGATTTCGGTAACTTCGTTGACAATATCCCGTGTTCTTTTTTTTAAATATTTATCATTGTCCTTACTCACCCCCGAATACAGAAACGCTATTCAAAGTTTGATTATTATTCGGCCGTGTGGTGACGGCAGAGTAGAATACAATTGTCACCACCCCAAGTCACTCCCGTGGGTGTCGTACAAGGCGACAAAGGATAAATCAGCGATGAGGAATGGGCAGCAGCGTTCCTCTTAAACCTACAACCTAGCAAAGTACTGCGACTTTTGTGCCCGATAAATGGCAATAGGCTCGCCACCTATTACATGGGACCTAGCATAATTGGCGAAGCGTGTGTGCTATTTCACCTCTGCTTAACCCTTCGGGGATATAGGCGTGAATTATGAATTATGTATTCAAAGTTTGAGTCCCGCTTAACATTTAAGTATTGTCAAAATTGACGTTTTTCCAAACAAATTCTGACAGGTAGTGTCCACTTAACTTTTTAAGCAGTCCCCTAAATTTGAGAAGCGTTTCTGTATTCGGGGGTTGGACTGTCTTGAGCAAGCTAAGTATACTTGTGTCGAATTTTAAGACAGTTTAGTTGTTTAGCCGTTATAGCAAAAAGAAACGTATTTAGGTATATGTTTGATTATTGTCTTTGTTATAAAGCTTTTGATTAAGATAAAATAAAATATGAAAAATAAATAAAGTTAAAACAGCTTTTGATTATAATTAGACATGACACATGACCAAGACGCAACTAGATATAGAATATGGAGATAAACCAAATCTGGCTTCTCCATTTTTATGTAACTTGTGTTGCCAGGCTATCCGCTCCCCAACGTAATATAGGTGCTAATATTACCATGCATATAAAGTAATAAGTATTATGGAGTCAGATAGGTATAATTACTAAATAAATGAATGTTATTTTGCATAGAATTCTCATTATTTTCCAAATGCAATCGCTGCAATTTATTATAAAGACGATAGAGTCAGATTTCATATCGTATTGCAAGCAGTAAATGTTTACCTACTTCATGTATATGATTATTTTGCGGATTAGTTAACTAACCTTGCCATTCGAAAGAAAATCTGTCAAGGTATATTTGATGATGTTTATAATTTTTTTAATATAAAAAAAATATAAATGCTTCAAAATATCTTCGTGCCCTGTTTCTAGTTTAAGTCTGACCAGCGCAGTATGTTTCCTCTTCCATTCATACCGGTCAGAATTCATCAAGGCATACACTCACTTTTGATTCATATCATCTATCACACCTGAAAGGTGCTAGTGATAAATGGGTTTAATATAATAATTATGGAAATGACCGTGTTGAGAAACCCATAAACCGACAGTGTGAATGGGATGACTGCTCAAGTTAGGCTTTATAGCCTGCTTAAACAACAAACTTTAACACCAACGTTCTTTGGGTATATATTTTGTTGTTGGCTGTTTTCCCTCGATCTTTAATTAATTTATTTTCTACTTCTTTTCAATTGTTTTCGAATTATAAACTCTCAAGAACACACAAGACGATTTTACAGTAGTGAATTTTGTTTCTGTATAAATAGTAGATTACGTAACAAGGGAATAAACCAGTGTCTTATGTCACGGGTGCAGACTTGTATCCCGAACGCAATGAAGGATTAATTGGAGGTTACCTAACCCAGAATACGTCATTTTTGAGCTGGTGGTGGTAAAAAAATATTCAGGTCATAGAACTCGTGCAATTTTGGCACTCGAGTATATTTTTACCAGTCGATTTATAATTAAACAAACTGTTAAAAAAACTGTAATAAAACAAAATTAAACAACTTCTTTTTCTGTGTTTGAAATCTAAAGGTAAATTTGTTCAACGACGTAATCATTGTCGATCGTCAATGGTGAAGTCGTAATGTTAACGTTATATCAATTAAGTAAAAATTGGAAGTAGTAGGTAATGTCTATTTCGATATCTGGGTTGTATTTGTGAAAATTAAACATATATTTAATAGTAAAAAAAAGTCAATTATTTAATTTGTATTTGAACATTATGTCAATGGTTGAACAATAATAACAAAGAAAAAGAGGTGGCGAATACTTTGAAAATTTTCTTTACCTCTTTTTCCTTTCTAACATTTGAAATTATTTTATTTCGTATTCACATTTGAATTCCGTGTATCATTATACACGGACTCATTGAATAAGCAAAATATGTATTTAATTGTAAGTTTTGCGCCTTACTTTATAAAATGATAACTGACATATAAATAGATGTTTTATGTAGCAGTAACTAAAGGTGATGACCTACTAGGAGGGAAGTATCGACCGTCGAGAAACTGCGGTGTAGGCGGAGAGCGATGCTGACACGGGCAGAAATGCGCGCGCTCGGCGTAAGACCCGTATGCCTATAATCAGTTTTTCATATAGTAATATTACTACACCGCGTGTTGACGGCAGAGTAGAATACAATTGTCACCACCCCAAGTCTCTCCCGTGGGTGTCGTACAAGGCGACTAAGGATAAATCAATGATGAGGAATGGGCAGCAGCGTTCCTCTTATACCACCTACCAATAGTAATGGTCTGCGACTTTTGTGCCCGATAAATGGCAATAGGCTCGCCCCCTATTACATGGGACCTAACATGATTGGCGAAACGTGGGTGCTGGTTCGCCTCTGCCTACCCCTTCGGGGATATGGGCGTGATTTATGTATGTATGTAATATTACTGAAAAAAATAGATTAACGTTTAAGCAACTACTTATCAACTTAGAGCAAAACTGTGCCTATCCTTGACTATTATTATTTTAACAAAAACTAGCCTTTCTTATTGCAATCATGCCTATATTATTGCAGTCATGGATTTACATTTTTATATAAGTCACACCTGTCATCATGCCTGATTGTTTAATCACTAAATATAGGTATGAGTCATTATTT
Organism: Cataclysta lemnata; assembly: GCA_963931975.1. NCBI lineage: Eukaryota > Metazoa > Arthropoda > Insecta > Lepidoptera > Crambidae > Cataclysta > Cataclysta lemnata. The sequence goes on along the minus strand of OZ008341.1, from coordinate 8,795,228 downwards.
ACGCATTTAGGGTGCAGCAGCCAAAAGCTAGTGTAGGTACTCCCTAAAACATAATTATACAAGCTACTTATACGCTCTTTGGACCATCTTCCCCTATAACTGGATGACCACAAGACCGCTGCAGACCATAAGCTTAAAACCCTTAGTTGACACGACATTCGACTGGATTCAACTGCCTACAGTGCCATTACCAATGGCCAAACTAAATCTATTTGAATTATATTTACAGATATACGTTACATAGGTATAAATAAATCACGCCTTTCCCTCGTAACGAAAGTATGCAAACTTGTAACACAAACATTTCGGAAGCTTATTTGTTTTCCCATGTAATAGGGGGCGAGCTTATTGCCATTCACCGGGAACTTTAATCGCAGTAACTTTCTAGATGGTGTACCAGGGACGCTGCTACCCATTCTTCCTTAAATAGTATATCCCTTAATCGCTTTGTACGACACCCACGAGAGAGCCAGAGGTAGTGACAACTGTATATTCTCTACCAGAATCTACTCTACTCTATTGGTAATCACAATAATTATGTTGTCATTCCACTCATACTCTCCGTTCATGACTCTGGGCTAGGCTCTTTAATTTCTGTATTCTTTACATTAATTCAACACTATATTACCTTTCGAGCACTTACGCACTACATCTGATCCGAATCCGAGATTTTGCCGGTCCGTTGTAGCCGTAGAACTATTTCTATGGTAACTTACGCACTGCATCCGATCTCTGTCCGAGTTTTCTAGACCAATAATTTTTTTTCGGATTCGGATCGGATGTAGTGCGTAAGCGCTCTTCCGGTGTGGTGGGTGATATGAATTAAAAATGAGTAGATGACAACCAGGTAACCTAAGAACAGGGACAGGAGATAATTATATGATATTTGATATGGTTGTATTTTTATTTATTTTTAATTATATTCTTAAAATCTATTAATTATAGACAAGCCTTTGGAAGGTATTTCTAAAACTTTTGAACTTCTGGGAATAAGTTTTCTCAGGTCAAAAGCTCCATAGTATTTGAAACGTGCTTTACTCGTTGGAATATTCGAATGTTCATAATTTGAGTATCCAGGGAAATGGAAAGTAAAGTGTAAGTGACGTCACCGCCGACCTTGCTACTGGAAAAATGTGCCGCGTCGCTCGATGCTGGCTCATCACAACGCCCGGACATCGCACCCGGCTACACCCTACTAAATAACACTTGCGATCACATAAAGTTTTTCATATGGACGATTTGTGCCGATTGTTTAATTGGAGGAACGTTGAGGAGTTCTATTAGCGTCGTCGCCGTGGACAAAGTGTACAAAATGCTATTAGGTACCTTTTAATTAAATTATGTATCTTTAGACCATGTATCTAGTAATTTTAATAAATTTCTAATTTAATAGTTCATTATGATCTTAGTTCCATTCAAGCGTAATGTTCTACATTCTCGTAATTACTCTGGCGATGATACCAATATATTATATTAGTGTTATATTATGAAAAAAAAATATTTCCTCTGTCCACCCAGTTCAGTTACAGGAAATTATAGAAGTTCTGATTTTACACCGGTTGGAATATAGTTAACCAATAGAAATAGTTATAAACTTATTGAACATTTTCCAAGGATTCATTAGGTTTTAATTCATTATGCAATTTTTTTTAATCCATTGTCTTGTTTGTTTCTGTTTTTTACAAGTTGAATGGAATAATGGACATCTCCTGTTTTGCTGGATCAAATATGAAACAGCTGTTATATTTTTCGTGAATTTGGAGTTGCTCCGATAGTGAAATTTGTTCAGTTTGATGGTCTGAACGAATTCCAAAAATTTTTGCAGAGACCAAAAAGTCTCCTGGTATAAAACTTGATAGGTTAGGTGAGTTCTCTTGCGTCACAAACAGCAGTGCGAACGGAGAAAGTTAAAAAAGGGTCATAATTTAAAATAAACAGATTTAATAGTACCTAAATAAGCTGTTCTGCATTTCACTATTAAGGCATATTTTTATTAAATACAAACTATACGACACTATCACAATTATTATCCCTAAGAGGTTTTTCAGTTATTTTGAAATAAATATTTCAATAAACAACACTCAATTGCTTATCAAAATGTAACAGTTTTATATTGTTTTATTTCCTTGGGGGAAACTGCTTCAAAAGTTGGTTTAACTGTCTGTGGGTCAAATTTTTCTCTCCAGGCACTAGAATACTTTTTTGCTATGTTCTTTCTTGACTGCCATTCTTTCATTGTAATTATTGAAGCACGTTTGAAAAGCGGATATATAGATAAGAGAATTGAAGAGATAGCTTCAACAACGATACATTTTGTCCCTGTTATTGGGTTTGCATAGGTACAGTATATACATAAAATACAGAAATAACCTTTATTTATTACCGAATGCCGCTGCCGAATTCCTATCACTTTTTCTACAAAGAGATTGAAGGTGGTGACGATTATATTTTGCTCTACCGTCACCCTTTGCACTCTTATTTAATCAATTATTATTAGAATCGGAATATCGGTTTCAAGCCCTGCCTGTGTGTCTATACCCCTTCAAGAACAGCACAGCATACCATCCTTCATAACATTTTATTTAAATATTAGCAGTATAATTATTGCACAGCCATGAATAAGTACATTTTTTTGCGTATGCACAAATGCAGCCAATATCAAGCAGTCCAGTATAAATTGTGTCATCTATTATTATGATGTACGCCTACAAAATGGCCCATTATGGAGTCGGCCAAGCAGTAACAATGGCTATAATTCTCCTCGGCTTCATTAACAGGCCTCCATTTGCATGACAGCCTCCACTTGTACATCTAAATCCATCATAGTATAGTCCGTGGTATAAAGACTAGCCAATTGTACGCTTAAAGAAACAGAAATCATGTGACATTAAACCTTAAAACAAGAGTATTAAGGTAACCGTGTTGAGTGTCCAGAAGAAAATCTACGTTGGTTGTGACTTCGCTGGGTAGGCGGCGTTATTGTCGTCTCTCTCTGGCGGGGCGTGGCGGCCGCGAGCACGCCCCTCTCCCCACTCTCCCCGAGTACTACGGCCAGCTAGGTCAATATACTACCAAAATGAAGCACCTATACGGAGAACATAATGAAACACCTCTGGCATTATCTGAAACTGGTACGATCTATGCTTAGCTGCTCACAGTGTGCAGCTGCTAAAACATTGCCTATGGGTTCTAAATTTATTTACGTCTGTTCAAATTACAGTTTGTCGCCCATAATAAGTACCTACCTAATAGATATTGATAATAAAAGAACACATAGTATTACAGTTTACAAATATATCTTATATTAACTACCAATGATAGCATGTGCATTATTTCGATATTAAGTTCAAAAAATATATCCCTATTATCCTATCACAAGGTAGAATACCGAAAACCTTAGGTAATGGTTCCATTTTTATGCACTTAACTGTATCTAGATAAATTTTTGGCCCTAAACTATAAATGTTATGGTACGCTTGTATGTATGCCCATGTATGCCCCAAAATATATCTCAAGAAACACGGGCGTACCTATCGATTGGCTTTTTCATTTCTATACTTTTTAGCTCAAATTACTCTGTTGTTTTACTCTGTGTTCAAGTATCGATTTTTGTATTTGTATGACGTTGTAAACGGACAAACGGATAAGATACTGTAAAGTTTTTTATGTATTAGCTTCACTGTAAGGGAGATGGACAAATGGACATCTATCAAACATCATCATATAAAACAGTTTAACTTTAAGCACCGTTTTATCTTATGGGAAACGGACTGTCAGCGAGCATACTGCCTAAAACAGCCACTTGTTTATAAAATTATAATTCCAATAGGATAGATGGGAACTTCAAATAATTACCACATGTCTCTTCAAGGCAGCATTCAATAAGGCTAACGGGTATAGAGTGCCCACTTTAGGGAGTAGGCATGCCTGATTTGGGCTGACTTCCCCATAAATACCTCTATATTTCTAGTCTCATTCTGTCAAAATATGTTTTCTCTAGGAACGTTCTATTACGCTCAACGAGAGACAGTAATTTAGCTTGAGTAGTTCCGTGAGGGTTTTTGGAGATTGTTTTGAAACCAATTTAGTTTTTATGAAGAACAGAGCCATTATTTAAACACAGACAACTATTCCGTTCTCGAACTCTCCTATATCGGCACTGTTCATCTTGCCCGCCTTTTCCCTACTATTTATTACTAGTAACTAATTAGCGCCCACGACTTTCGTGTAGTTAGAAACTTTGTCAGGTATTAAATCTACGAGTTTGCTTCATTCAATTCAATTACACTTCATATAGATACCTCTTATTGTAATCATGGAAAAATAGATAGTTCTCAATTAATGAACGGAGTCAATTGGAATACTCACTCATAAGTCTAGCAGATTTGAGTTTTGTCTTAGCAACTCTAGATTTTTGAATTTAGAAGAAATTGAGAAAGTTCGCTTTACTAAATTATTAACTGCAGCAATGAAGTTGGATTGCATTGTAATTCAATCTCGCATGCCCTTGCACAATCTTCTAAGAACTGATGTCGCAATATGTAAGTACTTACCAATTGTTATTATTCCAGATGGAGCCGATGGCTGGACTTGTACAGTCTACAACGAAAATAATGTAACACTCATGGAGACTGATGAATATGATTTCTAAGTACTTAAGAGAATGCATTATGTTTTATTATATTATTTTTTATCTTATCTTCTCTTTATATTATTATATTAAAACTACTTGAGGTTTGGGCAGTATAAATAAATGTACTTAGTTCAATTATCATACCTATGCATATTTTAATTAAATCGCTCTACTGAAGTCTGGATTTGATTTTAGCACCTAGCAATATACTTACAGTACTACATTTACGTGCCTGACATTACAAAATTAGACTTAAAGTAGTTGGCGAAATGTTGTTGTTGGCAAAATGAGTTGTTCATTCTGATTAATCCTTCGGGGATAAATATTTATACATACATACATACATAAATCACGCCCATATCCCCGAATGGGTAGGCAGAGGTGAATTCTCACCCGCGTTTCGCCAATTACGTTAAGTCCCATGTAATAGGTGGCGAGCCTATTGCCATTTATCGGGCACAAAAGTCGCAGTACATTGTCAGGACGGTAGTATTAGAGGAACGCTGCTGCCCATTCCTCATCACTGATTTATCCTTAGTCGCCTTGTTATTCTACTCTGCCGTCACCACACGGCTATAATATTTATGCTAAATATTTATGCTTTATATATGTATGATAGGTATAGTAAATAATAAATAACTTCAGTACTTAGAAATAACTTTAAATAATAATTTAAAAAATAAAATAATTTTCGTAGGTATTTCGTTGTTCGTATTTCGTACCTACAAAATTTTTCTACGAAACAAACAAATTGGTTCTCGATTCTATTATCAAGGAACCCGATGCTAGCGAGTTCAAATAACTAGCGTCGTCGTGTGACGATACGTTTGCCGGCGTATTAGGTACCTACCTACTCTTGTATATTTTTTGCAACATTGTAGATTTCCTGTTTACTTTCTAATATAACTATAGATATAGTTCGCGTGTTACATTTGTACTTGAACCCGAAACCCCTGGGACAAAGGAGCATATTTTTGTAGTTACACAGCAGAATGAGTTGTTATTACTTTTTTATGATTTACGTGGAATAAAGTAGGAAGCCGTCTAGCCAATTCATATTTTATCTATAGACTCAGTGTATTAACCAACTCCGACTGTGTTAGAAAAAACAAAACAGTCCAAATGTCTGATAGATTTTAATCTTAAATTATTGAGACAAAGTAAAATCGTTTAAGCAATTAAACTGATTCTTTATAAATAAATTTATTAAATTTGTAGCTACTTTAAGGTCCATCTGTTAATATAGAGTTGGTAGAGTTGGTTGGTATGTCTATGACATAGAATTGAATACCATAACTATTTCGAAGCTATAGAAGGCAAGATAACTCGAGGCCAGTCTACAATCAAATAGTTATGAGTAGGACAATTGACAACAACTTTGTTATTGATTTTACCGTCTCAATTGCAGGCAGATTATCCAAAAAAGATTGCACTAGTGTGCTGAATTCCCAATAACAATACAAAGACTAAAGAGGCATTCGTCGAAAAACAATTAACGTAATGTCAACTAGCCCAAAGTATCGTAGCATAATATTAATGACCGACACTTACAGCGAGGAGAATGTTAGGAATCACATTAAAACTGCACTCTTAAAAATGCTGTGCACAGCTTTCAACTTATCGCCTTCTGTGACACCCACGAGAGAGATCAGATGATAATTCTTGTGTGCTCTGCCACACGGGAATTATAAACGGCGTAATTACAATTTTGACTTTTATCATACATAATATGCATAAAACACGCCTATATATTTTTCCCCGAAGAGGCAGGTAGAGAGGCAGGCAGAGTTCACGTATAAGATCCCATGTAATATTAGGTGGTAAGCCTATAGCTAAAGCGATATTGCTTGGTGATATAAGAGGAACGCTGCTGATAGGAACATTACTCATCGCTGATCGCTGTAACCCTTGTTACGCGGGAGAGATTCGGGGTGATGACACTCTTGTATTCGGCTCTGACGGCTTGTGCGGTGACGGCCGCACGGCATTTACTACATACATACATAAATCACGCCTATATCCCCGAAGGAGTAGGCAGAGGTGAACTAGCACCCACGGCATTTACTACAATCTATTAAAAAAAGGTGTAATTTATTTCCTTTCTTGTATAAACTTTATAATTCGCATTATACATAACTAATAATCTTTCACTTGTCACGAGTATATACATTAGTTGTGGAAGTTTAAATCAATGTACAGTCGACCTCATTACCTCGAAGTCGCGCAACTCTTTATTGAGCAATCGCGCCACCGATGCCGTCCATTCTGCAGAATTAGCATTTCGCACGTCGATGTACTCAATTACTACATACGCGAACATAATTTGCAGAAATATTTTCCAAGATGATAAATTATGACGTGTGTTTTAAACTTTCCATTTGAATAAATAAACGATAGATACCTACTTTTATTCCGAAAATCTTGGTCGACGATGATTGGTTGATTTATTGCTGTCAATCTACGTGCATAGGTACTTACGTTGTTTATTGAATTTATTACAACTCTAGCTTCTCCATTATTATCTGCAGTAGGTATGTAATTATCTAAGTATTTAGCCGTTAGGTATATGAATACAATAATAATTACTACCCCACCCCTATCTCGCGACTAAGAGTTATCAATAATACTGCGGTCAATATATCCGATAGATAGAAATAGGCTCACATCCTATTCCAATGGGTACATACCTGATTTATGTTGAAAGTCGTCAACATTTTTTTCGATAATATATAGTGCACAAATCCCCTAATTTCGTAAGTTTTAATTAGAAATACATACATACATACATACATAAATCACGCCTATATCCCCGAAGGGGTAGGCAGAGGTGAACTAGCACCCACGTTTCGCCAATTATGTTAGGTACCATGTAATAGGTGGCGAGCCCATTGCCATTAATTAGAAATGCCTCGCCTAATAGGTACCTAACAGTATCTCTTGTCTGAAATGATTGATGATGAATAAGAAAAGCAGTAGGTAAGTACGTTCCATCCAACGCCAGATATGATATTCTGAATAGGTCTCGCTAAGATCAAAGTTGAAAACAGCTAGGCGTCATCTCAATATCGTAAAATGAGCAATAAAAAATGTTAGATGTCGGAATTGGTTTAATTGGATATTATTTTAGAATGCCGTGTGGTGACAGCAGAGTAGAATACAATTGTCACCACCCCAAATCTCTCCTGTGGGTGTCGTACAAGGCGACTAAGGATAAATCAGTCGTGACGAATGGGCAGCAGCGTTCCTCTTATATCACCTTGCAATGTACTGCGACTTTTGTGCCCGATAAATGGCAATAGGCTCGCCACCTATTACATGGGACCTAACATAATTGGCGAAACGTGGGTGCTAATTCACCTCTGCCTAACCTTTCGGGGATATAGGCGTGATTTATGTATGTATGTATGTATTTTAGAAATAAAGAAACATATTCTTAAGCAACTCGTCACGGTTAATCATTTGTGATAATAATCGTGACTAATTATTTGAGTCCCTAATATTTTATTCCATAAAATTAACGACCATAAGATAAGAAAATATTTTACATATGGTCTTCTATGTAGGTATTCAATACATATTCAACTACAAAAATGGTTGGAGGTGTTTAAAATCTTTAATCTGAAATCGGACCATCTTAACTAATTTAGCATTATTAATACTATCGTGGTGTATTTTCAAAATTGCTAAAATATTGAAAAATCCTGCTATCTTGTAATTTTCCTTATGAAAACTATAATTATTTTCATAAGGAAAAATACAAGAAATTTTTACCCCCTTTTACTCTCGTAAATACGAGATCCTGATCCTGATTAGAAAATTCTAATCAGGATCGAGGGATATGTTTATGGAAAATAAGAGTTTTACTGGTACAACAGGCAGTACCTATTGAACAATCATCAGCACCTACTGTAATCAAATTTTTCAAATAGATTACTAAAAATATCAAAAATTCGGTAAAATATCGACTTTTCAATAAGTTTTAAAAACAAAATATAGGAATATCCTCTAAACATTAAAATAAAAGAATATTTAGATGGTACATTTTATTAGGAAAACACAAATCCTAGTTAAATTCCGTAATTTAAGTATCTATTTACAATTATCGAATAATCAGTTGATGGGAGTTATAATAATCTTAACGTAGGTACATTAATTTTAGTAATACATAATTGTATTTTAACGAAGCTATGCATATGCATATTTTACGACACAACCATACATTTAACACGGCGACGACAGTTATTCGAATCGGAAATTCACTGCCAAATTGTTCCACCATAATAAAAAAGAACTTTAAACTGGAACTGAACATAATTAATTTTCAAACTTAACAAAATCACGGGGTGACGCGTGCGGCGTCGACCGGCGCGGGGGCGCCGCCTCAGTAGCGCTGCCAGGCGCAGGCGGAGGAGGCGGCGGCGGCGGCGCCGGCCGAAGCCCGCGGCGCCGCGCCCTGCCGTCACAGCTCCGAGAAGAACTCCGGCGAGGAGTGCGGCGTGGGCGGCGCGTGGTGCGGCACGGCGTGGTCGCGCGCGGCCAGCGCCAGCCGCTGCTTGAGCAGATCGCGCTCGTGCGTCACCCGCGCCACCTGCAGCTGCAGCACGTGCAGCTCGTCCTGGAGCGAGCGGTTCGTCAGTTCCAGCTCTTGCCGCTGCTGAAGCCGCTTGCTGCGGCAATTTTGCGCATACCCACGGTTCTTCAGCGTGCGCCGTTTCTGTTTCAGCCGCGTCACGTCCTCGCGGGGGAACCCATGGAGACGCTTGTTGAGCTCGCGGACACTTAGAGTCATAAGCATGTCGTCGCTGATCAAATCGTCGCCGCAAGACGAAGTCTGGTAAGATGGGTGCTGGCCGCCACGAGGAGACATCGCCGAGCACGAGCTCGCCGGTCGCAGCGCCACCTGCTGGATATGGTGATCTTGTTCGCGCCAATCACGGCGGTCCCACTCCTCAAAGTTCCCGCAAGGTACAGTACGCATGTCGAGGGGTTCTCGCATATGAGGTAGCCAAAGAACGTCGTCGACTAGTCCCGCGCGGCACGGGCTTCGGCCCACAGGAGCAGGAGGTGTTTCTGGAGGCGTGCTAGGATCTACTGCGATAGCGACGTGCGGCTGCGGGTAGGGGCCTGCGTCGGGCCAAGGGCGGCAGGCGCGGGCGCATGCAGGGGGCGTCTCGACTAGTTCGAGCCATGCGCCGCGTAGAGGCTCCCGCTTGACCAGGTGGTGATCCTCAAGGTGGTCGAGTTCAAAATTCTGCACATATTCGTCGGCTAATTGATCTTCTTCGGCTTCGCGGTGCGGCTGCGGTGGGCCGGCCTGCATGCCGCTCGCCTGCGAGCAGTCAACGAGCGCGTGCTCCACCATGGGGCCGTGCAGGGCGCGCGCCGGCCGGGCGAGGACTGCCGCGGCTCAGGGCGGCGCGAGACTCCACCCTCCGACCCAATGACGTCGCGAGACGCGCGCACCTACTTGCAGCCTTTTATTTTCATGAGCATAAGTTCGCTCTTCGCCTGAATATCTAATAATATAAACACAAACATTCATCAGATGAATGTACAGACAGTTTAACCACAAAATACTGTACGCTGTGCTAAGTAGAGAAAACAGACACATTTTTTATTCTATTTATAAAATGACATCTTGACGTTAATATATTAGTAAATCAAATCATAATTTAAAACAACAAAATGTGATCAACATAAAACAAATACCTACAACTAACCTAATATGCTAAACAAGGTCCAAAAATTTTTATACCATTATCACGAGACGTCAATTATCTTTAATGAGTATTTAATGTCAAAAATTTTCATTCAATAGAGACTAGTTTTGAATTGTCATTTTTTGACGTTAAGTACTCATTATCGTTATTTGACGTCTCTGAGTGCGGCAGTAAGTAGTCTAGTCTAATCTAGTATGACTAGATTGCGCTATGAAAATAATTGAAATAAACAGGTTATGTAGAAATTATTATTGTTATTTTATTATATAAAAATTATTTATACGTAATGGCCGCGTTACATTGTTGTACGCGGACTACGATGTCGTAGCTGTCTACGCGCTACGACGAGTCGGCTTTAGCGACATACCTTGTTCGTGATATCTTCAAAATTTTTCTTTGAATGTATAGACTTCGTGGGCCTAATATCATTATGAGTAAGTTTATATCTGTATCTGTGTCACTGTAATAGACATCTATTGAATTAATGAATATGGCAGAATAATAGTTTTTTATAATGAATACGATCGTTAGTTCCAACTTACGCTAGGCCTACCATGTTGAAGAATTTTACACAGCACAGCATATTTTATGAAACTAGTAACATTAAAAATACATTAAAAAGGGTATTTTTTAGATTATTTTTATTGGGAATATTTTATCGATTTTTCAATATTTTAAATAATTAGCGTTAATTACCTACTTAATGAAGTAAGCCATTTCAAAAAGTTAATCGTTTCTCTGCTTTGAGCAGAAATTGCTGTTCATTTTAATTATCATTTGTTTAGAGTATTAAGTAAGTATACAATTATAAAAGTTTTTATGTTTACCAACTTTTGACGTGAAAACTACCAGTACCTATTAAGTACGCCATAATTTTGCGTACATAAGGTAAATCTTATTTTTTAAACAAAAATACTTTTTTTATATATTGTGAAACTTAGGTCAGAGTGTCGGAAAGGAGTGTCCAATTTAGGAAAGTGGAAATAATCCTTTCCGTTAAACAATTCACAAATGCTTGTTAGCCATATTTGCGAAAAATGATTCGTTATGGCAGGCAGGAGGCCAAAAGGGCCCGCGGTAGAACAAAGTGATTTCACGCGTGGCCGACCGCGCGCCAAGGGTTAAGTCAGCGTAATACCGAATCAGCCTTAATCACTGCCACTTTAAACACGTAACCCCTGCCTTAATTCATAGCGTGCAACATAATTTAGCCGATGAGTATTTGCGGAATATTAAAATTAAGCTTTAGCAAACTGGTTATTTTATTTATGTTAAAAAATCACAAAGAAAAAGATGTCAGAAAAAAGACAGTTGTTTCACATTTTACATTGTTTTCTTACCTGTATAACACCGTATTAAGCCAAATTGTCATAAGTGCTCGAACAAAAAAATAAGTGAATTTTATTTTCATTAGCTTTTTATTTTCATTTCATTAACAATCGATGCAGTCGATGTTAACGATAACTTTTCTCTGAGAAACATCTAATATTATTATAAAGCGGAAAAGTTTGTTTGTTGGTTAAACGCGCCAATCTCAGAAACGACTGGTCCAAATTGAAAAATTATTTCTGTGTTGGATAGTCCATTTATTCAGGAAGGCTATATATTGGCTATATAACAACCGACATTAACACGAGCGAATGGTTTCATAAAGATGTAATCGACGGATAGAGCAAATGTATTTATTATAGGGTCTGAGAAATAAATAAAAGACATGAAATCTAACGTTTATTTTACTTTTACTCCCGAATACTCTCAATACATACGAGAATTGAAAGACACATACAAACTAATACGGAAGAAATATATCATCTAGCAAGAAGCTAATTAATACATACATACATAAATCACGCCTATATCCCCGAAGAGGTAGGCAGAGGTGAACTACCACCCACGTTTCGCCAATTATGTTAGGTCCCATGTAATAGGTGGCGAGCCTATTGCCATATATCGAGCACAAAAGTGTCGCAGTACATTGCTAGGTGGTATAAGAGGAACGCTGCTGCCCATTCCTCATCACTGATTTATCCTTAGTCGCCTTGTACGACACCCACGGGAGAGATTTGGGGTGGTGACAATTGTATTCTATCCTTCCTTATCCACACGGCCAACTAGCTAATTAATTACCTAATAAATTCCAAATCGTAAAAGTGCAGATTACGATGTTCTTGTGGTCTTCGTATTTGTACTAAATGTTTTTTTAAACCTCCGAAATTTACTAAGTTTTTTACCATTCGCGCCAAAACTTTTCTAGACTCTTTTTCTATTCGGATACCTTTCACCATACCACTGAAGGGCTAAATTGTAATCGTTGTAGTTTAAAATGTTTACTTCTATTACATCAAATTGCTTTTTATCCGCCATTATTTTAATATGACGGCAGAGTAGAATACAATTGTCACCACCCCAAATCTTTCCCGTGGGTGTCGTACAAGGCGACTAAGGATAAATCAGTGACGAGGAATGGGCAGCAGCGTTCCTCTTATACCACCTAGCAAAGTACTGCGACTTTTGTGCCCGATAAATGGCAATAGGCTCGCCACCTATTACATGGGACCTCACATAATTGGCGAAACGCGGGTGCTAGTTCACCTCTGCCTAACCCTTCGGGGATATAGGCGTGATTTATGTATGTATGTATTATTTTAATACTTAATAAAGAACAATACTTATTACGAAATGATGGCAAAACAAAACAGAATCAATAAATAAAAATAACCAAGATGTTCGTTCGAATTTCAAAATTACCTTAAAATGCTCCACCCTGAACAAATTAAACGTTTCATTTTCAAACTTTCTTTTTTTATTTCCAATTACCATCGGGAATTGCGAGCAACAATAAAAAATTAAAGATTTCATTTGATTCGAGAGTAAAATAAATGATTAATTTAATTTTTTTTCTTTCTAAGACCAAATTATGTTTCTAGTGGTTCGCCCACACGAATTAAGATCCATAGGTCCCGGGTTCGATGCCCAGGGGGGTACAAAATTTGTACTCGGTTTGGTTGGTGGTAAGAAAATCGTTGAACTGCATCGATTAGTAAAATAAAATGGCGGGGTTAATTTTTTTAATTATTTATATGCTTCGCATGCCTTTTTTTACCGTCTGACAATGTTTTACATACCCCGGCTCGGGTGGGGCAATGTTATATTAATAACCAAAATATTATTGTGTGACAAGAATATTAGGATCAGGAGAAACAAGGTCACTCTCATATTTTTATAATACCTATATACGTAGGTATAGATAACTGTTCATTAGTGATAATACAACAGCATCGGGCGGCTAGAGTCGGGGTTATGGATGCGGAGGCTGACGCAGCCGCCGCTGTTTGGCCTCGGTCAACATTGTTAGCGGCCCTCCACCGCGAATGTTATTACGTGATTAACCCCCCGACACGTCAATCCAACCTCGCTTATTAATTGCCCTCTGACTACAAGTGTGAGAATCAATTATTTCGCTACGCACCATCCGTGAACAATAATTAACTGTTATCTTTGTTGTACCTAAAACTGCAGCTTTCGATTATATTGGGTTAAAATTTTACTTAATGTCGATTAGGCAATATAGGTAATGTCTACTGTATGTATCTTGTACTCATATCACGCCTATACCCGTCGGCGTAGGCAGATTTGAACTAAAATCAACTTTTCGCTAATTAAGTTACGTCCCGTTTGTAAGAGGTGGCAAGCTATGGATTGGATTTTTCCCTAAGCTCAAGGTTGCAAAATCCTATCCCAATGATTTTTATAAACATTCATTCATCACTAGAATATGGACCCCCGGTAATCCGGCCCCTGTCTAATCCGTCGCCTCTTGTAATCCGACATTCATATTGATTTTTTTCATAATTTTTTATTCGTTTTAGTGTTTTTTTTGTAAATTCTATAGCATTTATGATGTTAATTTTATAATAAAACGTGAGAGCTTAGGTATTGTGTTGTTTAATTTACGAAATTTTACATAGGTACATAATGAAGTATGAATTGTACTTCAGAGTAATCTTATTCTTATCATTGGTTCTGTAATTTGTCGGATTACAAGGTACTCGTTTGTAAAAACTTCCGGACTATAGAGGATCTTAGGCAGTACCTACTCTATAATCCGACAAATTCGATAATCCGACATCGCCCTGCAAAACGTTTGTCAGATTACCGTGGGTCCACCTAGTACCTTTCTGGTGTGATGAATGTGAATCAAAATGGAGTGGCAAAAGGAACCTAATTGGCGAACGTGGAAACGTGGGTGTTAATTCACTTTTTCCTACCCCTTTGGGGATATGGGTATGTGCCCCTATTTACCTCTTAGTAAGAAAATTCTAGTCTCTTCCTTATTAAAAAAATGGCCTTATGCTTTTGTGTAGGTAGTACTTAGTATTAAGTAATAACTAGAACAAAATTCTAAATTGTATGTCAGTCTTTTTTTTAAAGATAAGTGAAATACAATAGGCGGATGGGGCTGTGAGAGGCAGCCCGTGGCGAGCACGTTCGCGCGGTATCCGACCTCTTCATCAATTGATCCCTCTGCCTCCTCGCTAGGACAACGATCTTCTTTCCAGACAGTGTTAGCATACCATTTTCTTTGTTTGATTTTGTGCAACACGAGGATATTAGACGAAATTGTTAAAACTAATTATTGTTAGATGTACCTAGGTAAGTATCTAAGGGCAAAAAGTGAACATCGGCTCTAGATGAACGCGTGTGTTCACACGTCTAATATCCTCATGTTGCACAAAATCAAACAAAGAAAATGGTATGCTAACACTGTTTTATGTGATAGGTCACTCGAGGTCTACCTACCCTAGGTGCATTAGATTCGTATTATCCTACTGAGATAAAAAAAAAACCAATGTCATTGGTTACCAGAGGCGCCTACATTGAATAAAGGAAAGAATATTGTGCAATCTTCATGAACATTGCAATAGGTAATTAAAATAAATTAAGTAAATATTTAACATAACTACAACTTTAAAGCCGTGTGGTGACGGCAGAGTAGAATACAATTGTCACCACCCCAAGTCTCTCCCGTGGGTGTCGTACAAGGCGAATAAGGATAAATCAGCGATGAGGAATGGGCAGCAGCGTTCCTCTTATACCACCTAGCAATAGTACTGCGACGTTTGTGCCCGATAAATGGCAATAGGCTCGCCACCTATTACATGGGACCTAACATAATTAGCGAAGCGTGGGTGCTAATTCATCTCTGCCTACCCCTTCGGGGATATAGGGGTGATTTATGTATGTATGTATGAATGTAATGTACAACTTAAACTTGACACTAGAAAAACATTATCTAAAAAAATGAAATTTAGTAGAAATAAAATTAAACTTCAGCAGATTTGAGTATTCCTTACAAGTACCTATACGTAACGCTTTACACTCGGATCACAATGTGTCTAAAGCGTGAAAGGTGATTTTTGTGTACGACTTCGCAAAATATCAAAATATGTAGGTATTCACACCCACCCAGTAATCACTTAAACCTACCTATTAACCGCCTTAACACACATACATAAATCACGCCTATATCCCCAAAGGGATAGGCAGAGGTGAAGTAGCACCCAAGTATCGCCCTTTATGTTAGGTCCAATGTAATAGGTGGCGAGCCTATTGCCATTTATCGGGTACAAAAGTCGCAGTACATTGTTAGGTGGTATAATAGGAATGCTTCTGCCCATTCCTCATAACTGATTTATCCTTAGTCGCCTTGTACGACACCCACGGGAGAGATTTGGGGTGGTGACAATTGTATTCTACTCTGCCGTCACCACACGTTCGTACAATCATTCGAGTAATTGATTAATAGGCCAAAGATTTAATTTCAATAAGTATAATTAGGTAAGGTATACAGTTTCTTTTTAAAGTACTTATGTATAACCTCAAAACCATTAAAAGGTACAACCAACTTCCACTATGAAAACAACTTTATAGTACTTAAGTAAATGTTTTATGTATTGACCTTCTTCTCCCTGCTCTGTTCCCAATATATCTGGGGTCGACGCAGTATGTTACCCCTTCCATTCATATCGGTCAGACGTCATATGGCCTTTGATTCATACCCTCTAACACACCGGAAAGGTGCTAGTGATGAAAGAATGAAAAGAGACGGATACGACGATGTCCAGAGACCGATGAACGGAGAAAGTAATTGGGATGACAACATTCCAATCCATACTGCTCAAGGTTTCGGCTTAGGTATTACCTACAGCCGGCTGCCTGCCTGAAACCAACCCTCTTTAGGTATGTTGTTGGTGGTTTGCCCTTCACCTTTCGGGTACCCCGAGGTGCTTATTGGTCTACACCGGGCAATCTCCCTTAATCAACTTTTACGATACCATGGAATTAGTCAAACCTGGCACAACCTACATTATTTTTTCCGTCCCAGCCCAGCATGGAAGACTGTTTTATGTAGATCTTAAAATAAACGACAAAATGTCCTATTTTATACATTAGATTAGGAATTTTGTATGGTGTAAGTAAAACACCTGCTCTTTAAATTGGAATCGGTTTTGTGTTGCCATATCTCTCAAACGTTGCTATTATACCTAATGAGTGAGAGTGATTGGTAGAGACGATTGCAATCGGCTTGCAGGGTTAGGTCGCTGTTCATTTTTCGGGATTTCAGAGTTTTCACCATAATGAAAATTGTTTCTAAATATTAAGAAAGCTTTTAAGATTATGTGTTTTAAAAATAATCCTGTAGATATAGGTATATTTTATTATGTATCCCTTTGGTGATATTTTTTTACCAAAACGCACGCTTTTTTATATTTTTTCCTTGCACCAAGAAGTAACAATTACATCTCTCTGTCTATACGTTATATTCTCTTACATACCAGGAGACTTTTTGGTCACTGCAAAAATTTTTGGAATTCGTTCTGACCATCAAACTGAACAAATTTCACTATGGGAGCAACTCCAAATTCACGAAAAAATATCAGCTGTTTCATACAAAATGACTACTTGACCCAAATGTATGAAACAGCTGTTCAGTTTGATGGTCTGAACGAATTCCAAACATTTTTGCAGTGACCAAAGTCTTCTGGTATAAATACTTTTTAATGGGAAAACAATGAATTTAGTAATGTTTGTATGAATAACAAAAAAACTATGTAATGAATAATAACATTTATTTGATTTATATAAAATATTAAAAATATACCAAAATAATTTATACATCATAATTACATATCTTCAATCTACAAAATTCTTTAATCTTTTGATAAAAACAAATTTTATTATGATTTGGCTAGGTTATGATAATATAATAAACACCAATAAAGCAAAAAAATCGTAAATTGGTAAAGGCACTTTCAGTCTTACTAGTATAATTTATATAAATATTATAAAAATTAATTGACATCGCGCTCATTTAATACAAAATCGAACCAACTCAAACCAACTTGAAAAATGTTGTACCCGTTCTAAATTTATTACAGTAGATAAGACCTACCTACTGTAAGAGAAATGCAAATTTGAGTCGTATCTATTTTGTATTTAAAGAAAAACGTGTTAAAATATAAAAAAGCATGTTATTTTTTCAGTTACAATCTGAACTACAAGACAGTCCCCCAACAATATCGATGACGTTATTATGATAATTTGTAAGGGTATAACAGTAACCATCAAGGACCCAAACTTGTAACTAGATTGGTAGTCTTAATTCAGGTTATTGCCAATTAAATACAAAATAACATCTAATTTGTCAGAGAATGGTCAGAGTTCCAGTTTAACCCAAATTATTAAAAAAATATATATATCACTGTCATGTCATAAGCCAGAAAACGACGTTCGTTATTTTCACAGCATCTGATATATCTACATCTGGTGTATGGCACAGAAATTTCTAGATAAATAATAGTATTTCATTTAATTAAGGGAAGGAAACCAAACGCGGGCACACCGCCTAAAAAAGGGAACTCTCAAGTATAACGTCATTTTAATTTTTTTTATGTGTTTTGTATCTTGCTAAGCCCCAATGTCAACTGTATAAAATGATAGGTAGAAATTTTAATTCCTGTATGCCTAATTGAATATACAAACTTAATTTTACACACATGAGTGACCGCTTTAAGCGATATACCCGCTTAATGCCACCTTCCCCTATACATTAATTGGTAGACATTCAATGGTAAGTAGAATCATAATTATATTTTTACGCTAATTCTAGATAAGTGCGTTGTTTCGAGAAAAGCAGACTCTTGTAATCTTACAGAAATGGCTATTTCCCTTAGGGGTGATGATTAGGCATGAAGTGATTCAAGCGTATTAAAACTACACTAAATACTTCTTCATATTCGAATCATGTTTCGGAGTTAAAACCCGTCATAGTGTAAATACTCGAAAAATTGGAATACAAAATATACAATTCTGAACACTTAATGTTAAGCCCCAAAAAAACATTTTCTTTAAAATGCACTCTTCCTTCAGATGATAAATATAAATGATTACCAACAAGTTTGTGCATAACTACTTTTTTATAATTATTTAATCCCTTAGAGAGCTTTAATCTTAATACTTTTATGACGTCCATTTACTTTTAAATTATTCTTGGCCGTTACAAAAATTTGCGAATATAGCCATTTATAAACAAATCTTAGCACTCACATTTCATTGAACCATGTAAGAAAAATAATGAAAATTATTACCAATTGACGAACTGAACGATTGAATTATTACAAGAGACAAAAACTTTCGTTTCGTACACAATACAGTAATACAGATATAAATTTAGTAGTACAATAAATAATTATTTTTAATCCCTTATTTAACCTGTGAAAAGATTATAATAATATTAATATACGAGATAAATAGTTTTAACAAAAATGTAATCTTTTACTTTTTTGTAATCTATGTAATATACCTTTGAAATCGCCAGTCAATATGAGCGCGTTTTTACACGGTCTGCCAAAGAAGTGGTGTGCCACTTTTGATTCACTTTATTAGTCATCGAAAATTACAACAAGGTTCATACTGATAACTGTGTCAAACGTCAATATCATAAGATAGCAATGTTGTCAGATCAACTGCGAGCAGTGTACGTATCGCGCATTGCTAAAAAATATTAAGTACTCTATGTACATAAATCGTTCGAAGGACTTCGGTATGTTTATATTATACACCATATACAATTAATCAAACGTAATAAAAATAAAATTATTTGGTTTTGCAATTTAGCATAAACTATTAAATAAAATATAATATTATAGTATACAATATCTATATAAAAATATTGATTAGGTGTATAATTAGGAGACTAGCAATATTTTTTCATGTACATTTGGTAAATGTAGTTAAATAATTGTTCTTTATTATATTTATACAAATAAATTACTACTATACATTGTGCATGCTTAAATAAATAATCGGTTTGTTCTTTTTTGTTTGTTAATTTTCTTATTACAATTAAATACAATTAAAGCCCAGTTTAACACCAAAATAGCGTAAAAGAAATAATAAAAATCGAATAAGCTATAATCGGTATCCTAACATACTTTCATAACTTTTCTGTTCGAATTTCAATGGTCAAAATAAGATTGACCCCTGAATACAGAAACGCTCCTCAAATTTTGGGGACTGCTTATCAAGTTAAGTGGACAGTACCTGTCAGAATTTGTATGGAAAAACGTCAATTTTGACAATAATTAAATGTTAAGCAGGTCTCAAACTTTGATTAGCGTTTCTGTATTCGGGGGAGATTATTTTAAATCAATTTGTTAGACTAGAAATTGCTTTTGGATATTAGCTTTCCAAAAAGAATTTCTATTGGTAGATGTTTTGTTTACAATATTTTTATTTCTAGAAGTACTAAAGATCATAGTAACTCTTTCCATATTATATCTTAGCAACTATTTGGCATTCCATTTACATAACATTCAAAAGCCAAATAATTAAAAAAGCTTAAACACAAATACAATTATTTATTTTTATTGTAAAAATAAATCTGAACTAGAATAATTATGTGACAAATCAATATGTACAGAGTGTAGGTACAGTGAGTAGGAATAAAAAAATTGCAAAACAAAAAGTGGCTAAACGTTTTCGGCAAATGAAGTTCGTAAGAAAAAGGTTAAAAAAGTGGTAGGTAACCGCTATTCCATCTATACCCAAAATCATTATTTGAAGGTTACTATTGACTAACACCATATACATAAAGTGATATGCATTATCACTGCATTTACCTTAATGTAATTCATAATTTTTTTTTCTCTATTATTAATTGTTTACGACTATTTTATACCATTTTAATATATAAATATAATTAGTAAAAAAGTATACAAAAATATAAAAAATAAATTGATAGACATCATTTTTCTTAATGGTAATTAAAATAAATAAATAGATATTTTATAATATAAATTGTGAAGTTTATAACAATTCATAACATTAGTTCAATGAGCTATTGTTATTTCAAATAAATTTTGATCCTCGAGTCCTAAGCTTTAGCAAATATTAATTAATTAGGTAACAACATAATAAGTACCTACCAATAAAATGTTGGGCATATTAAAATAGTATTGCACTATGGGTAAAGTTTTTCAAATCATTTGTTTCATAGTTAGTTCGTTTACACATACATAACTCTCTGCGTATATAAACTGTATTATATATTAAAAGGAAGGCATATTTTAATATCACTTCTTGAAAGTAGGCTCATAAGCTATTATGTGGATTTAAAATGATCAAGAGCATAGTCGTGATAGTACATCATAATGGCAAGGGGTTGCCCAAGAATTAGGGAGCTCCAAACCATTATATTTCCCCAGCGATGACCAAGCTTCACCTCCGCAAAGCGGGATATAACTGCTAATGGAGGCTGGACCATCATGCCCAGGAACGCCCAAATCCTGAACATTTGTAGCGGAACACTGACCTGGAAAATATTTAATTAAACATTAGTAAACTATTCGATTTTAATATTAACATTTTATATAATGCTAAAATTAAAATCGAATAGTACAATAGTTTACTAATGTTAGAAAAGTGTCTTGGTTGGCCGAGATAGCAGCGGACGCGGGTTCGATTCCCGCATCAAGACCATAATTTTTCTTTTTCTAACCACCAAAATCTTTGTAAACATTAGTAATGAGTAATGACTAATGATTACAACAATTTTTAACCTGTAGATATAAACCACGCCTATTTATCCGAAAGGGGTAAAGCAGTAGAGGTGCATTAACAGCGACATTTCGCCAATTATGTTCGGTCCCATGTAATAGAAGGCGAGTTTCATTACATCTATCGGGCACGTTAACCATACAACGATGTCGCCCATTCCTCGATTTCCTCGAGACTGTCTCAACGCTTAGTCGCCTAGTACGACACCCGCGCGAGAGATTAGGGAAGTGACTATTCTATTCTGTTTCGCCGTCACCCCACGGAATTTTTATTTTGTGAATTATTTAAAACTGACTTTTATATTTTATAAAACCCGGGCGCAAAAGTGACATAATATAAAGGAAGAACTTAAGATGGTACGATATTATTCGCTAAAACAATGACGGGCATGTGAGAACATTGCTTGGGTTGCACAAATAATAATCATCGCACCAGCGTAACTTGGCTTCAAATATCCAAAATTGTTGTGTGCCTTGAAAACATTTAATTAGACAATCATTCGTATTTGAATAGAAACAAAACCTTTATCTGATTTACTCACCAAGTACTCATGGAAGAAAGCTGACAACATGAAGACGACAGTGCTAGCAGCCACCTTGCTGTACCCCTTCTCCGTAATAGGTTTGTACACGTGCCGGACGGCCCAAATGTGGACGGGCAAGTTCCAAGTGCTCCAGAACACAGAGATGTTGTTCGCGTTCCACCAGTCGCCGTAGAACTTGCGGTCGGCGAAGTGCATCAGCTCACCCATCAGGTTGAGAAACGAGTGGAAGGTCAAGTAGAAGAAGCACAGCCATATCAAGTGGTTGGGCACCTGTGGGTATTTAGAGGTTTTTAACTACAAAAGCCACCATTTCATTCACTGACCTCTATTAAACAAGTGCGCTGTACTGAAGGTTGTCATCCAAAAAATGAAGCCAATTTGATTATCCCCATCTTGGCGCTGATGGCACTGGATTACGAAGGTGAACGTCCACGGAACAAATAATAAAGATGCATTTGTCAAACTTAGTACCCTTGCCGCTCGAGAGGGCGCTTCAAATTGGCACAAGAAACATTTGACATTTTAGTAGACGTATTCAGTCCAGCCTACTTGTATATATTAGAGAGGTCAGTGATTTCATTTCATTCAGCCGAGAGACGCCCTCTGTTGGGTATAGGCCTTCCACAAGGATCTCCAAACCGATCGGTCCTGCAGCTTACCGCGACTTTCACCAGATCGGCGGTCCACCTACCTACGCTGCGTCTCCCGGTTCGTGGCCGCCATTCGAGGACCTTTCCGTCCCAACGGCCATCAGTCCTCCTCGCAATGTGCCCTGCCCACTGCCACTTAAAGTCCGCAATTCTTCGGGCTATGTCGGTGACCTTGGTTCTCCTGCAGATCTCATCATGTCTGATATGATTACTAAGTAGCCCTCTCCATTGCCCTTTGAGTGACTTTGAGGCGAAAAAATAGCACCAACTCTACTTTAATAACTAACCATTGCATGATAATGTTAAAACCCCGATGACGACCCGTTTCGTCGAATGATCAGAACGCTGGCTCGGCTAAGAGATATCGGGCTCGAATCCTGGTAGAACACGGGATTAGTTTTCGGTTCATATTTATGCACTATATTTTCAATGTTCATTTATAATTATTATTATATTTTACCTTATTTCGACAACACAAGGGCTTTGGCTGTTTACTTAAGAAACCGGTTATTGTTAATCTTTATCGCCGTTACAGACTCCGTCTTTATTTAACACACATAGAAGCTAGTTTTCTTGAGCCATGATAATTACAATTAAGACAAACAATAAAAACATAGTTTAAACTTACAGAAAGCTTAAGCAATCTCTCCGTGATCTTGATAGGGTCCATTTTGGAGAAGGGGTCGAGAGAGTTGGTTACTGAAGGTATCATCCACTGCTGGAAGAGCGCCAGCACAAGGTTCCATCCGAACACTACTTCCAATAGACGTTTTATAAGGAACCTCTTCCTGATTCTATAAGATTTAAGGTATATTAAATAAACCCGTAATACACACTAGCGACGGGATCACTTTCATTATTTACCAGACCCCGTATTATGTAAGCCGATTTCAGTTGCATTCATCTAACTATCTCTGTTACTCATTGAGAATAATAGCCAAAGTGTAAGAGTGACGGGTAGACCAAAGCAACTGGAATCGGCTTACATAATACGGGGTCAGGTATACCTGGTAAATAATGAAAGTGATAATATATTAGAAGCAAGAGTAGAATTCTTTAAAATGTTAATTAGATATACTTCTTACTTGGTTATATATTACATTATCTTGGCATAAGCGATAAACACTACGCATAAGAGGTGTAAACTACTTAATTTTCTACATATATACAATATGTTTCATAAATATAGGTACATGCTACAGGTAATTCTACACTAACAATCTTGAAAAACAATAAATCGAGCTGCTGGTTACGAAAAGTCATTCATTATCTACTTACAAGCTAAGGGCCCCGCGTACCAATAGTCATAGAAACGTAGTATGTACTATTTAGTTGGAAAGATGTGCGGGATATGACTAGGTGCGATCTGCAATTTTATTGTCCAACTTAATCACCTAGAAAGAGGTGGAGAGGCGATCTGGAGGCGTACTGCAAGACATGGACGGGATTGGCTCGGGATCGCTCGAGATGGAGGGCTGCGGGGGAGGCCTTTGCCCAGCAGTGGGATCTTATAGGTTAATAAAAAAAAATAAAAAAAATCTGCGTTAAAATATGTGGCACCCATATTTTAACGTAAAATTCATTTCATTCATACATTTCACCCACTCATTATTTCATAATACTACAGATAAAATATACACTAAAGACTTGGCTGTATGGGCTAGACCCTTTGCCTTCCCTAAAATATAGGGAGAATTTAAAACAAAAAAAAAAACAAAAAAAATAAAAAAAACTTAATCGCAAGGTCTGCGGGGGCCCTAAAAATCAACAGTACTACTTCAAGCAGGTGACTAACCGTGTCGTGCGAGGGAAGTTCAGCTCATAGCAGAGTGTGGGAGCAAACAGGAAATAGAATAGGTCTTTGAGGGTCAAATTTTCGGGATACTTGACCACGCGCGCCGCTGCGATCGCCTCGTTCATGTCGTCGTCGAAACTCTCTGAGGAAATTCGGGGGGCATGCGCTTAAATAAACAACACCAAAGAATGTGATAGAATGCAATAGTTCTAACAAGTAAATCATTCGTAATGTTTATAAGTAGACAATTTTTTAAGAGGAAAATGTTGAATTTGTAAACCATACTGCCCCTATTTTTAACATAGCATAGAGTCATAAATGACGAGATAAGTATAAAATAAGTAGTAGAAGTAGCATCTTCGAAAGACTGACACCATAGTCGGGATTCTAGCCTCATACTCTATCTTCCGCTATCCCTTGTTCCCAACCAATTACACTGTTATACATATGAGACTGTTAGGTACGGTCAACTGCATTTCAGACTAGGTACTGGTCTGAAATGCGGGCACAAAAGTCACAGTACCGAAACTGTCATTCTTCAATTGATTGTCATCGCTAACTTGTTGGTAGTAAAGTTGGTAGTGAGTTTCCAGTATGAGTGCCACACTAAGACGGTGGACGTAATGTTTCTAGGGTTCTACACTCCGAAACCATCCTATGTCTTACTGCCGCACTCAGAGACGTCAAATAACGTTAATGAGTACTTAACGTCAAAAAATGACAATTCAAAACTAGTCAAACTAGTCTAGATTTGAATGAAAATTTTTGACATTAAATACTCATTAAAGTTAATTGACGTCTCTGAGTGCGGCAGTTAGTGTATGTCGTGCTCCGAATATTTTTATCGGTATACACCGGGCCGTTTCAGTTCTCCGTGCCATTGCACCTAAGCGGGAAAGTACTATACGGAATTTACACGTGCATGGCTGCCAGACATGCCCGCGCGGACCTCGTTTGTATAGGCCAGATTGACTGTGACGGTCCTACACTAGGCAAACATCGAACACGGGACATGCCGACGGGCATGTCTGCAGGTATGCCCGCTATTGTTTATTTGGGTTTGTAGTTATTATTTAAATAATGATCTTGTTGGGATTTTAATCCCCAACGACTACCAGTGTCACATGTTACAGTGTGGCTGGTTTGGAAGGAGGGTTCGTTATATACTTTATGTAGACTGATTAATTTAATCAAATATTTATATTAACTTATTAGCAAGTTTGTATGTTCGAAACAATAATGATTGGGTTATGCCGACCTAATAATTTTATTTAATACTACAAGGGTGTTAGTTAATCGCGTAATAGCCTGGATATTATGTAAGCCCATGTGCAAAAGCTAGAAAAAATGCAAAAATAGTTCATACCATTTTCATTTTTAATCATCTCGGCAATCTCAGTTTGATATCTCATAGATTTCAGAGTTCGTTCGCTTTATTATATAGAATTCATCTTATAGTGCTTTATTCTATATAATATTTATTTTTATTCCAGACTGAGTTATCAAAAGACAATTAATTTGGGTCACATCTAGGATATACCCAACTAACTATCTCTGGGACTATAACATTTTTTTCAGTAGTTTCAGTACACTTTTTGTATAAACATACATACATAAATAACGCCTATATCCCCGAATGGGTAGGCAGAGGTGAACTAGCACCCACGTTTCGATATAGGTGGTGAGCCTATTGCCATTTATCGGACACAAAAGTCGCGGTACTATTGCTAGGTGGTACAAGAGGAACGCTGCTGCCCATTCCTCATCACTGATTTATCCTTAGTCGCCTTGTACGACACCAACGGGAGAGATTTGGGGTGGTGACAATTGTATTCTACTCTGCCGTTACTACACGGCATTCACCAAACTACCCTTTTATATCCGAAGGGGGTAAAGTATAAAGGGTAGAGCTGTATTGACACCCACATTCTTCAAAAAGTCATCAGGTCCCGTTAATAGGAAGTGATATAAATAAGCTATGCAGAAAACCAGTCTGGCTAGCATGACTACCGAAACACGTTATGATACAGCTGTTTATCGCTTAGAACTGTCAAAAATCCATTGTATTTTGACAGTTCAAAGCGATAAATGGCACGCTAATTCCCATTTCTACTATAGAGCCGCGGGATAGATACGAGTCGTAGGAATTATATCTACCGTCACCAAATGGATATGATATTTCATAATAATTATAGTAGAGAGACTTAATTCAAAATATAGATTAGATTAAGTCTGTAGCTGTACCCACAATCAGTAACAGATATTTTAAGGTAAGTACATTATGTAATGGGTAAAGGCAATAATTATTACGATAAAGCAACCGATTATCACGGTGCGTTATCATGACTTATGCTTTCGAATGACATTATAGGCCAATTTTCTATAACAAAACAAGAAACTACAATAGTTTTCCATCAATGAAAAAAATCAACACTACCTACTAATGAAGACACACAAATATTATACTAATCCACAATCATAATGCTTTTCGCAAAATTATTAGGACCTGTTTCACAATGTTCATATCAATGGTCCGATGATGTAAGAATTTATTCGTGATTATACTACTCTTTCAACTACTTGGCCTGTTTGTTACCAGGTTATCTGAGGTCAGCACAGTATTTTACATTCATATCCGTTAGACGCCATCAAGCCATCCACTAGGTACCTTTTGATTCATGACATTCATTTGTATGCCCCAAAGTTGGTTTGTACACAAAATATAGTCGGGCAATATAGTGTCATTCTAATAAAGTAGTTTATTTCAATGACTACTTCAAAGACTTAATGATTGGATATTATAAATAATACAATAGAGTCAGAACTATAAATATGAATAATAATGAAGGTCTGTGTTTATTACATATGGAAGATACATGTGAAGGTCTTAGAAAACGTCAAAAACAAAACAATGTTGCACAAAAAACCGGAAGCATAATAGGTATAAGTAAGGAAATACGAAGCTATTACAAAAAGACAGCAAGCATAGCAGATACACAATAACAATTTAACTTACGCTCGTGCTCAGCATTCACTAATTTGTCTGAAAATTATAGAATATTGTATGACCTAAAAGTCAAAATGTTTCACCAAATATGGGTACAACAATACAAATATTATTATGCATTTATATACTTATTTAATAAAAATATCACCACTTATTTAGAAAAATTATAGTTATCGGAATCAAACCCGCGACCTCCCCGATCCATACGACTGCCGCACACGGCATTTTTTTTGTCATGTACATTGTTCAAATAATAATAATAATACATACATACATAATTCACGCCTATATCCGAGAAAGGGTAGGCAGAGGCCTCATGTAATAGGTGGCGAGCCCATTGCCATACATCGGGCACAAAAGTCACATCGGGACATTGCTATTGCTAGGTGGTATTAGAGGAACACTGCTGCCCATTCCTCATCATTGATTTATCTTTAGTCGCCTTGTACAACACCCACGGGAGAGATTTGGGGTGGTGACAATTATATTCTACTCTGCCGCCACCACACGGCGAAGTAAATAATAATAATGATTCCTATTAATTTTTGAGAGAATCTCGATGACTCACTGCGTCATCGAGATTCTCAGCCACTGCGTCAGACGCTTAAAGCGCTCGGCCTGCGATCGCATAAGCTAAGCAATATTCTCGTGGGCCGGTCATTGGATGGGTGGCCAAAAATTGGTCCCAGCTGCATCTAGAGTCGTTAATATCGACCAATTCACAATAGGCCTGTGTGGTGGGTTGTAGTTGGAATGGATATGGATGCAAGAATATAGGGATTCTCCCTATATTCTTAAAACCATATGGAAGACCCAGCAGTAGGGACATTGAAGGGTTGATGGTGATAATGAAACTGTTAATTCTTAATATGTTACTAACTGCCGCACTCAGAGACGTCAATTAACTTTAATGAGTATTTAATGTCAAACATTTTCATTCAAATCTAGACCATAGACCCGGTAAGAATAGCGACTAGTTTTCAATTGTCATTTTTTAACGTTATGTACTCATTAACGTTATTTGACGTCTCTGAGTGCGGCAGTAAGTCACTAAAAATAAATTATGAATGTACTATATTATCTTGCTTACTCCAGTTTGGGGCTGATAAGCTTTGCCTCCTTAGTTTACTCCTGGCCATTTTCCTTTTCATACCATTCCTGCACCAGTGATTTGTTTGTGTGTAACTCCAGAGTTTTAAGAAAATGATCAGATAAAGCATACACACAGATGTAATACCAACTGAAATGGAAATACATGAACACATCAAATAAGACACAAAATTTATTTATTGAATGCAATTATTAGTTTCTTTTATACAAATTAGAAATTACATTAAATATGAACCTAAGGACAACTTAGATTTCAATAGTGTTATTTTAGATCATAATTCTATAATAGTTTTATGTTTTCTGCACTCAATCAACTACATACCAAAACTGAATTCAGGGCCTTTGTAATGTAGAACAGCCACTGGCAAAATAACCACAAACAATATATTTGATATTTGTAAGCCCACACCAATTTTGTCTGATAATATGTCCTGAAAACATTAAATAGTTCACACATAGGTAACTTTGTTGTGGTGAAAGAAATATACTTTAATAATATTTAACTTACCACTGCAATGCCTTTTTCGATTAGTAGACTAAGTACAGCAGGCACAACAGAAACTGAAAATATAACATAGTTTATTCTTGATGAGGAGGACTATAAATACCTACAATACAAAAATGCACTATATTGATTTAGTGCTGTCTGCAGGTGAATAAAAATAATAGAGACAATAGTTATTTTCAAATTGTATAGGTATTTAAAATCAATATTAGAATAAAATATAAAATACATTATTGACATCTACACTTTAATTTACCAGCACCACATCAGCTTTTAATAAATTCCTAGGTACCTATTTATTCCTACATCCAACACCTTGTAAAATAAAACACCTTGGCTCGTCTTCAACTTTAATAAGTTCTACAATCGAATGTAGGTATGTCTAAG
The DNA here is from genome assembly GCA_963931975.1 of Cataclysta lemnata. NCBI lineage: Eukaryota > Metazoa > Arthropoda > Insecta > Lepidoptera > Crambidae > Cataclysta > Cataclysta lemnata. The sequence goes on along the minus strand of OZ008341.1, from coordinate 8,765,759 downwards.
GCGGCTCTCAGAGAATCTTACAAAATATGGCTGGGGGAATGGGCAGAGACACATAAACACTTACAAATTAATAAAATCACTGAGGGATATTGATGACTGCTGCCTTCGCTATAGCCTGTTAGAACTATAATCCACTCAAAAGGGTTGACTCGGATACCATATCTACATTAAAAAAGTTATTATAAGTATTAGTTAAATCAACAAAAAACAATTAAGTACTGATGTAAAGTATTGCTTACTTTAAAATGTTTTCAAGGAATAGACGTAGGCCACCAATGGTCAACATAAGAAATCCCCAATTTACTAATCCAGTAAAATTGGTAAACTCTGAACTCCATGAAAACAGAGAGTCTCTTGGTTTGTGGCATCTAAAAAACAAAATGTCGATTTAAGATGGACCTAACAATAAACTTAAAGCATATAACATTTAAGATTTAAGATAGCCTTTATTACTAGAATAAACAGTTTTTTCTAACATTTACATTTAATTTTCTCCAGTCTGTCCCACTGACATAGGCCTCCTCCAATGACTTCAACTCCCTTCTCTCTTGTGCTTTCCTCATCCAAGCATATAACATAAACAACATTTAATATTCACTCAAACAAAAAATCAAAATATTGTACTGCGACTTTTGTGCCCGATAAATGGCAATGGGCTTGCCACCTATTACATGGGACCTAACATAATTGGCGAAACGTGGGTGCTAGCTTCGGGGATATAGGTGTGATTTATGTATGTAAAAATCTTGTGTCACAGTGTTTGTTATCGACTCCTCTGAAATGGGTTGATCGATTGTCATTTTTTTTTTGTGTGATCAATAGTTATATACTAAAAAATATTAATTTGAAATAATATTTTTACGGCCATACAACCTTGTTGTTTGATTTACATGGACTATTGAATAGTCGTGGCTTCGAATCCTAACAGAGGCAAATGTTTGTGATGAATACAGACATTTGTGTATGAGTCATGGTTTATTTGTGTAGGATATTATTAATATTTTTAATTCATAAGTATATCATATTTATACAATCATATAGTACTGAATTGACAAATACTTATACAATACATGAAAGAAACCCAATAAAATAGCAGGATATAGGCACCTTTCAGTTGTTTACAACTGCCTGCCTGATAATTTAAAATAATAATAATATCAATTTAAAATCTTAGTATATTTTTATTCTGATTATACTCTTGTGTTTAACTGAATCAAAGAACACTCATATCCATAACACAACTTATCTTACTTACTTTGGGCTAGATGATGAGGGAATGAGAAATTGGTGAAGGATAGAGAGAATTGGAAGAAGTAAACATATTTTGCCGACCCCATCTAGAGCGAGATTTGGGCAGCAAGAGGAAGATCATGGTTATTACATCTTTTGCATTTTATCTACTTAAAATGTTTAAGTAGGTACTGAATAATAATATTTTTTTTTTATTAAATGTTAGTTTGGTCTTTACATAAAAACCTAATATAAAAGTATAATTTTACTTTTTGAAAATTGTCTCTGTAGACTTCGAATATTTTAGAATGTAGGTAGAGGCCCGGCACTTACGGTTTATCGTATTGTAATTGGCGTGCCTTATTTTCTTTTTCAGTTATTTCCTCTGCTTTTGTTACGCTCTGTGCCCTTCTGTATCTTATAGCATTATCTTCTGTTTCGGTAGTCATGGTAAATATCTTATTCTCACGTTCCCGTTAGAATAAAACTTGAACATTTGAATTAACACAAATTCTAAAAACAGTAGGTATCAAGTCTTCAGTGATAAAAACTCTGGTAATTAGTGACATTAGTAAATAGTAATGTTACCACTAGAAAAAATAATAAGAGGGAGTGTTGGGCGCGTTTCAAAGTTGTCAGTCAGATTTTTTTTCGATAATTCAACAATTGTTTCACAGTGGATTTTGTGCAGTGAAAGTGGTGTTATTTTAATACACAAGCACTGCACAAACACTGCACATCTTTGTTAATGTGCAATTATGCAGAATCATTGAAAATAACTCTTGTGATGTGTTTGATGTTGAAAACCACTATAAAAAGTGGTTTTGTCCACCCCATCAGTCACCATCATGAACTCTATTACCATTCGATTCGCGCCAAGCACTCCTTAGATGCGTTAAAATGTGTGACACCCATAATTCAATGTTAAATTACTTTTATTCATGTCACCTACTCATTCATTCATATGAATACAGAATAAATATACTAAAGACATGGCTGTATGGGTTTGACCCTTTGCTTTCCTTAAAAATACAGGGAGAATTAAAAAAATAAAGGGGTGTTTGGCGCGTTTCGTGGTTTTAATTGGTTCGGAGTGGATTTTGTGCTCATAGCTTTATTTAATGTAATACGAAACGTACGAGTGTACTAAAATTTACCGCCGTACTGACGCGATTTTGATAGGTCAGAAATGGGCATCCTTCTTTAGATTCAAATTTTTAAGTCGAGAAATCCCGATTCTACCTACAAAAGTGCGAAAAGGTGTAGCATTAAAAGATCTCTACTCAAGCGTGGCCATGAGGTGTTTTGCGCGATCATAGCTTGAATCTCGATTTAAATACCTATCGATTATTGTCCAAGTGACGTTTCAGAGTATACGAAACAGAGATCTATGAATTGATACTTTAATATTGTTCTAGAATAAAGGGTCCAAGTAAATCTAATTTTAAAACGTTATTCACGTCCAAGTGTCGTTTCAAAATACGCGCCTTATACTACTGAAAACTCTGTAGGCCTATTCCCTAACTTTTTTTGACACTTGAAAGTGATGATCACCGAACTAGAGTGCGTATCATCTTATAGTTCCTATGCCGTGATGATGGCTGCCCTGTCTGTCAACAACATCAACCCGTAAGTCATAGTTGCAGGTTTTTTTATGTTATAAAGACAATCTTTGAGAAAATCATGTCCAAAACATAGAAAAGTGATGAAAGACTAATTGTGCTAAAAGCTAAGGTGTTTTGTGAACGTGAAAAACGTAAGGTAATCCATATTAGTCTGTACAAGTTCGGATTGCCGCCATTAAATTGGGCTACCAGTATCAGTTTTATGAAATGTTTGTAAATAAATAGTACTAATAACGATATAACGACTAACAAGAGTGAGGAAATGTCAAATGTAAACATGTTAGATGAACACAATTATTCTTAATCATAATAAATATAATATTTTATGTGCACGTGATGATATTTTTCTTGTAGACTTTATATAAATGTCAGAAAAATATAACATTCATAAAACTAAGGGACTAAATTATAATTTAACCCTTTTTACTTGATGAGTCTATCCTTCTTACGTCACTATAATTTTTCTTTATCTATCTAATTTCTATCGTACTATTATTATCATGAACTAACTGTGTTCGCAAATTTTCACGAGCTTTGGCTTATGACTTTCATAAAAATAACTAATATGTAACTGCTACTTAGTACCGCTAGTAGTTATAAGTAACTTAATAAGATATATGCATAATTTTCTTATATGATTAGTTGAAAAAAATCTCCCTGAATTAAAGGTAAGACAATAAAGTTGACATGGTATCATTTTCATGCAATACTACCAACTTGACGGCATAGGAACTATAAGATGAAATCTCAGAGTAATTTACTCCGAGGATGAAACGCACTCTATTTACTAATAAATTGCTGTTATCACAGGACAAGTGTCAAAATAAATAAGACATTGAAAAATCAAACACCGAAAAAGAACCCTATACTCAACCTGAAATGCCATTTCTAAAGAAGAACCCAATACTGACGACATGCTGACAAGAACGACAAAAACCCAATGCTGTATGTGCTAAATCCCGGAGCCTACGTAAATCGAAGAAATTAAAATTTCAAGGTTATGTCTGTCTGTTCTGTCAGTACCTTTCCTTCGTTTTGGGGATCGTTCTTTTTTAATCCATTTTTGTAAGGATTTTCCGTCTAGCTCTGTAATGTGATAAAAGATTTGAATCATAACAATTTTAAGAGATAACATTTATCTCTAATTGAATAGAAAAGAAAATCCGTTAAATATGAAAATTTGGACATCAGAGCATACATTTAAGTAAGTTAAAATCTTTATTGTGACGCAATATGTAAGTTCCTAGTGACTAAAAATTAATATTTATAACTATTTTTCAGTCATCCTTGGGAGACGGTTGCTCAAGCAGCATGGAGGAAATACCCGAATCCTATGAATCCAGCTGTGATTGGAACTGATGTAGTTGAGAGGAAAGTTGTAGATGGCATATTACATACACACCGCCTTGTTAGTTCAAATTGGTATTTTCCAAGATGGGCTCAAGCAGTAAGTTATTAACTAATTATTGTAATGTTCTGTAATAATTATACAAGAGTAGAAATGATATCCTAGACAAGTAATTTGGATGTTTAGTGTATTCAATTCAAAATTATTGTCTTATTGTTGTTATTTACCTTACTGCATCATTAATGAAGGTTTTTAAAATTAAATGTATACAGATGTTGCTATACGGAAAGGCAAGGCATTAAATCTGAAATTATTTAAAAGGAAATAGCTAAGAAATTATATTTTGACTTTGACTTTGACTTTACAAACTGATATACCTTTGATAAAAACCTTTGAAAAACATCAAAAAAGTTTAGTTTAGAATAAGCTATGCTCTTCACAAACTATCCTAATTTTTTATTTCTCTATAAATTTTCACTTTTGGGAGTTATATATTCTTACATTTTCATGCTTATTGCATTGAATTCTATTCTATGCAATTCTATTAAGTGTAAGAATACTATATATGCGCTATAAGTTTACATTAGTAGAAGATGTTTGCATACCTATAATATTTAATCATATAATTATTTTGATAATATTTATATATTCTTGTAATTTTTATTCTCAATGAATGTTATAAAATTCATATTCTTAGAATTCTTTCTAAATTTAAATGACCTTACTTTTGTAGTTCCTTGTATCATCATGTGCCAATATATTTTTGGCTATCAAGAACTATTGAATAAAATAAACTTAAATAGTATATCAGATGTAGTCTTTAAAAAAAAATAGGTAAATTATTTCATATACCACCCTTAATCTCTCCCGAGAGCATCTATGTGTTATAACATTGATGAGGAATTGCCACCAGCATTTGCAAACCATCTAGCAATATACTGTGATTAACATGCCCTATAGATGGTAATTGGCTCGCCACCTGTTACATTGGACCGAACATAGTTCAATTTGGATGTTAAAACTCTTCCTGCCTACCCCTGCGGGGATAAATAGGAGTGATGTATGTATGTATGCTAAAATTATTGTGTAATTAAGTCCTAACTAATACCAGTGGATATGTTGTATACTGAATTAATTTAATTTTTCAGCTTATAGGAACTGCAAAAATATGTTATGCTAGTGAAAAGTCTGAAGTTAACCCATCGCAGCGTCAAATGACTCTCAAGACTTCAAACTTATCCTTCTGTAGGTATATAGCTGTTGATGAAACAGTTAAATATACCCCACACCCCATAGACCCTGCTAAAACACTTCTAACACAGGAAGCAGTGGTAACAGTTCAGGTAAGTGGGTACAATGAATGTGTTATACCATGATAGCAACATTAAAAAATAACAACACACCACAAACACACTGTCCATTGTAATCTATCTATTTTATGAATATTTTAAAACTGATTAGATAAACCTTCTGGATAGTAGAAATAGCTCTATTTCTGATCCCTTAATATCATGGAAGTTTTGTAATGTACTACTTTCATCATCATCTTCCTGCGCAGATCCCAGCACATTAGTGTGCTATGATATAGTGTTGGTATAAGCTGTCTTTTAAAGGACATTATATTCTTCCACCTATAAGGAAGTGCCCCAGCAGTGGGGAGACCAATGGGCAGTGATATCATTTATTATACAAGTTTTAATCTCTGGATGCATTGCCATAATTATTGTAGTTATCATTTGTTGAAAGTGTTTTATCTTATCATACTATTTATCTGAAAATTTGACTGTGCCTTAGATAAAGCTGAATAATTTTGAAACACAATATTAAAGTACAAACAAAAAATCTTAGTCAGTAATTTTTTTTTTACTCTGACATAATATTATTGTATCCTAACTTTGACAGGGAGTACCACTAAGCAGTTACATGGAAGATCTATTAACAAACAAGATTTCTTTAAATGCTGGCAAAGGACGGCAAGCAATTGAATGGGTCATAGGCAAGCTAGACTCAGAAATAAAAGAATTAGCAACAACAGCTTGCAAATCCACAGACGAACTATTAATACAAACTAAAAAGTCTATTGATGACATTACCTCTACAGCCAGAAGATCTATGGATGATATTTCTTCAAAAGCAAAACGGTCATTAGATGATATTGAGAAATTCACAAAGGCTAATGCAAATCAACGGAGCTGAAAAGAGGAGTGACAAAAATCCTGATGTCATTTCTTGAATGTTTGTGTACTTTTACACGGCAAATGCTACCTTTTTTTATTTTTCTTTACCTAACCATTACCACAATTAGTACTAGTATAGTCAGAAATTAATATTACAGACCACCAGCTCATGTGTACTTTTTAAACCTCTGCAAACTATTATGAGTTCGAGTGACTCTTCTTCCAAAATACCTTATAATTGATGCCTTACATATACCATACTTATTGTATGTTTTACTTCTACTTGAGCTGAGACATGTTTAATTTTTGCCAACTGTACCAATAAAGAACAAAACATAGATTTTTTAATAGCACAATTAATGTTACCTTTGTACCTAGTAGAGTGGCTTGATAATTGTTATGTACCTATTTGTACAGTGAGAAAGTTAGTTAATTTAATTGTGACAACTTATGTAATTATTATTTATATTTCAATTTGTAAAGAAGAATCCTATCCAAGTGCCTATTTATTTTCACTTTTAATTATATCCAGGTGAAAAGAAACTCTCATCCTAATTATTTACTTCACTGGTAATCTAATAACCATTCATGGAAGAGTGCTAGTTCCTGTCCTTTTAAAGATAAAGCTGTGTCATCTAATAATAAAGGATACCAGTAAACATGAGACATAAATTGGCACACATTGGATATAAGCATTAGATATCACTATTAGTAGCATTCCAAACTAAATGATGCAGAAGTGTTCATATTTTGAAGAACAGTAATAACATGAGTATTTGTAAATAATTTGATTATCTGTTGAAAACTTATGATTGATGGATTTTACTCAAGGCTTTTTATTTGGTTTTCTGCTCCTGAACAATATATAATTTTGTTCTTCAACCTATGCTAAACAACCAGCAATAACAAGGTTATTAATGATTTACTAAACATCTTCTGCATCTGCTAACATGACATAGATGTTAGCTATTTCTTGTTTTTTTCTGTATCATCAGTTTTAAATAAATTTCAGTTGCAATTTGTATAACTTGGTTTTACTTACATTCAATAATATTTGTCTATTTAATTTTATTTCTAACGATTAATTTTATTTTTATGAGGTAAGTTTTATTTAAATTGAGCTAAAATTATATCAGAGCTCTTAATTTTTATTACTTAAACCTTAGGCCATCACCACAGGTAAGCTGGCAGCTGAAAATTGTATATTACATAATAATATCAAGAGTTTATCTGTCTTATAAGAAAATAGGGACTCTTTAGCATTGTCGTGACACATTTCTGTGGGTTATTGGAACAAAATCCACAAAAGAAATTGGTGAAAAGGTGCGTTTCCATAGAAATGGAGCTGCATGAAGCTGAGTTAAGACACAAAAATTTACCAATGATGTACAGAGGCGATGATGAAATGTGTGATTTGAGCAATATCATTGTAAAAATTTTGTAAGTCTTAGCTCAGCTTATATGGAAACGCAGCCTTAGGCAGCAAGCTGCTTAGCCAAAATCTTGAGCAGAGTAGTCATG